>JABYQM010000011.1:1800000-2129795 GCA_022606115.1 Daedaleopsis nitida
GGCGCAAAAAAGCTGGGAGTCGTGGTTGTTTGTAGTATCGGGCGAAGTCGGGCTACGTCACAAATGATTACAAATAGGGATTATCGAGTGCCGGCGCCTACGGCGCTTCAAGACTCTCTTACTACTATCACTATGCTCGACATGACGACTGTATGCGTGCCATTTGCTGACAGGACTCGAAGAGAACGTATCTGGAACGCTCTGAGGGATAGTGGTGAGTGATTCCGCTTGTATCTTTCATCGCATCGCTCAATATGTGTAACAAGTTCAAGTTTTCGTCTGTGCAACCCCGCTCCGCCTTGCAAATACACCTCTCCTGGGCTCTGCCATTCGGATGCTTCTGCGTGAATCTTTGGTCGTAGGAACATGAGAAGCATCTCTTACCATTCTCAACATTCAAGCCGCAATATAGACGGTCAAGTCCATATTGATCCATGCCTGGCTCGCCGCTGCCTCGCTAACGTTTCAGACAGGCATATCAGTTGTTTGGTAGGTCAGGGTCCCTTCTCTCTCTCAATTTTGAGCCCATATACATGTTCCCAGACGCCAACACGATGGTGGTATCGTACGATGCTGGGATACCGTGAACGGAACACCGGCGAAGGTGGATCATGAGACAATGACAGTGAGCTGGCAGGTCGTATGCAGCAACCTCCCTCCCACTGATCAATCTTGAGGTGGTTCTTTGATGAACTTTTGCAGGCACGCCTGGCAATCCTTAGCACGCGAACCGCCTGGACGTTAGTCGATGCGCTGAAATATCCGTCCACAGAGCGAGCGTATGCGGTCGAAGACCAACCTGCGCCTTGTGGATCACTGCAATGGTGCACTCAGTTTTGATTCAATGATGCCATATGTGTTCATGTGCATCTCAGCATTCCATATAGTGATCTGTCTGTACCTGGGGCGTCTTTGATCGGCGGCTTTAATACCGAGCTGAGACGCTGATGGTGAATTCACTCTTGACTTTACTCGGTGCCATCAATGGTCTCTATATGCTCACGCCCGCGCAGGCAATTTCGTCCAAAGCATGACTGCCCGGTACAGGCTGATCCTCCTGGAGCTCCATCTCGCAGTTCTCAATGTCGAACGGTAATAGCTCTGGTGATCTCCCCAATAATACATCCGGGCCCCTCGATATTTGTCGACTGCTCGCGGATTCAGTACCTCTTCTCTCGTCCGCACGAGCCATCATGGGAAGTCCACTTGCCGATTGACCGGTGTCGCTCGAGCTCGCTCGTCTGTGCCCTCCGGCTTCGCCCCAGGGGCATAGACGCGATCTGCCCTGTTGTCCCAATACAAACCATGACAGTCGATGTGAGGCCGGTGACTGACCTCTTTTCATTGTAGCCTCGGGAGTCTCTCCTCGCGTGCCTGGACCGATGCAAAGACCGACCGAGCGAGGTCGGTCTGTCGCGATCCTCCGCTCCGGCCTGCATCCGAGATTGGAGGAAGATCTGTAGCGTCAACGGAAGCGGTCGACTGTCGCCGCGCTCGCTGGCACGGGCCCCCCAGGTTCAACTGATTGTTGTTCCTGTGCGCAGCCTAGGCGCAAGCTCTCCATCCTCTAGATCTCCAACACAGCGGCCGACATACGATCACCGCAGTGTAGAAGTCCACGCAATCATATTACCAGGACGCGAAGCATTCCGGGGTCGATGCGGCCTTCCCATGCGATGTTCTCGTCGATGCGAGACTCCATAATGTTATCATATCATCTTACTCAGCAGCCTATGGATGCGAAAAGTCTTCAAGCCGGTACGTCTCCGGCCTCTGCCGGCGCCATGCACCCATTTCGCGGAGTTCGGCCACCTCAGGCTTCTGCATGTCAAAAGCCACCCTTGACGGATTTGGCACCGGAATGACAGCGAACGCGTCGCACGCATTCCGAATTCATCTCGTTTCGCCGTATGGAAGGGTTCTCATGCCCCCCCAGTACGCTGGCCCACTATAGGGTCCGCACCCATGCCCGGCCGTCCCTCTTCCCACCCAGTCCCCGCACCAGCGTCCCAGAATATCAAGTCTGCAGACACTCCCGGCGCCGAGTACGGTGGCGCGAAACAGCTGGCAGATGCTTCCCTGCACTCTCACCTTCTGCACGCCACCTAGACAGTAGTTGCCATGTTGAGGCCGCTCGGTGTCCGTGAGGACAAGTCAGCCAGGAGGTCTTCCTTCTCAGTCAAACGCCAAGCCCTGACCCGGCAGTATCGCTGAATCTTGGAAGATGACTGATGACCGGAAGAAGTACTCGGACGGACGATCTGTCAGGAGCCAGTCGGTCGACGTTTCGTACATCGGAGGTGAGTAGTCTCGAAACCGACCTCCGTATTCTATATTACACGGACGGGCGGGCTTATGGGTATCGTGGTACCGCATCAAGATCCGCGCGCGGCTGAGATTGTCAAGCCGTGGACCAGGGCGGACCGCATCCTGTCGTGCGTCCCTCGATTGGTTGGCGGATCTGAGAAGGATCTGGGAGCAACAGCCTCGCTATCGTTCCTAGGCCCGTTCCCCGGCGCCACAGTGGGAACGGGGCCGGAGAAGTAGCTCCGCGCCTGAACTCTGCGCACACACCCGACGTCCTTTCGATAGCATGGCCACGTGGGACCCCAGGGGAGTAGACGTCTTCCCCAGTCGCCGATCTCAGCTGCCGTCGCACTATCACCGAATGAACTCTACTATCCATCCACGTAACATTCTCCTGTTCGGTGGGGGCGCTGCAAGACACTGGCGAGACGCATCAAAACTAGTCAGATGCGGAAAGGAGAACAGTCAGTCGCCGCTGACTTCACGACACTGTCATGCTGAGGGCTGTAATGTACGTCGCTGACATTGTCGTGACGGGACGTGCGGCGCCGTGTTTTGTATAGTCCGCTGACGGGGGGTTCTTCGACTGCATCGCTGGCACACAGCTCGACCTCCGATCCTCGTGGAGAATTGAGCCGAAAAGAAGGCACAAGGGGGGCCGCACGCATTCGCGACAGCGTTAGCACGCGCGAATATGGGCAGAATCCTGCAAAGGGGCACGACGCAGTCCAGATCGAAAGCATCGGCGAGCGGCCTGCCGCCGGATGGTCGAGTCGCTCCTGAAACCACTATCTTCCCTTCCCTTTGATTCTTCGCGTGACAAACCTGCCGCAATGCATGCCGCCCTCTCGAGCGTTCGGTGCGGCCTACTTAAGCTGCCCTGCCGCGTCGGGTCAGGACCGCACACCCTCATTCCCTTCAAGCGTTTGGGCTCGTTGAGGATGGCGACCCTCACTACGTCCCTCGCTGTGCTTGCACTGTCTCTTCCCAGTGTACGTCCGCCTTCTCCCTCCATGCTTTCCCGAGCGGCGCACGCTGATCTCTTCGATGCAGATCTCCCATGGATCCATGCTCCGTGTCCGTCATACACCCACCACCCCCAACACCCCCAATGCGCCCTTCAATTTCCTTGGATGCTTCACGTATGTGTCCATTCCTCGTGAGGCGGCGATACGCTCACAGTGCCGCCAACAGCGACCAGGGCGCGCGCACCCTCGGCGGTGCGTCCTTGGTGAACACCACCGGAATGACCGTCCAGTCCTGCACCAGCTTCTGTTCCTCGCAACAGTTCAACTTCGCCGGGCTCGAGTTCGCTCAGGAGTGCTGTACGGATCCCCACCGGGCCTCTGCAGCCGAGTGCGTGCTCATGTTAGCTTCGTTTTGACAGGGTGCGGCAACGAGATCGCGAACGGCGGAACGAACGCGACGGCGACCGACTGTAACTTCCCGTGCACTGGTGATAGCACCGAAATTTGCGGTGCGGGAAGTAAGTGCCTCAAGCAGCACGCTCTTCTACGGCTTCGGATTCTGACCAGTTCGCACCCCTCTAGACCGGCTTAGCGTCTACTGGAATGGCGTTCCTCCCCCTCCCCCTCCCATCGTTGTCCCCTCCGTCGGTGACTGGCAATCGCTGGGATGCTTCACGTAAGCATGATTACTCGAGCAGATTTGTCGTGCCTTGTCCCTGACATCTGTCTGCAGCGATTCGGTCGCTGCTCGCGTTCTCTCCGTTGGTGTGAACGTACCCGGTAATTTCACGGTCGAGGGCTGCACGCAAGCATGCTTCACGAACAACTTCCCCATCGCCGGCGTCGAGTTCGCGGCTCAGTGCTGTATGTTCTGCTGACTGATGTGCGATGGTATCGAGAAGATCACTCACGCCTCCAATCCTTCCATTGCAGTCTGCGACACCGCGATCCAGAACGGCGGTGCGCCCGCGGCACCGGCCGATTGCAACATGCCGTGCAGCGGCAACAGCACCGAACTGTGTGGCGGCCCGAACCGCCTCAACGTGAGTTGGCAGATACGCATGTCAGATGTGTCGTATAACGAACCCGGATCGGACAGGTCTACAACTTCACTGGCATCCTGCCTGGTCCACCTACCGCACCGCCCGGTGGCGGAAACAACGGCGGCGGCGGGAACGGGAACGGTGGGCCACCTATCAACGTGTCTCCCGTGACAGGGCAGCTGGCAGGAAACTTCACTTACGGCGGGTGCTTTGTGTCAGTCTTCTCTCATTCTGTCTTCCGAAGCCGCAGCTGCTGAGATGTGATAATTATAGCGACAATGCCCATGGCCGCGCCATGCTCACCCAGCTCAACGACGATCCTTCGATGACCGTGGAGACTTGCACGGCAGCGTGCGGCGCGAAGAACTTCACGCTCGCCGGGATTGAGTTCGGCGTCCAGTGCTGTGAGTACGCCCGCACCAGCTATCCCAATCTGGCTAACACCATCCTACTTGACAGTCTGCGGCAACACTTTGATCCAGGGTGCAGTAGGGGGTGAAGCGGACACCTGCAATATGTCCTGTGGAGGCAACTCGACGTTCGTCCATTCGCTCTCTAACCCCACGGCGCAGTCGCTCACATCATGATATAGGCAGGCATGTGGTGGCCCTAATCGCCTCTCTGTGCGTCTCTTCCGATGATAGTGCTGATAGGAAAGCACTGACGCTGGTCTTCCACGCTCAGGTGTACACATCGAACGGGGAGGTCATCGCACTGCCCGTGCCTACGCCGCTGAAAGAAAACTTACCAGGTGACACCTCACTTTTGAGCGTTGGTATGAGGCTGGCTGACAGGTGGCGTCCTCGCAGGAAAATTCGAGTACCAAGGATGCCTCATGTACGTGATGCTATGTGATAGCGGCGACCGACGACATGCTAACGTTCGCTGCGCAGCGAGGGTGCCGACAACCAGCGTGTATTCCCCTTGTATCAGATCGTCTCCCAGTCCAACACGACGGTCGAAGGCTGTCTGAGCCAGTGCGGTGCTTTCGGGTACCCCGCCGCCGGTGTCGAGTTCGGTCAAGAATGCTGTAAGTTCCGTGCGCCTTCATGAGGTCTACAGAGGCTCATCACCAGCGCAGACTGCGGCGACATTTCGGACGTCACCAAGACCAGTCTCGGCTTCGCTCCGGAATCGGACTGCAACATCGCATGTACCGGTGATCCGATCCATCTCTGCGGTGGTGGCAGGAGGCTGCAGTACTACCAATGGAACGGCCCCTTGAATGACTGGAAGACGCCCGCGAACACCGGCCGCTACGAGTTGCTCATCGGCGGTGTCCTCGTGCCGCTCTTGAGCACACTCGGCATCAACAACAAGGTTGCGTTCCTCGAGAAGTCCGGCACGAGCCCCTTCCCTAACACAACCGGAGCGTATGAACTCGACCTGAGTCTGACCGACGACTTCACCAAGGCGTGGCGCACGATGCACGTCAAGACCGATGTCTTCTGCTCGGCTTCTGTAGTGCTTCCCGACCGTGGCGGACGTCAGCTCGTTGTCGGTGGATGGTCGCTGGACAGTACATTCGGTGTCCGTCTCTACACCCCTGATGGAACGGAGGGCGTGAACGGGACGAACGATTGGGAGGAGAACGTCCAAGAGCTGAAGCTGCAGGTGCGTTCATCCCTGTCTGCTCAGGATTCAGTCTGACATACTTACTGTGCAGAGGGGACGTTGGTACCCGAGTGCTCTCGTGATGTCCAACGGCAGTGTTCTCGTCGTCGGTGGCGAGAGGGGCAGTAACGATATCGCTGAGCCTACGCTCGAGATCCTTCCCACGCCCGAAGGTGGCCCGACCTTCCTCCACATGGACTGGCTGCAGAGCACTGACCCGAACAACCTGTACCCATTCCTGCACATGCTCCCGAGCGGCAACATCTTCGTCGGTACGTCTCAAGGGTGCATTGTGTAGCTAATCCATTTGAGGCTGACGACGACCACTAGGTTACTACAACGAGGCTCGCATCCTCGACCCGGTCACGTTCGACACCATTCAGACTCTTCCGAACATGCCAGGCTCAGTGGTCAGCCCTCTCGCTGGTCGTACCTACCCGCTTGAGGGTACCGCAGTCCTCTTCCCGCAGCACGCTCCGTACACCGACCCTCTTACCGTCCTTATCTGTGGAGGCTCAAACTTTGGCATCGCGCTCGACAACTGTGTCAGCATCCAGCCCGAGGTTCCCGACGCGCAGTGGACCCTCGAGCGCATGGTAAAGCCCCCCGCCCGAATCGCCGCACAAAGTGCGCAAGCTGATGTCATTCCCATGTGTTTACAGCCGTCCCAGCGTGTGATGTCCTGCATGGTGAGTGTACCTTACGCCGACGTCATTTCGACCTGGCTCGCTGACTTTGACGCCTTCCTTTGACAGTCCGGTACGTCTTCGATGCACACAAAGTATTAAGCTAGCTCAAACTCAAATTGGATGACGTCCCTCGCAGCTCTTCCTGATGGTACCTTCCTCATCGTCAACGGCGCCCACCAGGGTGTAGCAGGCTTCGGTCTCGGGGAGAGCCCGAACTTGCAGGCTTTACTCTACGACCCAAGCCAGCCCGTCGGGTCTCGTATCTCGATCCTCAACAACACCATAGTTCCTCGTCTGTACCACTCCGAAGCGATGGTATGTTCAATTGCTGCGAGACATAGGGACGATGCTGATTCACATCTACAGCTCCTTCCCGATGGTCGTGTCTTAATCTCTGGCAGTGACCCAGAGTCTCCGCAGTTCCCTGAAGAGTTCCGCATGGAGGTCTACATCCCGCCCTACTTGAACGAAGGCCGTACACCTCCCAGCTTCACGGTGGACCAGAAGGACTGGGACTACGGAGGAAGCTACACGATTCATGTCACGCTCCACCACGGAACGACAGCGGACATGAGGGTCTCACTTATCGCTGCTACATCGAGCACGGTTTGTCTTTTGACTCCCTGACATATCGCACACTAATACTGACTCGACGATCTTCCATCTTTCCTCCTCTCTAGCACGGTGAGTATTTGCATGACCGTCTCAGTTCCATTTTGATTTACTCATTCGCGTTCGCAGGAAACTCGATGGGCATGCGTACCTTCTTTCCCGAATTCACCTGCGAGGGCAACACCTGCACAATCGTCGCCCCGCCGAACGCCTCCATCTCTCCTCCGGGCTGGTTCCAGGTATTCGTGCTCGACGGGCCGACGCCTTCCCACTCCAACTGGGTGCGCATCGGTGGCGACCCCGGCTCTCTCGGGAACTGGCCCGAATTCGACGACTTCACTCGTCCTGGCGTTGGCCCTCTCTAACACACTCATTCATATTCATACCCAATATACCCTGGCACATCCGAGCACCTTCCCCATACCGCCCAGGACCATTCGTTACAATCCTTGCCTTGCTGTGGATTGTTCACGTCTCGAAGAACCATGTCCGAATCCGTCCGTTGTCTCCAACTAACTATCCATCTTTCGTTACCGTACTCGTACTGTCTCTACGATTCACATTCTTTGTTTGGGTTGGTGGCTGATATATGCGTTTGTACTATCGTTATCTCGGGGCCTACGTGTAATAGATAATTGCACTTCGTCGTCATCACTGCGTATCGCGAGTCCATAGTGCGCGATCACTTGAGGGACTAACTCGTCGATTTCGGTCTTTTGAAGGTTACCACTAAGCATTGAGGTAGGTAGTATCACAAGGACGGTCCGAGAGCGTGCTATCGAGGGAGCTTTGTGTCGTCTTCGCTTGATACGGTAGCCTGAGAGCATAATGACGTCCGTTCTCCACACACGGAACCCAGTATACGTAGTTCATGGGGTCTGGACACACATGGACGGTGGTGGTTCTGATTGATTCTCGGAGCGTATGTCGGGTATTTAGTCTGTTGGATGACACGTGATTCGTCCGCCTCAGGATGTGAAGCATCCGGAGTCAAGGTCAAGAACCTGAAGAGGCGAAACATATGGGTTGACAATGTGTAGCGTACAACGCAACATGGCATGGGCAGGCCCTTTCTCAAGGAACCTGCCCCGTGACAGCATTAGCCGCCCCACGACCGCGACCACGAGCAGTCTGACCTCCGTTCGAACCCGAGTTAGCGGGGCAGGCGACGGCGTTGTCGACAGGCACCATTCGCGGCTGCTTCGACGATTTGCTGGTATCGCGCGTATCCGCGCGAGGGCGCGCTTGCCATGCAGGCGGTCATACCCAACCATGTCTTCTCCAAGTCCAGGCCAGACGTCCTTCTTGGAGAGGACCTTCCTGAACACATTGATGACGGCTTCATGTGTCTCCAGAGACTTGGCGAGCTTGAAGTAAGGAGTGTTGTTCTGCGCAGCCTTAGCCTTCTTCCGCCGCAGGATGTCGTACCGCGCACGAAGCCTGGTCATGAGGTCGGCGAACAGCTCGTTCAGGGGATACAACTTGTTGCCAACTACAGTCGGAGAAAACCACCTCATCGTCGCCGATGAGGAGCTTTCCGGCGCGGGGCGAGGCTAGTTTGGCATGCGGAGCAGTGGTGTTATCGTTCACGTCCACCATGTTGTCGTCAAATTAATCGTTGACGAAGCGGTCGATGTTCTTCAAGTTGTGAACGAGGAAGCGTAAGGAGTTGTACTCGTAAAGGAATGAGTGAGTGAACGACTCCAGCTCATCCGGGAGTAACACCGGCAGGGTCGAGTATCGCAAACAACAAAGCGACATGACTGCCATGTACCCTGAGTGAGTTGGATTAGTAAGGGTAAACCACACCGATGTATTTCTGCACGTACCGTGCGTTCTGACTGTCGTGCGTTGCTCAAATTGAGATTTTTCGCAAGCTCCCAGTCGCACAGCATGCCCAGACACATCACTGTCTGAAAGTCGTCCTTCTTGAGGTAGTGGGGGATCATGAGAATATTCCCTATGCTGATGTCGCGATGGATCGGAGAACTCGTCAGCCTCAACGTCGCGTTCAGCCGAGGAGACGTCGCCGTAGAAGAAGGCAAGGACATCCATGCGCGTCCACGCGCACGAGCCTGTTCTTACTCGAACGGCAGTGTGGTCGAGGCCTTGAGTGGCGTCCGAGAGTTTGCAGAAGCCGTAGACTGAATGGGGAGTCTTGTGCCGGCTAAGTCGTTCGCGTAGTCGACAGCATCTGTGACCATGACCCCTGAGCGGTCCCATCGCGATACGCGGAAACGCTCCCCGTTGACAAGAAACTGAAAGATCTTCGTACGATGCTGATATGCGAAGATGTATTCGGCGCAAGCGGCGAGCAGTCGTGAAACGCGTCGACGGCTGATCATCGTCCGACGATCGTCGTTGTCGCTCTTGTCAGAGGGATCTTCCGCAGGTCCTCCTGGTTGGAACAATATCGAAAGTCGCTGGAGCTCCCAGTTCGGCCCGTCGCGCATGCTGGAGTCACAGTCGCTCTCAGAAAGGAGGGCAGCATTGACTGCAAAGTGCGACTCGTCTTCGCTCTCTGGCTCCACCCCACAGCCATGGAGGATGTGACCAGGTAAAAGCGAGAATATGCGTCCAATTTCAGCCTTGAGTGCCTCATTAGTGCGGCTCATGGCTGTGATGTAGCGGGGAAGAAAGACGCACCCACGTTACGGTTGAGACCGTCTCTTCCAACGGCTTCATTTCGACTGCTGATTCGGTTCTGTCTTCTGCACCCTCTTTCAATCCGAAGTCGACCCCAGATCACACAGTAGCAATATAGCTTCTGAAGCCTTCTGCAAACTGGTGCACGCGTTCCTCCGTGTAGACCGAGTCAAGATCGTCGGGAGTGGGTATGTACTCCTTGAATTGGTGAGGAGTCATGTAGATTGTGGTAGTGGCGTAGCCCTCCATGTCCATCACCGACGTTTAAAGGTACGCTACGAAGTGCAGCTCAGAAGTCGTAAGTTCTTACCGAGCAAACACGCATGTCAGTGATCTGGTTAGCAAGTATGCCAAAGTTGAACTTACCACCGAGTCGGAGTCTTTTTCGGAGACAGTGTTGGACGTCTACCTCGCAAAGAGTGATGATATTTGAGGTTTGACAACGGTTTATGATCGACGTAGAGCTAAGGTTGAGGTGTTGTTTTGGCTACGAGCGTTCGTTGAGGATGTAGAAGATAATGCTGGTTGGAGGAAGGCCACCGGGCGTTTCAAGTTTGTGCGAGGGAGCCATTCTACAATCGGGCCGGTCGGGCCGATGATTCACCGCGCCATCGACTTACAAACTTGAGCTTTCTTCGAAGCTTCCAGTCCATACTCATTCTGAATAGATTCTGACCAACCAAGTTCTTTCTATCACTTTGCCTGTACACTACTGATACCGTGACGTGCCATGCCATAACCATCAACAACAAGATTCGGCGATGTATTAGAGGCTAGTACTAGCTGTACTAGTAGGATAACAATATACATCATGATCTGAACAACGGAGTACTAATAGAAACACAACGGCGAGCGTGCATATCAACAACCTTTGTATTACGACAATCAATGTGCAGGAACTCGTCCAGTGATTGTGACGGCCTCTCCATGACCGTGTCCCTTCCCTTCATCGCCTTGCTTCCGGCCCGATGCCTGTCCAAACTGAGGTGCATCTACGCGTCCAACAGGAACGGTGCAGATCTGCTTGGGTGGCTTGCCGCTGCACGGGACCGCACGAGCAGGCGCACGGTAGCCATACAGACGGTCGTAGCCGACCATGTCCTTGCGAGCGCTAGGCCAAGCACTCTTGACGTTCAGCTGCTTCTCGAAGAGGTCGATGACCGCTTGATGCGTGTCGAGAAGCTTTGCCAGCGCGTAATCCTGTCCGGTAGGGACAGGCACAGCGCCCGCGGAGTCGGCCGGGTTGTCGAGCATGTCCGTGGGATGCTCGTCCTGCAGAACCTCTTCCTTCATGGCCACGTCCGAGTCAGCGGCAGACACTACGGCAGTCGGGTGGGGGACGGAAGTGGAGTGAAAGGGGGAAGGGAAGGCTGGACCTGTCAACGTAGCGGCCAGGCGCTCCATATCTTCCTCATCTTCCTCATCTTCCTCATCCGAGCCTACATCGTCGAAGTCTACCGGAGCGTCTGCTGTCTTCGCTTTCTCCTGGTCGGCATTCCAGTCCAAGATGACATAACGTGCGCGGAACATCCCCATGAGGGACTTGAACACAATGTTCAAGGGATGTACGACATACGCAACACCACGGCGCTTGGGGGCCCTGAAGACAATGGGAACACTACCGAACTTGATTGTTCCAGCATAGATGGACGTTGACTTGCCGTGAGGAGCGGTGTTGCGGTTGTGACCGTCCAAGGGGCTCTCGTCAAAGTAGTTGCTCACGAAGCCTTCAATGTGGGGCAGATTGTGGCATAGAAAGCGGATGCCGTTGTAGAGTAGAGCGTGGGTGAAAGACTCGAGCTCGTCGGGGAGAAGTACGGCAAGAGTGGGATCTTCCAAACAACGAAGAGACATGAATTGCCACGTGCCCTGAACAGCCTGGGTCAGTAAGCGGCCGAGATGGACAAAATATTTGCAAACGTACTGTTCGCTCCGGTTGTCGTGCATCTTCCACGGTAATTTTCTTTGCTAGCTCCCAATCGCACAACATGCCCACCCAGAACACCATGCCTTTGCGGCCGTTGCTGCCAGGAATATACTTGGGATAGATGAGGATGTTTCCAACGCTGACATCTCGATGGATAATCCCGCACAGCTCGTATGCCCCTTTATGAGCTATATGAACGTCAGTAGAGGGCGGAAAAGAAAGTTGAGTGCGAGACATACCGTAGATGCTGTGAAGCACAACTCGTACCCACTGTCTACCAGATGTAAAGGCGGTGGACGGAAGGCAGACCTCAGCGACGACGAGGCGGTAGTGCGTGAGGTGACGCAAACCAGACCCTTCTTCCTCTTTCTCGGTCTCATTCGCAGTGCGCTTCACGCCACGAGACGTCGGGTTTGGTGCCTCGTTGGATGTTGATGCGGATCCTGCTCCCAACTGCAATGCAGATGCCGGGATGGGACGTACGTCATTGATGCTCGAAGGCCCCGCGGAGGGTTGCGTGCACGATGTAGTGGGCTTCCTGGCTCTGCGGGCGGGGAGTGGTGCTATCGTGCGCGATGCTTTAGCGGCGCCCCTGCGATCTACCTTCTTCCGAAGCTCCTTGCTCGCATGCGGGGCGTATCGAGACGTCTCGGTCTCTTGTTTGTTCCCGTCAGCTTCACACACATCCTCGTGCACGATAAGCGTAGGCACATAAGGTACCTTGGCCTTGTTGAGCTCGGAGAGTACGTCTCCCTCCCTGTCAATGCCGACGTAGAAAGGCCTCCACGCATCCTTGAGGAAGACGAACCGCTGCGTCGACCACTCGAGTGCGATGTACCCGCGTGTGGCACGGCTGACCATGCCGCTAGCCTCGAAGATCGGCTTCCCGACGAGGTACTTCTGGCCGCCTACTGTGAGCTGATACCGGGGGGAGTTGTTATCGAGCGAGTCGCGGAACAGAGCGCGCATGTATTTCCACACAGGCAGTGGATCGGGGCGAAATGTCGTCGAATGGTGGTCGGTGGAGGGGTTGCAGTCGGCACATGGGTTGTGATGGAGCAAGCTGTTCTCGAACAAGGGAGACACTGGAGCATTGAGCGTCTCCTCAGGGAAAGCGAAGTTGGCTGGGAAGTCGTCACGGGTTACGCGTGAACGTTCCTTTTGGTCGACGTCGCCCTGGTAGAACGCGAGGACTTCCATACGCATCCAAGCGCAAGAGCCTGGCTTCACCCGAACGGCAGTGTCGTCGAGACCTTGAGCGGTGTCGGAGAGCTGGGAGAACCCGAAGAGGAGTTCGAGGAGGAGGCGTGTGCCGGCGATGTCGTCGACGTAGTTGACGTTATCTGTCACAATGACACCTGAACGGTCCCATCGCATCGCGCGGTACTCCTGGCCGTTGATCAGCATCTGAAACAGCTTAGTGCGATGTTGGCATGCAAAGGTGTGTTTGGAATAGGACATGAGCTGCCCGCGGACCTTGCGACGACTGATCGTCGCCGTCTCAGCAGGACGGTATTCTCGCTTTTCGAACGCATCGTATTCGGTCCCTCCAGGTTTGAGCTCAATGCCTAGACGTATGAGAGGCCAGTGTGAGCGCTTGTCCACGACATCCTTCTTGTCATCGTTCGAGATGAGACTAGCGTCGATCCGAAGACGGGTCTTGTCCCCAACGTCCGGTGTCGTCTCAGAGGAGTGAAAGAAGTAGCCAGGAAAGAGGTAGAATTGCTTGGTGACCTCGACCTGCAAACCGCGAGTGAGCATCAGCGACGATGGTTACAACAACGTACTCACCCATAGCTTGGTGACGTCTCTCTCCAACGGCTTCAGCATGCCAGCTGCGTCCATCTCTTCCTGACCATCCTTCGGTTTAGAACTCCGTGCGATAGCGGCAAAACCTTCCCGGAAGGCTGCTGCGATCTCCTGGATTCTTGCTTCTGGGAAGACGGTGTCGAAGTCGGCAGGGACAGGGACGTACTCCTTGAATTGGTTAGGAGTCATGATGATGGTAGTATGCACGCAGTCGTCCATGTCGTCTTCGCGGTGTTGCTGGAGGGGTCGCTGGTCGTCGAGGCCCTGGCGGGAGGGATCGTAGGTGTGTGGTTTCTGGACCTTGGCTGGGGAAGAGCCAACATTTCCCGGGTAAGTTTCGATAGGCATGATGGAAGCGGTTAGGAACAGACAATGTGAGGCGCTCACAACGGGTTTTATACCTCGCGAGTCTTGGTTGGGGACTGCGGGGGGGGTGTGACCAGTTTGTTAAAACCTGGCACTGCAGCCACGCGATGGCCAGCCGGACATATTAATGGATGCGGACGGACAAAGAAGATTGTGAGCAGCGACTTACCTTACTTGAGAGACAATAGAGTGTTGAGTGAAAGCCCTTTGTTCGAGGCACAATGGTCCGTTGTGACTCGAAGATGAACGCGGAGGACAAGCGTGGTCTTAAGCGCTGGCCAACTTGGTTCGTTTTCGCTTTATCTTGATCAGCACTGCATTCGGGACCGGCGTCTAGCATCAACTCAACTGTAACCAGGGACCACGACGCTTCAATATACCGATGAACGTCTAGGAGGTACGCTCATCTGGATAGATAGGTACATTTCAAGTTCAACTATAGTGGCACGAGCCCCGGCGCACGGCCGATGTTGCTCCCACAGACAATGTCACGGTGTACACGGGTAGGACCTTAGTGCCGAGCCCGGTGTCGTGACTCGGGTATGATGAGCATGAGGGCAAGATGGAAAGGAGATCCAACATCGTACGTAGCGTGCTGTGGTTCGAGTTGAGCGCCCAGAGGCGGAATCAGGGAGATAGAATGTCTTGCACTGAGGGAGTCGTGCTTGCGGGTGGAGGCCAATCTTAAGGTGTGCTATGGGTGTCTTGTAGTCGTGGTGTCGTGGTAACCCTCATCTGGACGGACTGTATCCAACTTGAACTGTCGCAGACCTCATCAGTGTGCAGACACACAGAGGAGATTGGCAGGTTCAAGCTTATATCTAAAGACAGTAGGCTGTACTTATAAGTATTCGCAGGAGAGAGTGACCCACACCGCCTGTTCTTGAGACGATGACGAGAACTGGCCGAAGTGAGATGCAGCTCACGTCACTATTCAAATAACCATAGTGTCTATCCCACACGATCGCTAGATTGAAGCACAAATGGCAAGAGGACCCCTTCGCGAACTGCACGAACACCTACTATTCCAACCTCGACTCCGGAATAGGGATAGAACCGTCACAACTTCCAGATTGCGCTTTGAGAGAATAAGTACTCGCCAGGTTGACTGAAGTTTGAGGATCAGACAATGTTGCAGAAATGTCACTCTTCAAGCTTCATTCCGAATACTAGTAGTTAGTCCGTACAACCACTTGTCTCGGAGAGAAGACTCGATGTATATCAGACTGCTCTAAACGTTTCAATCATAGAACGCTGTAAACTCAGGCTCGTAGAATGTCCGCGGTGAGAACACCGTAATCCCTATCTAACAGCCTTAGCATTGGTGTACCGCGAGTCTAGCGCTTCTCAGAACCAGTAACAGTTTTAGGTGCCGCACGCCCGCCGTTGCGACCACGCTTCCCGCCCGCGCCTCCAACGTCTCCGTTAGTTGGTTGTCCGTTAGAGCGCTTCCCGACCTTGTTAACAGGCGCCGTTCTGATCTTCTTCGCTGGTTTGCCGCCAGTGCGCGGAGCGCGAGGAATACGGTACCCCTCCAAGCGGTCGTACCCTACAGTGTCATTGGTGGGCCAGACGTACTCAGACGAGCCCATGTGGTCTTGGAAGATGGCGACGACTGCATGATGCGTGTCGAGCGACTTGGAGAACTCGATGACCTCGGGAGGAGGAGCGGCGACCGGTTTGCGGACCTTTTTCGCGGCTGGCTGCTTGCTGGGGGCCCGAGTGACGGAGGGGCTACGTCCGTGCTGAAGTTCGCTGGCCAGCGTCTCCATATCGACCTCCATGCGGTTGCTGTTGTGGGAGACGGGTGGCATCGAGGGCACCGCCGACGAAGTCGCTGTAGCACCGCCGTCTGCTTCTCTCTTCTTCACGACATCTTTCTTCGAGTTCTTCTTCGCCTCCCATCGCAGGACGTCATAACGCGCGCGGAACCGTTCCAAGAGAGCGTCCAAGAGCGCATTCAGAGGATGGTTGTCGACGTCGTTATCGCTGTCATCGCTGTTGTCGATGTCGTCGCTTTCCTCATCGCGTATCTTGGTTATGAAGAGGAGAATGTCCTCGTCGAGGGCCAGTTCGCCAGTGGTCATCGCAGTTGTCTTGGCATGCGGGGCAGACTGCTGCGAGTTGTGCTTCACGACAGTGTCGTCGAAGTAGGCGTTCACGAAGCCATCGACATCGTCGAAGTTGTGGAGAACAAATCGAATAGCGTTGTAGAGCAGAGCATGGAGGAAGGACTCGAGCTCGTCGGGGAGAAGGACGGGAAGAGTTGGATCTCGGAGGCAGCGGAGAGACATAAACTGCCATGTGCCCTGAACGGTGTGAGTTAGCATGTGAACTCAAAAGAAAGGTGATGGTCAAAGACGTACTGTGCGTTCCGGCTGGCGGGCGGTGTTAACAATGAGCTTCTTCGCCAGCTCCCAATCACACAGCGTGCCGCGCCAGAAGATCATGCCGACTCCACCGTCATTGCCGGGGATATACTTCGGGTATATGAGGATGTTCCCGACACTGATGTCTCGATGTATAATCCCGCACAATTCGTACGCTCCCTGGTGAGCTGCATAAAGATGAGTGGATGAACGGAGGGAAGGCTAGTAAAGAAACGTACCTTGGATGCAATGCAGCACGATCCGCACCCACTGTCGGGCAGATGTGAAGGCCGTAGAGGGTAGACACACCTCAGCGACGATGATGCGGTAATGCGAGAGATGACGGAGGCCAGAGCCATCCTGTTCCTGTTCCTCGTTCTGCACGTCTTTAGCAGACCGCTTGACACCGCGCGAGGCTGGGCCGTCCGCGCTTTGCTTCGAGGTAGCGCTCTGGCTGGCCCGCGATGTTGAAGCCGGCGTTGAACGTGCGTCGTTCACGCGTGACGGACCCGCTGCTGGTGTGGCGGAGGATGTGTTCGGCTTCGACTTCTTCGAAGGGAGAGGTGCGAGAGTACGTGGCAATGTACTAGTAGAGCGGCCTGGGCGGGTCACCTTCTTCCGCAAGTCCTGGCTCGCATGCGGTGCGTATCTTGAAGTCTCTGTCTCTTGCTCTGTCCCGTCTGCTTCGCGCACATCTTCATGCGCAATAAGCGTGGGGACGTCCTGGACGTTAGCCTTATTGAGCTCGGAGAGCACGTCGCCCTCCTTGTCGACGCCGACGTAGAAGGGCCTCCAGGCGTCCTTGAGAAAGACGAACCGTTGTGTCGACCACTCTAATGCGATATAGCCACGGGTGGCGCGGCTGACCATCCCGGTGGCTTCGAAGATGGGCTTCCCAACGAGGTACTTCCGGCCCCCTACCATGAGTTGATAACGGGGCCAGTTGGCATCGAGCGAGTTTCGGAACAGATCGCGCATGTGTTTCCAGACAGGCAAGGGATCGGGGCAGAGGATACTCGAATGGTGGTCGGTGGAAGGGTTGCAAGGTGCGCATGGGTCGCAATGGAGCAAGCAGTTCTCGAACAGGGGAGACACTGGAGCATTGAGCGTCCCTTCGGGGAAAGCAAAGTTGGCGGGGAATTCGTCACTGGTTACGCCTGAGCGTTCAGTGTGGTCGACGTCTCCGTTGTAGAACGAGAGAGCATTCATACGCATCCATCCGCACGATCCGTGCTTCACTCGAACGGCGGTGTGGTCGAGGCCTTGAGCCGCGTCGGAGAGCTGGGAGAAGCCGTAGAGGAACTCGAGGAGGAGGCGCGTGCCGGCGAGTTCATCCACGTAGTTGACGGCGTCTGTGACAATGACGCCAGAGCGATCCCACCGCATTGCGCGGTATTCCTTGCCATTGAGGAGCATCTGGAACAGCTTCGTACGATGTTGGTACATGAAGGTGTGTTTGGCATACGACATGAGTTGACCTCGGACCTTGCGACGGCTGATGGTCTCCGTCTCGGCAGGGCGATCCTGACGCTTCTCGAACGCATCGTATCCGGTCCCTCCAGGCTTGAGCTCAATAGCTAGACGTATGATAGGCCAGTTCGATCGCTTGTCCACGACGTCGTCCTGGTCGTCGTTCGAGATGAGACTGGCGTCGATGCGAAGGCGTGTCGAGTCTCCAACGTCCGGGGTCGTCTCGGAGGAGTGGAAGAAGTATCCAGGAAAGAGGTTGAATCGCTCGGTGATCTCAACCTACAAGCCGCGCGTGAGCATCAGCGACGATGGTTACAACATGGTATGTACTCACCCATAGCTTGGTTACATCTCGCTCCAACGGTTTCATCATGCCCGCTGCATCCTTCTCTTTGTCATCTTCTGGTTTGGGACGTCGTTCGATAGCGGCGAAACCTTCCCGGAAGGCCGCTGCGATCTCCTGGATTCTTGCTTCGGGGAAGACGGTGTCGAAGTCGGCAGGGACAGGGACGTACTCCTTGAACTGGTTAGGAGTCATGATAATCGTCGTGAGGGCGCAGTCGTCCATGTCGTCTTCGTGGTGTTGCTGGAGGGGTCGCTGGTCGTCGAGGCCCTGGCGGGAGGTGTCGTAGGTGTGTGGTTTCTGGACCTTGGCTGGGGAAGAGCCAACATTTCCCGGGTAAGTTTCGATAGGCATGATGAAAGCGGGTATGAACAGACAATATGAGGCGCTCACAACGGGTTTTATACCTCGCGAGTCTTGGTTGGGGACTGCGGGGGGGTGTGACCAGTTTGTTGAAACCTGGCACTGCAGCCACGCGATGGCCAGCCGGACATATTAATGGATGCGGACGGACAAAGAAGATTGTGAGCAGCGACTTACCTTACTTGAGAGACAATAGAGTGTTGAGTGAAAGCCCTTTGTTCGAGGCACAATGGTCCGTTGTGACTCGAAGATGAACGCGGAGGACAAGCGTGGTCCTAAGCGCTGGTCAACTTGGTTCGTTTTCGCTTTATCTTGATCAGCACTGCATTCGGGACCGGCGTCTAGCATCAACTCAACTGTTAACCAGGACCACGACGCTTCAATATACCCATGAAGTTGAACAGCTACGAGTTTGTTGGGCAGATTCTAGTGCTAGATCATGACCCGGCAACTGACTGGTTGAAAGTCTAGGAGATACGCTCATGCACATCTGTAAGATAGGTACATTTCAAGTTTACTTATAGTGGCACGAACCCCGCACGGCCGATGTTGCTACCGTTACGGACAATGTGTACACGGGTAGGACCTTAGTGCCGAGCCCGGTGTCGTAAGTATAATGTGCATGAGGGCAAGATGGAAAGGAGATCCAACATCTCCGGGCATTTAGCGTGCTATGGTTCGAGTTGCGCGCCCAGAGGCGGAACTAGGGAGATCGAATGTCTTGCACTGAGGGAGTCGTGCTTGCGGGTGGAGGCCAATCTCAAGGCGGAGGCCAATCTCAAGGCGGCTATGGGTGTCTTGTAGTCGTGGTGTTGTGGCAACCCTCATCTGGACGGACTGTGTCCAAATTGAACTGTCGCAGACCTCATGTGTGCAGACACACAGGCAGGTTAAAGCTCATATATAAAGAGAGTAGGCTGAATATTCACAGGAGAGAGTAACCCACACCGCCCGTTCTTGAGACGATGATGAGAACTGGCCGAAGTGAGATGCAGCTCACGTCACTATCCAAATAACCAGCATTCCCACCAAGAGAACCGCAATCACCAGCACGGTAAGCCTCTAGGAACTACGGAAGCGATGTATGGCAGAAAACAGATTGTGCCAGAACTCCTGCTCGTCCTCTGTGGTCGCGCCTGCAATGAACGATCGATAAGCTGTCCACGAACGGGGCGTCTCGCCCACGTGCACGACCTCGTCGACGCATAGCGAGCGGCTCGATGCACGCCGGGTAGAACCCCGCCCAGTCCAATATCCAGACGCCGCCCTCGCGGTAGAGCATGATGCTGCTCATGTTGAGGTTCCCATGGGTCAGCACGGGCGTCCGGTCGATGGTGGGTCGCGGTAGAGGAGGTGGGGCCTTCGCTTGGTACCGCGCGTAGTCGACAGGCGTCGACTCGCTGAGGCGCTTCCGCCGGTTCTGCGAGTACGACGCGTTTGTGGGCTGGGACCTCGGCCTGGGAGACCAAGCGATATCGGTTCCGGTCGAAGAATGTCCCTGCTATGAACCCGTCGTCCACCGTGCTGACGTTCGCCCGGGTCAACATGCGGAGCTGCTTGATGTAGAGACGGAGCGTGCAGGCGATGCGGAACTGCGTGAATCGACTCACGCTGTCCCAGTACTCGAGGAGCATGGCGCCTCTATGTAGTCCATGAGGAACACGGGCAGAGGCCCGCGTGCGCTGCGCGTCAGGAACACCTAAACGGTTCAAAAGTTGCTGGTACCGGGCAGTGTTGGTATCGTTCTCCATCAGTCGACAGATATCCTCCCATGTCGTCGATGGCGGAAGCTCTGCAGAGATCTAGACAGTGAGTTAATTCCTGTTCAGGTTCCTCGACGAAAGATCCGCAGTGCGCACATCCGACGATATCTGCCTGCTAGGCAGTGCAAAGCAGGATGCGATCCAATCGACGATTGCAGCGCCGGAGCGTGTTTACCTCTTACGCACGGTAATTGGAAGACGGTTCGGAAGGGGATGTAGAGTATTTGCTGGCCCGCAATGGCTGAATGTTGGTGCACTATCGGGAAATACTGATGTGACGTACCTATGTGAGCACGTAAACTATATAGCCCCTCTCCAGTCACAGAGCTGACTGCAAAGCAGTCAAGGTCAAACCTATAATCCTAGGCTCTGGTCGGCAACCTCGATGGGGGGTTGATGAAGGGCGCTTCACCCGCCAGTCGTTCGGCGCTTTCTGGGGGGGTTGATCAACCCACCGCTTTTCTGGCGGAGAGCAACCTCAGATCAACCCTTGGGGTTGAGGTTGCCGACCCGGGCCTAAGCTATGCGTGAAGGACGAGAGAGGAGGTGGACATGCTCCTGGGAGTAGTCACGAGGAACCAAGTCGATCTTGGTGTAAACAACGCATACGTTCGGGGCGCATCTTGAGACTTGGAGTGTCGGATGTATCATGGCATCATGATTGTTCAAGCTTGCGAGAACAATAGCCATAGCTGTCGTAGTAGAGGCAGTTCCGACACATGGGTGAAACGCCAACCGCTTGCGGTCATCGGTGCGAAGGCACCCTGTACACATGTCAGACTGAAGTATACAGCACAAAATGTCTCGCACCAGTTTAGTCGCCAATGTTCTGGCCCCTAGACCTGGTTCTCCTGCCGTGCGTTGTGTATGGTGAGTGTGAGTCGCTGTTAGTCATGAAAGACACTGCGTACCATAGATAGCGACAGTGAGACTCTGCAGTGGCGATGAGTGACCGTGCATGGTGTCTATCACTAGATTGAAGCACAAGTCACAAGAAGAACTGATTCACCAACGTCAGCTGCGCTTAGTTGGAAAGAGCATCCGACAGTGACATCAGGACATTCGCGAGGGCAGACTCGGAGTAACTTGAACGGAACAAGTGAGTACCGGTCAGTGACAAGCGCCCGTCGTCCGAAGTGCACCGAGATCCCAAAAACGGACACAGCTCGTCATCAGCTTTGCACTCGTCCACGTCGTCGAATTCGACTCTCTTCCACCTTCTTTTCCTCCCACCACGAGCAAGTCCTCCAGCGATGCACAGGCTCGCTCGTCTTCCCCGTGTCGTGCAGGCCCTGCACGGGTCTCGCTACCGCTACGGCGTGCAAGCCTTCGCGCCGCCCTTGGCCCGTACCCTCGCCTCGTCGGCCCCGCCCAGCCACCTTCTTCTAACGACCCCTTCGCGAACGGCACGAACACCTACTATGTGGAGGAGATGTACAGACTCTGGCGGCAGGATCCCAAGTCTGTCCACGCGTCCTGGGATGTCTATTTTTCTGGCATGGACAAGGGCCTGCCGAGCTTCAAGGCTTTCCAGCCCCCACCCACCATTGCGCCCACCGACGGCGCGCCAGCTCTTCATGCGAGTGGAGGTGCCGAGCTTGACGACCACCTGAAGGTACGTCGGCGTCCCGCCAATTCTCAATCGACGCGTCTTCATTGCTTGCGCAGGTGCAACTCCTTGTCCGCGCCTACCAAGTGCGCGGTCATCACGTTGCCGACCTCGATCCCCTTGGTATCCTCGACCCCGACTTGAACCCGGTTCATCCACCAGAGCTTGAGCTCAGCCGTTATGGCTTCAATGAACGCGACCTCGACAAGCAGATCACCCTTGGTCCCGGTATCCTTCCCCACTTTGCTACGGAGGACAAGAAAACCATGTCGCTCGGGGAGATCATCAAGCTATGCAAACGCATATACTGTGCGTACTCCGCCTTTGATTACTGTGTGCGTGTACTAATCCTCGCATAGGCGGCGCGATTGGTATCCAGTACGTTCACATTCCCGATAAGGAGCAGTGCGACTGGATCCGAGAGCGCGTCGAGATTCCGAAGCCGTGGAACTACACTGTCGAGGAGAAGCGGATGGTCTTGGACCGTCTGATCTGGTCTGAGTCCTTCGAAAAGTACATCGCGAGCAAGTACCCCAACGAGAAGCGGTTCGGTCTTGAAGGTTGCGAGTCTCTCATACCCGGTATGAAGGCGCTCATCGACCGTTCGGTCGAGCACGGTGTCAAGCACGTTACCATCGGCATGCCTCATCGTGGTCGTCTCAACGTTCTCGCCAACGTCATTCGGAAACCCCTTGAGGCCATCCTCAACGAGTTTTCTGGTACTGCTGCTGAGGACGATGACCACCCCGCTGGTGACGTCAAGTACCATCTGGGCGCTAACTACGTCCGTCCGACGCCGTCTGGGAAGAAGGTCGCATTGTCACTCGTCGCGAACCCCTCGCATCTGGAGGCAGAAGATCCTGTCGTACTCGGCAAGACTCGCGCTCTTCAACACTTCGAGCAGGATGAACAGTCCCACAACACCGCAATGGGTGTCTTGCTCCACGGTGACGCTGCGTTCGCTGGCCAGGGCGTCGTTTACGAGACGATGGGCTTCCACAACCTTCCGAACTACGGTACTGGAGGAACTATCCATCTCATCGTGAACAATCAGATCGGCTTCACGACTGACCCACGTTTTGCGCGATCGACTCCTTACCCCTCCGATATCGCGAAAGCCATCGATGCACCCATCTTCCACGTCAACGGCGACAACGTCGAGGCTGTCAACTTCGTCTGTCAGCTCGCTGCGGACTGGCGCGCCAAGTGGAAGAAGGATGTTGTCGTCGACATCGTCTGCTACCGTCGCTATGGTCACAACGAGACCGATCAGCCCAGCTTCACGCAGCCGCGCATGTACAAGGCTATCGAGAAGCAGCCCACGACGCTCACCAAGTACACCCAGTTCCTGGTCGGTCGGGAGACTTTCACGGAGAAGGACATTGAGGAGCACAAGAAATGGGTATGGGGGATGCTCGAGAAGGCCGCTTCCGGCGCGAAGGACTATGTGCCATCCAGCAAGGAGTGGCTCTCCGCATCATGGCCTGGCTTCCCTTCACCCAAAGAGCTCGCAGAGAAAACCCTTCCTTCTCGACCGACCGGTTCAGATGAGGAGACCCTCAAGCACATCGGCAAGGTCATGTCATCGTTCCCCAACGGCTTCAAGCCGCACCGCAACCTCGCGCGTATTCTCACCAACCGCGGCAAGACCATCGAGGACGGTCAAAACATCGACTGGGCCACGGCTGAGGCGCTCGCGTTCGGCTCTCTTGCGCTCGAGAAGGTCCACGTCCGTGTGTCCGGTCAGGATGTTGAGCGTGGCACGTTCTCGCAGCGCCATGCTGTCATCCACGACCAGGAGAACGAGCAGCAGTATGTTCCTCTGAACGACCTCGGTTCGAACCAGGCACGTTTCGTCGTCTGCAACTCGTCCCTATCCGAGTTTGGTGCTCTCGGCTTCGAGCTTGGGTACTCCCTTGTCTCTCCCGACGCTCTGACCATCTGGGAGGCGCAGTTCGGTGACTTCGCGAACAACGCGCAGTGCATCATCGACCAGTTCGTTGCGTCTGGCGAGCGCAAGTGGCTCCAGCGCACGGGTCTCGTCATGAGCTTGCCCCACGGCTTCGACGGCCAGGGTCCGGAGCACTCTAGTGGACGTCTCGAGCGATTCTTGCAGCTGTGCGACGACCACCCGCACATCTTCCCCTCGCCGGAGAAGATCGAGAGGCAGCACCAGGATTGCAACATGCAGATCGTCTATCTCACGACTCCTGCCAACTACGTACGTTCGCCGATTGTTTGAAGGGGTGAGACAGGCGGGTTACTGATCGACTGTCGTGTTGCAGTTCCACGTCCTCCGCCGCCAGATTCACCGCGACTACCGCAAGCCCCTCATCGTCTTCTTCTCGAAGTCGCTCCTCCGCCACCCGAAGGCGCGCTCTGAGCTGTCGGAGATGGTCGGCGACACGCAGTTCCAGCGCTACATCCCTGATTCCCACCCGAAGAACCTGGTCGCGCCTGAGCAGGTCCGCCGCCACATCCTGTGCACTGGTGCGTGGTTCTTCCGGTCAGGAGTGTCTTTCTATGGTGTTGTCTGACCTCCATTACAGGCCAGGTCTACCACACCCTCCTCCAGGAGCGTGAGGACAAGGGCATCAACGATGTCGTGATCAGCAGGGTCGAGCAGATCTCTCCCTTCCCCTACGATCTCGTGAGTCTCTCCCCTCCCGTCATCCGTGCATCTCGGTGTGAAACTGAACTCTCTCTCTCTTTCAAGATCACTCCCCACCTCGACAAGTACCCGAACGCGGACATCCTCTGGTGCCAGGAGGAGCCGCTCAACAACGGCGCATGGACGTACGTCGGCCCGCGCATCTTGACCGCCGCGAACGAGACGGAGCACCACAAGGGCAAGTACCCGCTGTACGCGGGCCGCGAGCCGACGAGCTCCGTCGCCACCGGCAGCAAGGCGATCCACAAGAAGCAGATCGAGACCTTCCTCGCGGCCGCGTTCGGGCAGTGAACGCGTACACGCCAGCGTATAGCAGCGTAGATGGTGATTTACCCTGTCCGCGCATCCGCTGTCGTCATGCTCTACTACTAATTTGTACAAACGATGCACACATGCATAATACCTACTCACCTTCTACTAGATAGTATTTATCAGGTCCTGCAGGCGGTCCGCATGCGGATGTTGTAGCCAGCCGCGCGCGTTGGCTGCTGTTTCGCGATCGACCTTGCTGTGGGGAACATTGAATCGTTTTTTGTATGTCTCTCCACTCTTCGTCTATGAGTGCGCAAGTCTGGTACTCGTTTGCGGCGACAGTTTCGTGAGCGCAGGTTGCGAACCTTCGAGTTGCTCGACCAGTCGACCACGGTTCTCGTGGTCAGGCAAAGTATGATGATTTGGGCTCGTTCTCTGCCCCAGGCGCTAGAGATGCACCGTCCACTAGATCACAAGTATACCGGTACACGTCGATAGTCACGCATGACTGGCAAGCGGGACCAGCAGTGACTACATAGTGACTAGTGACTAGTGAGCCCAAGCTACCGGCCTGGGGTGCCGTGGATACCGCATCCTGACGGCGAACAGCGCGCGAATACCGCTAAGCGCTGTGAACGATTAGAGGAGTGGAGTGCGACAGAAGCAGAACCAGGAGAGGAGAGAGACGCAGAGAGCCAGAAAGCAAGCCTGAACTACGAGGGGACGACGGCTACGGCAGGGCAGTGCAGTGCGTGATAATGACACAAACGGATTTAGTGCGCAATACATTGTAGTGTATGTCGGTCTGTATGTATGTACTTGTAACGACGACTGCGGCGGATGTCAATGCGTGGGCGGGCGGACTGTCGTGATGCGTGGGCGTGGGCGTGAACGTGGTGGGCGTGGACACGGACGTGAGCGGGGACGGGGACGGGGAGGGGGACGGGGACAGGGACAGGAACGGAAATGTGGCGGGATGGAGCTGGAAAACACTCGTGACGGCAAACGTGGACAGGGCGGAGAGCGAAGCGGGCGGCATAGCGAGGGAGACACGAGGCGGGATTAGTGGGACGTGAAGTCGGCAAAGTAAGGGTGGTTGAGAGCTCGTTTGGCTGGGCAGAGACTCCGTTAGTCGTGGACGACGCGGCATCGTACGGAAACGGCATACCAGAGATACGCTTGGTGGTGTCATACGTGAGAGTGTGCTGAACGGGCGCAGTAAGGATGCCAGTGGCGTCGTCATACAGGAAGCGCAGGATGTACGTACCTTGAGGAAATCGATACCATCGTCGTCTAATGTTGGGACGTGTTCACGCAGGTCCTGTGGGGACCAGTGTGGGAACGAGGGCTTGTAGTCCGGCAGTTGATGCACGCCGGGCCATATCTCCTCGTTCGGCGTTCCGAGAACCCTACATTGTGACGAATGAGAGCCCGTGCAGACGAAGGTTTGATAAAACTGACCTAAAGATCTTGAAGATCTGGTCAATTTCAGAGTCACCGGGGAACAACGGGTGACCGCGCATAGACATCTCCGCGAAGATGCAACCAACAGACCACATGTCGATGGCAGTTGAATAATGGCGCGAACCCAGAAGGACTTCGGGCGCACGGTACCATAGCGTCACAACCTGTCAGAAAATTTTCCGCAGTTCAGAGAGCGTACCACACCGAGGAGTGTATAAGACGGACCTCATGTGTGTATGTCCTCATGGGAATACCGAACGCGCGAGCGAGCCCGAAGTCCGCGAGCTTCAAGTTGTCAGTTTTATCGATCAAGAGGTTTTGCGGTTTCAGGTCGCGATGGAGGATACGATGCGAGTGGCAGTAGAGCAGGCCTGAGGTGAGTTGGTGCGTGAATTTCTGTGGATTGGCATCAAGACCGGTTGTTCCATGAGTACGTTGGTGCCTCCCCGCCAAGGCGTGGAACGCTGTCACGTGACTCGTGTGATATTCACGTCGTTCACGCATTAGAAGTCTTGCGGACGCGTTGCGACGCGACGATAGGCATCCACACGCGTCAAACACGCGTAAAAGTGCGATGACAGCTTGTGGCAGGGAGTGGGAGAATATGAGGAGGTTTGGCTACGTACCTTGACGATCTCTGGTGTAATGGGGCGCCCGGACTTGTTGCCGTTCTCCATGTATCGTTTCAGATCTACTTCGAGGAACTCGAACACCAGGTAGAGCTTCTGGTCAGCATGTACAATATCTAAGAGCCTATAGCAGTCAACGCAAGGCCAGTTGAGGGATCGAACGATCATACGAAATCACCAACATCCAAGACAAGGTCGCCATTTGCAGAGCGAACAGAGTGAAACATGGGAAGAGAGCAACGTTGAGCGGCATGATGCAGCATATTAAGAGTGATGAGCACTGACATGACGACGTTATCGTCCTTGAGTTCCTTCAAAAGGCTGATTTCTCGGATAGCCGTACTCGGAACACCCTCGTCTTCGGCTTCTAACCTGATCTTCTTGAGTGCCACGACCCGGTTTGTATTGATATCTCGAGCCTTGTAGACCACACCGTAGGTACCTGGTGCGTGACGACGAAGGCGAATCGCGGGTGAAAAGGGGGACGTGAGATCCTATAGAGAATCATCAACCACATGGAGGAACACTCACCCTCGCCTGATCAGCCCCCACGGTGCCCGCCATTCAGCCTCAAATGCTCACGCCCCAGACGATGATGGTACTCACCAATCTTCTCAATCTTCGAGTATCTTCAGGTGAGGTCAGTCCGTCATCCCGCCACAACCCCTCGTAAAAATGGGCTCACCGTTCCATTGCTGCGTATCGGAGGTCGTCACGGAGTCGTGTAGGGGTCTTGCTGCGTGAAGGGGTCTACGCGAGAGACGTTGACGAGAAGGGGGTGGGCCGGGACGAAGGAAGAGAGGACGGACGAGGGGACGGGTGATGGGGAGGAGCAAGGGGAAGGGAATGGACTTTATATGCGCTTACATAAGCTGGAGGAGGAGGGCCGAGTATGGGAATTGCATGCGGTGCGGGGAGCAACGGTCGACAATTGAGGAATGTTCAAAAGCAAGTCAATCAGACTAAGTAAACCCCTGTCAATCCCCGGGTACAGTCATCCCCCGTCCAGTGGGTGGCCCCCGCCCAGTGGGGACCTGCCTTTTATGGCAAGTATAGGGCGCTTGTCTGTAATGCAAGCGCCCGCCGAGCGTCGCGGCTCGGATGGGTGCAAGTGTCAAAGATCATCAAGAAGTATTGTATATACTCGTACTCTACATAGATACATATAGTTACATGAACGTAGTGCTCAATCCAGGTCTATATCGGACTCGCTAGAGTTTTCATGAAGGTCCAAACCCACCGGCATATCCTCAATGGCTTCTTCCACTGGCAGGGTGCTCTGTCGGTCCCGTAAAAGCTTGTATGATGCTTCGGGTCTGCTGGTAGCTGTCCCAACCATGAGAGATTAAGATGTAGAGGAAGCATCAATTTATGCAGAGGTGTAGAGTAGCTACAGAGGAAAGTAGACACAACTACTCAGTACATACGCCGCGACGCTCGGCGGGCGCTTGCATTACAGACAAGCGCCCTATACTTGCCATAAAAGGCAGGTCCCCCACTGGGCGGGGGCCACCCACTGGACGGGGGATGACTGTATCGTCCTGGCCGACTCTTCCTGCACTCTTGTCCCCCATCCACACCCACGCTCTTTTGTCTTTGCACTTCTGTGGCAGATGCCAGGGAACTCCAAGTGTCTGGCCAGGAATGTTGTGCCACCGTTGTGGTGAGCGGAGTTGCGCGTGGCCTCTGTTTCAGTCTACTTACAGTTGATCTCTTCACTGTCTCGGCAGGATAACTTACTCGTCTGTTTCTAAGTATTTATCTCCCGCTTACTCTGTGCGATCGGTCCCGAGCACCCCACGGTCGCTGACTCACAGAAACCCTTCTAATATGAATATGAGTGGCTGGGACTACGACCACTCTAACGTCTACGATATGTCACGTAAGCGACATAACCCCAACGCCGCGCTATACCAGCGGACCCGGTGGTCCAGGCGCGCAGTCTGCGGCGGGACGCGATCTCCGGCTAGGATGAATGATGATCTGGGTCATATGCAGCTTTCCAGCGCGACCGCGTCCGGAATAAAAGGCCTCCTTCTGCCAAACAGACGGCGGGCACGCGGATGTGGCTGCGGCAGCTCACCTTGCAGAACCTCCGGACCGGCGTTATCACCACCTGCGTTACTTACGGAAGTGTGGAGAAGGCTTCAGCCTCCAGGTACGCCGTGTCGTGGCCATGGGGTCCGGGTCGCCATGGGGTCTTACGGCCTTCTACACAGACCGCTCTAGCCTCTAAGAATGGAACTTACAAACATTACAGAGAGTCGAGGATCGAGACCGATCAATGACCCTCTTATTCCATTCGCTCAGCGGGACACTGCGCCGGTCTTTCCAACTGCCCCCAGTGCCTCAAGGAACGCCCGGCCACTGCTCTTCCTTCCTCCGTCAACTTCCTCTGAGACTTCACTGCTTCAGGCCATTATTCCAGCTTCGAGGATTTTTGGCGAGCCTTCGATCTGGTCATGCCTGCTGGACCGTTGGCGGCGTCGCCTCTCCGAGGCCCTCTTCCTCACGACTCGGAGACTTCCGTCTACTGGTCCTCACATCGTCATCTGTGGCTGAATATTGATTGGTTGATGGCCAGTTAACCATCGATCACCCGCGGGAAAGAGTGAAGGATGCTGGTCGTGACAATGTTCATACTGGCATGGTGAGTGCCAGTCAATCTTCCAAACATGCCACATAGTCGACAAAGAGGCATCGAGCCAGTAGCTGATATCGGAAGGCGAGCAGAACTACATACGTCTGCCCTCATGACTTCTTCGCTCACTTACCGTCACCGGATCGGGCGAGGATGAGTATATTTTCTACCAAAGGCCGTCGACATCACAGCCTGCGCATCCAGAACAGAGACACTTCAAGCACCATCCCGTGAAGCACACGGTCAGCAACAGAGCCGTCCGTGGATAGGTGTTCTCGTTGAGGGCATCGATGCGTCTACAGCCTGGGTCACAACACTCTGTAACCGAGAGGAGTATCATCACCGGCAGCGTAGCACTACAATTGAAGTGCCACATAACGTCTCGGTTGTGACTGACACTTTCTGCACGATTACGTCCAGTTCCCGTCGAGAGTACACTGGCAAATCGATGTAAGTATAGCGGCGCGATCCACGCATCTTGCAAGCAGAGTCCACACCGACGTTCTGATACCTCCACACGCGATCAGCCCGGCCGTGGCCACGCCATGCCCTCATCCGCACGCGGGCGCATACGAGTGACGTCAATATACTGCCCAGGCCACGCATCCTCGGCTGATACAAAATCCGGCGTCAACGTTCGTGCCTCGAGAGAATGACGAGAAAGAAACTCACTGCGGTCGATGATGTTGACCTCCGCGTCGTCGTCGTCGTCGTCCCCGTCCCCCTCAGCAGACGGGTCCCAGCGGTCCGCAGCGGCGGCTGCGGGGTTCCTTTCGCGATCCACCGCAAGATCTTGCATGAACCGGCTGAGCGAGTCGTCTTTCACCGCCTTGAGAGACTGCTCGCGCGCCTCGCGCGCGCGTCGGAGCTCCGGTAGGTACTCACTGCGGAGGCACATGAGATAGGGGGCAAAGGGAAGGAGAGCGAGGGATGGCTTCGAGGGAAGGTGTCTTACTTCTCGTACTCGGCACGGGACGCGTCGACGGCTTCGAAGAACTCTGTGACCCCAGCCCCGGTGACACTCGACACGCCTACCGCCTGCAGGAGCGGTCGGAGCAGTCAGCTGGGACATCGTGCGAGCGCGGAGAGGAGAGGAGGGGGCAGGGCGGACGTACGGTGAGTTGCTTGTAAAATTCGTCGAGCACGAGGCTCATGCTGTTCATGAGGCTGTTCATGTACGTCGGCTCGCCCTCGTCATCCGTCGTGCCTTGGTGTGTCGCGAGCGCGGCCTGGAAGGCCTCAAAGTCTTGCATCCACTCGATGGCGAAGTCGTGCGGCCGCACGTCTGTTTTGTTGAAGACAAGGATGAACGGGAGTTTGGTTTTGTAGAGTATGCTGTAGGAACGCCGTTAGTTTCGTTGATCTGGGGGATGGGAATTTTCTCCGGAGAGATCTATAGGCGATAGACAGGACGGTCACTGGTTTTCCGCGGCCGCATGCTCACCTGCAGGCGTAGAGCATGTTGGACATGAAGGTCGCTGGCGCAGTTGTTCTCGGGGTGTCGATGACATACGCAACGACGGTGGGGAGCGAAGAGGCAATGGCGTCGGTGATAATCGCCCCTGACGCAGACCATGTGAAGATCTCTATCTGCCCCGGGGTGTCCAGGATGATATAGCTGGCTTTCGCGGTCAGCACGATACCATAGCCTACGACCGCTGAAGTAGCTGCTCACTCTACGGTCTCAGCCCGCTTCTCAACGAGGTCGAGCACCTGGTCAAACTTTGTCGTGAACAAGTTCAGCGCGGTGAGGATGCCGCCGTTCGGGCCGAGATTGTACCTGAAAATCGGTGTGAGTAACCACAACGAAATGCTAGGCTGGGCGACACACACTCCTTCATGACTTTGTGGTAATCGATGGTATCCCGGATGTCAATATTGGCCTCGTATGGCGTATTCGCAACCGCTGGGTCGAGGTTAAGAACATAGGGCGGCGATGGCGGATTCTTCGAGTGCAGGTGCGAGTTGATTCGCTGCACGAAGGTCGACTTTCCTGCACCCGCCATTCCTATCGTAATAATGACAATTGGCTTCTTTTTTCCATCCGCGTGGTCTATCGCCGGGGTTGAAGAACCAGCCGGTTGTTTTTCTGGTTGCGTTTGTTCGGAGGTAGACATCGTGGCGGAAGAGAGAAATGGCCGCTCGGTAAGCCCATCTATACCAAAAAGGAAGGTGTCACCCGTGATGCATACGGTCACGGCAGGGTCACGCCATTTAATCGTGCAATCCGGGCGTCGTCCTCGTTTCCCGACGACCATCTCGCCCTCGACCACAATCCAAACGACGACGGAGAACTACATGAACATGGCGATGGACGCTGTCGGGGCTGAGAGATCTAATATCACAGGTACGTCCCACGCACCCCCGACGACAAGGCACCCTCCGCTCAGCCGAGTCGAAGGCATTGTCCTCCACGTCGAGGAGAACGACGTTCAGCCGTCCGAGGTCTTCGACTTCTACAAAGCCCACTCCCGCACCATCGACGTCGGCCGCAAATCTAGCCAAGGAGGTAATGAACATGTTCCCGGGCGCGCCCTGTTTCGGTGCCCGGTCGTAAGTCGTAAACATGCAAAGATAACATTCGCTGAGTACGGAAATGTATGCAGTCGCATCCATTGCGAGCGATTGACCCGCACTGAAGTCCTCTCATTCCCTCTTACTCAAGGTCTATATCATTGACTTGCACTCGCATCACGGCACACATATCCTACGACCGGGCGACTTCGTATCTACCGCACTCAAGCCCGAAATACCGGCCGTGCTCGCCGACGGCGACCTCATCACGTTCGGCAAGAGCGTGGGCCGCGACGACTACCTCGTACGGCCCATCGTCGTCCGCGTCGAGCTGATATTCGGCGGGGACGCCCCTCCCCTGGCACCCCTACCCCTGCCGAAGTCGCTTAATGCCGACGCCGCGGATGAAGGATCACAGCCGCCCTCCCCATCTGACGATGACCACGAGAACCGCAGGAGCTCTTCGCGGCCGAGTACGGGTCGCTACGGTGTGTTCCTCCCCTCTCCTGAATCCTCGTCCTCGAGCTCGGACGGCGATTCTGACATACAAGAGATATCGCCGCCGACGTCTCCGCAAGCGCCAGGGCCCTGCTTTACAGGACGGGGCAGCACTGTCCTTGCCTTCGGGCGTACGCGCCTGCTACAACAATTTCTGCCCCCTATACGTTTCCCACTTGACATCGCTCGATCCAATGACCAGTTCTCCCTCGAGGGGCAAGGCGGAGTGGCCGAGGAGGAGGACATGGATCTCTCGTCAAGCCGCGCCTCTCCCGTTGTATTCGAGGAGCCTGCCATCATCGGCGCCTGGCCTGGGTCACCCCCCGAGCCCAACTCAGACTTCGACTTCGTCACTCTGCCACCCATTTTGAAGAAGAACATGAACGTGCAACGTGAAGTCATTGAGATATCCGACGACGACTCTGCACCGCCGGTGCAGAATGTGCCCGTGAGCATGCCGGTGTCAGAGAGCGAGGACAGTCATGAGAACAGGAACGAGCCTCTAATTGAGACGATGGACGTGCTGTTCGGGCAAGTCGAGTCGATTGCTGAGCTGTCAGCGCCCCTACACCACATCGAAGATGACCGCATCGAGGTAATCGAGCTGGACAATGGCGAAATCACATTCGACCTCGGCCCAATCGAGGTGCAAGTCGCTGACACCTGCGTTAGTACACCCATCTCCTTCTTTCCTTCCCCGCGTGCGCCAGGACTCTGACCTCACGCAGACCGAGCTCAACGTTCTTCGCTCCGCGCAAGACAAGAACGAGGCCCAGTTTACCGCACACTTGCACCAGACAAAGGAGCGCCTCGATGCCCTCGACGACCGGACGCGCGCGACGCAAGCATCCCTGGCGCAGCGCAGCGACGAGTTGTCTGGTGTGCAGACCCGCCTGGACGACCTCGGGGGCATCGTCTCCGTCCTGCAAGAGCGCAGCGCGCTCGCGGAGCGCGTAGAGGAGCTAGTCAAAGAGGTCGGCGCGGCTAAGGACGTGCTCCGAGGTACGTCCTTCTCTATCGTTGACCGCACACAACGGTTCACGATACCCCCACAGAAACGTGCGAGCTGCAGCGCCAGACACGAATGCAGATGGAGGCCGAGGTCGAGGCCGTCAAGGCGCTCCGCGCAGAGGCTGCCGCGACCGTTGCTGAGGCCAAGCTTGCCAACGCCGCTGCCAACGCCGAGGCCCAGGTACGTTCGCGCACCCTTGTCCTCCGTCCACTGGTGTGCTGACCACCTTCCTTGTCTAGACGCTGAAGAGGAAGAGAGACGACGACGCTGACAGGGGCACGGAAGACGACCCATGCAACGCGGAGGGGCGTACGCAAGACGTCGCGCCGTCTCCATCTCCATCGAAGCGCAGGCGGGTGATGCGGGTCGTCGGCGCGATCGCGCGCACCGCGACGGTCGCGACGGTCGGCGCTGTCGCTGCTTGGTCCGCGCTGGCCTACTCTTAGATGCGAGGGAGTGGGGAGATGTTTAGGTGCTCATTTTCGAAGGCTCAAGGTGCGTCCCATCACCTCCCTTCAATCCAATGCTCATCTAACTGAATTCATATTCAATCCTGATACAGTCGTGTGTTTCGCGTGGACGTATGTATCCCGCGTTCTGTATCAGTAGACGGAGGACCGGGTTCTGGTTACCGGCGAGCCTGCTATGTGCTTTGCATTCGTATGGACATGCTGATCAAATTGCGTATGGTGTTGTGTATGTTAAGTCGAAGTCTGCAAAGGAATTGTATCTGTATCATACCACGTATCGAAGATTCTCGTTCCCCAATTTCCATCGTATCTGGGTTTGCGGCCATATGTAGTCGCTCGCAGTTCAACGTTAACGTTCAACCGCAAGCAAACCATTCATTGAGACGGTCAGGGGCAGCACAGTCGAACGCAGACGTGCAGCGATGTGCGAAACATTGCAGGAACGATAGCAGGATACAGATTTAAAAGCAGCACGATAGATAGATCTCCGGTACACCAGCAGACATACATCACGTCCCTCCTCCCTGGGGACAACTACTTTCCATACGTCTTGAGCATGTCCCGCGTGAGCGCACGGAGCATCGCGACTGTGACAATCGGCTTCTCGCTCGTGTCCGTCGCGCCCGACGTACTAGGCGGCGGCGACGCAGACAGTCCGTTCCGCTCCGTGTTGCCGCTGTCCCCCAGGCCATCCTCAGCATCGGACGGTGGCGACAGGCGGAAGCGCTTGGACGAGATAGAGCCGTTGCAGCGGAGGTCGTCGTCGGACGCCGGGCGCTTGGGCGAAGGCCGGAGCGAGGCGCGCAGCGCGGCTTCGGCCGCGTGCTGGCGGAGCTTCTCGGTGTGGGTGTCGATTGTACGCCGGACGGCAGCCACGGCGGTGTCGAGTACCTCCTTCGAGAGGACGATCGGTGTGGCCAGTCGCGTGCCGATAAGTTCTTGGGCAGAAGAGAGCAAGAGCCTCGCGAGGGCGTCCGTGAATTGCCCTGTCGCATAACCTTGCGGATACTAATCAGGATGGAGCTTTGAGCAGGCGAGAATGGAAGACCGACCTCTGCCCATGATTCCGGGCTGCTGGATCTCCTCGGGAATCTCGACCGACACGTGCGATGGAGTGTCGTCGAAGAGGCCGAGGATGGCACGGAGTGCAGAGTTGAGGATCTCCTCGATGGCGACCACGACCCTGTCGTACCTAGCCCAATCAACTGGGAGCCGTGGTCAGTGAGCGAATGTCGACAAAACAGTGTGAGAATGCGCATACACTCGTCGTCCGGCCAACAGGAATCTAGCATGTCAGAGATGGTCGACTCCACTGGTGCGACGAACAGCTTCCTGACATCTAGACAATGCCGGCCAGTCAGTCTATGGTTGATCGATGTGGAGTATCATCGAACCTTTCCAGCCAAATGCGACACACAGTCGGTCGTCGGTCTCGAGAGGAGTGATGTTCAGGATATCGGCAAACTTCTTGTCAAGTTCTTTGGCAGTCGCGGACACGTTGAAGTACGAGACGTGTTTGATGACCTCGTCTCTCACGAGCTTCTGGGTCTACGGAATGGCATTAGCGATACAGTTGTATACCGGGCCGTGCACTGCACCGACCATTTCCACGAGATCCATGGTCTTGGCACTATCTTCGGTCTCCGACCAGTTGACCACAAGCAGACAAGGCATGTAGTGCCTTTGGTCCAGTGGTGGGAGATAGCCAATGACGTCGCGAAGGCGTGCGCAATCGTCGAGCACGCGGTATTTCCTGACGACACAACATTAGACTACTGCGACACGGGTCAGAGGATGATTTTCTTACTTCTCAATCTCATCATCGACGCCTTCCAGGGGAGTTCGCTCAAATACTATCAAACCGGGCGAGCCCTGCGCTTCGGGCCTCTCGAAGGCGGGCAATGAGAAGACGTTCTCCGACACCCAGTAGCCTGAGGCCGGAACATCAAACTTGTGCTCTAGCCATATCGCCGTCTTGTCGTTCTCCGTGTTGACCGACAGCCACGCGCACCACTCAGGCAGCTCGGCACCTGGTTGCAAGCGGCTCTTGAGAACATCGAGGATCGTTTGCCGGAAGGACCCTTGCGCCCATCGTCTCTCGTTCTCCTCGAAGTTCTGCATCCCCGAGGATTAAGATATTGTGCTTGGCAGAGTGAACATGACTGCGTACCTCTTGCAACCGTTGCGCGAGCGCGTCGTCCGTCAGAGGCTGCATGAACTGGTTCGACTTGCGCCGCTTGATGCGCCGGACTTGCGCACTAGCTGCCTCCGTCGGGACAGATATCCGCCGCTTCTTCTGCGCTTGGTCTGGGTTCGGCCCGAGGACACTCGTGCTGAAGCTGGGGGGATGTGCGACCGCTGCAGGCGATCCTTGTACAAGTCGCTCCGCCTGACCGCCGCATCCCATGCTTTCGTCGTCTCGCGCCGTTTCCGCCACTTCTGCCAGTGGTGCTTAACGAGGAGACCGGTGCGAAGGAACTTCTCAGCCATAAAGTCGAGGTCGGCTGAAGTCGCCTTCGCCTTGCCTTTGCTGGTCGGCGATGAAGAGAAGCCGTTTGTCTGGATCTCGAGTATGGGCTTTGGTCCAGACGGAGTCCGAGCGATAGGCGATGCTACTGTAGGCGCGGAAGAGGTAGACGCCGATGCGGCGGGCGCAGCCTGGGGTTCGGCCTCTGCGGGAGGGACATGGGATTGATAGAGTGGAGAGGGTCCGCCAGTCCCGGCTGGAGCAATCTTTTCTGGCGTTGGCGTGCTGAGATGGATGGGGCTCAGGATCTCAGCCGGCATCGGGGCGGACATGGTGAGGGATGGGAAGTGAAGTAGCGACCGCTTTCGCGAGAGGGAGGTGTCGGATTCCGACGAACCCGATGATGGATCGAACCATCGTTGCGTCGGTGTCGGGGGTAGAGCGATTGTCGGGACTTTGCCAAGTCCGGGTGGTGGGGCGGTAGGCGAGACTGGTGTGCGTGGCTCATAGACATTGCCAGGTTGCGGTGTGAAGGTCATCCGGTGATCTTTCAGGCGAGAGAACGGCGAGGATGATCCCGGAAGGTCCCATAATGTTTGTCGTCTCTCGATGAGGGCGGAAGGAGGGGGAGTCTTCTCACGTGGAGTCTCTTCAGAAAGCGGTGGCTGATTTTGCACAGGGGTTACTGGTTGTGTGGGGACTAGGGGAATACTGAAGATGTCTCCCGAGGTGGGCGCCGATGGTTCAGGGACAGGCGCTGAGGAACTAGCAAGAGGCGCGTTGAAGATGTTAGACGGAAAGATAGATGGCTTCTCTCCCAGAGATGGCTTGGTCGCGGTCACCTGTGAAGGGATTGAGGATGTCGTGAACTGTGACTGAGGAGGGGTAAAAGTCGGCGCAAAGGGATTCAGGGTAGGAGCTTGGGGAGGGGTTGGGACTGAAGTTGCGGGGTGCGTAGACGGGGCACTAGGTGTGTTTGCAAAGGCCGATGATCCTGCGGGCCAAGTTGGCTGTGAAGATAAAGGAGCGCGACTGGACTCAGGGGTTGGCTGAGCGAAAGGTGAAGGGGAGCTGGTGGTACCGAACGTGCTAGGAGATGAGCCACCGAATGCAGACTTGGTGGAGAATGGGGAGGAGGTGGACGAGCCAGATGTAGACCCGAACGTCGCTCCTCCGAACGCGCTGGCTTTGGTGGTGAGGTTGCCAAACGCAGAACCACTGGAGCTGGTCGACGAGCCAAACTCAGAGCCGCCGAAAGCACTAGGCCGCGACGCTAGATTCGAGAACGCTGAGGTGGAGGGGATAGATGGAGGGATGGGCGGTGACGATGCGGGAAAGGCGCTTTGTGAAGACGTGGCGGATGACGATGATCCACCAAAGGTGTTCGTGAGCCACTCGGTGGCACTGCTCGTTAGCGGAGCAGGAGCAGGAGGTTCAGTTGGAGACACTTCCTCAATCTCGGTGATGTCCTCTAGCACTGTCGCAGGGCTGGCAGTGTAGTTCTCGTCGCCAGTATCCGTTAGAGACTTCGAGATACCGTCAATGACTTCCGGAATGGTCAGGTCACCACGGATACCCTCAATGTCGTCGATACAGTCCTTCCCGAATAGTCGCTCCATTATACAGGCCACAAGATAGACCATGGCGACGTTGTTCTGCTCTCGGAGGACGGCGGCGAGCTGGCCGAAGATTTGCATAGCTTGATCGTCCACAATCAGCTTTGAGGCTTTGGTGATAGGAGCACTGTTCGCTTGTACGCGGAGACGGAACTCGGTCGTGAGACGGAAGACAGGGTGATTGCGAATGTCGTCTGGGATCTCTTCGTGACGCTCCTTTTGATCGCGGATGTGTATGAGACGATGATATACGCGCATCTCGAGCTCTGTGGGAGACTGGTAACGGCCGCGCTGGTCTTCGTAGAACTCCTTCAAGCTCTGAAGTGCTGCGGGTCCATTCACATCAGCGGCGAAAGGGACGCACAGAGGAAAACATACTGTTCATAAGCTGTTGCTCTTCCAAAGGGATAGAGAAACGAGGACTATCGCGTGCGATATGCAAGGCTAGGATATGGAAGCGGGCACAGCGATCATGACATTCCATTGCTAATGGCCCTGTCTCGTGTTGCATCGTAAAGTCGTTCCGTACGGCACGGGAGCGATCGCGGATGAAGTCGTAAGTTTGTAGAAAGCCTCCTCGAATGAGCAGGTCGTGGAACAAGTAGTTGAGAGTTTTCTGTGCACGAATAAGAAGGTTGACCACCAGGAGAAGACGTGGCGCTGACCTTGAGTACCGCAGGGGGCCTGAGATCCGACGGTATAGTCTTGTCGCCAGCTGCACGTTCGTAAATCTTAACAGCGCGCTTGTGATCCACGCGTTTGGTACCGGGAATCTTGAGGCGTATCAGTGAGCATCATAACCAATGGGTAACGCAGTCCAGAAGGTCGAGCCGGATGAAGCCAGGAGACTCCTAAATCTTCGCGCGAGACCGCTTGCAGTCGGGATGCACATGAATGATCATCTAAGTTACATGGAATGAGCTCTTCACTTGAATAGAAAATTCGTTAAACGCGCATTCAGGGACACGCACCTGGACTGACCCGACTCGACCTCCCATACTTCAGCAGCCCCAGAATCGACGAAGCAAAAGCAATTATACACGTACGACTTCCCACTTGTCGAGATTGTTCTCTCGTTCTCTCCGATACCGCTCGAACCGCGGACACATATCCATACAAGTCCCGACCATGGTGATAGCTTCATCCAAACGCTTCGGCACGAGAGGGTCATCCATCTTGCCCTCTGCTATCGCGCGTTTGCGCTCGGCTTCTCGTTGTTTAACGAGCTTGGGGCGGCATGAGTCGTGTATTGACCACTGAGGTAATCGAACGCACCTCGTGGTAGAACTTCTCTCGTTCCTCGGGGGTCTCTGGTTCGGGCTGGACTGGCTCTTCCTCCTCTTCGTGCCCACTATCCCCACTAGCACCCTCATCCTCTGTCGCGCTGGTCCCGTCGTGAGGGTCGGTAGGCACCGATAGATGCGTCCCATGTTGAGTGTGTGCCCCGCGACCTCGACCGCGCCGGCGATCGGTACCACGCTCCCATTTCTCTCCATCGCCCGAGGGGCCGTTGTTCATATCGGCCTGTCCTGCCACCCACTTCTTGTTCTTCGAGTGCAGCGGTCGTCGAGGCTTGTCTGCCGCTGCGCCTTGTATGTGGATCATTGTGGCACGGTGAGCGTGGTGATATTGACACGTCTATCCCGGCTGTGATGATCGGCACCGCTTGCGTAGAGCTGGCCAAGGTCTTCTAAGGGAGGGCGATGACACAGCCAGGAAGAAGACGGTGAGAGCAACCAGCGAGGGATGGGTGAGCGGGCTTCGAGACTCGAGAGTTGTGAAGTCGGAAGACAAGGGGGATTGACGCCCAACGGCCAGTAGCTGGGATTACCTTGTTAGGCGACAAAAGCTTAGTCAGCCTCACTCGGCGCTAAGCGCTTATGCGTTCCGTCGCACTCTACATTTCGTGCTCGTTGACGACGACGACGACGACGACGACGACCTCCTCCTCAATCTCGACCACGACACTCACGCTCTCGACGCACTCCCCGAGGGCGGAGCTGCCGCTCCTTTGTACATTCTGGCGGCTGATTCGAGGAGCTTGACGCTCATGCATTCTGGAGACTCCATTTCTCAGGACTTGGGTGCGTAGGGCCTCCTCAAAACCTTCTTCCGGCCCTCACTCTTCAAATAGTGGCTATATTCCACGTCTCCTTTCATAGAACACAGGGAAATATAATAGACTGGTCGTTCAAGGCCACGGAAGGTACGACCGGCGACCTACCCTACCCAAGCCCTGTGATTAATCCTCGCGCGCAGATTTGGACCTCTCGAATGTGGAGTTCAGCTGTTTACCCAGCGGTTTGCATCTGATAGAGCGGGACGTCGTGTAAGTCGTGTGCCTCGTCGTTCCTGAATGTTCGTGACCTCTGTTGGTAGGTACTTTTCCAAGGACGATCACCAAGGCGTCTGCGTCTTCCGCAGGCGGCGCACCTCCGAGGACGGACACCGCGGTTTTCGCCTCTCGTCGCTCGGAATCCTGCTCGCAAAGTCTTCCCGTCCTCGCCCGTGGAGGCATGTTGCCGCGTTGAAGGAGCTCGTCAATTCTATCTATACTTCGCTCGAGGACCGTGATACCCTGGAGCCTGTGGAGAGTGACTGGGATCCTGCGCGTGCGTTCTTCGAGGAGCGCAAGGTGCGTGACTCGAGTGCTGCTAGTTCTTCAAGTGCGGTCGCCTGGTCAGGCTGGGATGCCGAGCTCCAAGGTCATTCGTCAGATTGCGCTCCCACCGTGCACCTCCCCCACCTCCTCCGTATACTCGGACCCTCTTCTTTAACTCTCTACAAGCATATCCTCGGACGCCGTCGAGTTCTCGTCATCACACTCCCTCCAGTTGAAGCCGCATGCATCCTCTGCCAGGTCGCTGCCGATACGTGCTACCAGGAGCAGGTCAGCGAGCTGGTATCTAACTATGACGACGAAGATGAAGACGACGACGAGCCGTCCGGGAGATTAAAGGGCAAGAGCACTGAAGGCATCAAGGTTCTTGGCATGGTAACACTTAATGACCTCGACAAACTCGAGTCCGAGAGCAAGTCTAGTCGCGGATGGATAGCCTGCACCACAGATTCTATCTTCCTGGACAAGCCAACACATTACGACCTCCTCATCGATCTTCGCTCCGCAACTCCCAACAATCGTCCCGCATTCTTTGTCCCCAAATCCGTAGAGGGATTCAACGGCCGCGGTCCCTCCTATCGCCTATCGAGCGTACGCTTCACTTGGAGCGACGTTCGATTGGTAAGTGCATCCTTCCCTCATGCGGGCGGTTCTCACCTCTTACTGCAGTGGACCGAGCTAGATCGTGTGCTCCAGCTAGACTCCGAGGACAGCTTCGGCTCGTGCTGCGACCCATCATCACATAGCGGGAAGCCTCGGAACAGCACCAGCTCGGCGTGGACAGACGTCTGGCGTGTTTACGAGGACGTCTGCGTGATGTGCGCCGGGCTCTGGATGGGCGCGTGGCGACATAATCACGACTCTCCCTACCAGCACAGCTCCCCGCACCGCTCCGAGAACTGGGGCAGCGTCCGTCTGGAAGGCGAGGACGACTTGGGCTCGCGCTCCAAGTCACAAACCCATGTCCGCAGCCTCGGGCTGGGAATCGAGGGACGCCCCTCGGGCAGCACCATTTCAAACGGCCGGACTTCGCGCGCGATTCGTCGCGCGAGCACGATGTCCGTCTGGACGTGGGCGGGCGGCAGCGGCAGCAGCAAGAACGACGCGACTGTCACGACCGAAGAGGCCCCGGCGCCGTCGGACGGTATGTTCATCCCCGGCGAGCGGAGCAACCTCCCTGAGCCCATCGCGCGCGACGAGGCGATATCGAACCCGCGGCGCGAGCGGCAGGTCCTCACGACGCTCTCCCTGCTCGAAGCCTTCCACGCGAACACGACTGCGATCCTCTCGCGCCTGGCCACCCTCCTGGAAACGCGCAAGTGCAACAGCAGGCGAAGCGAGGGCCAGTCATCCGCCGGCCCACAGACGGTGATGCTCACGCCAAAAGACGTGATGTCGTTCGAGCTGGGGCCATTCAGCGGGCTCGACGCGCGCTTCGTCGAGTGGCTTGGGGAGGAGTATGGGGGCGGGCTGCGGGTGTTGGTGAAGCGTGGATGGAAGGACCTTGTCGGACTCATACTGGGACTCGGGTGAATGCGCCTTGCGTTCGTGCTGAGGATAGGCGTGTGGGGCGTGTCCACGGGGTGCGCGTCGCCCTGCACCCTGTCTTGCTGTTACCCCTTCGTAGGAGGGCTGTACTTATGACTGGCTCCCTCTGAATCTGTGATACCCTTGAGTTATGCGCATGCGTGTTCATGTCACCTGCCAGGGCTCGTTCGGTACCGTCAAGACGGAAGTCGAACTCATGAGTAGTATTCTATGTTCGTACCGAACCCCATCACGTTGATGGAGGAAAAAGCGGGTCAACCCCGCACAAAAGTGCATCCGCCGGGAGTCGAACCCGGAGCTAGGCCATGGGAAGACCCAATGTTACCGCTACACCACGAATGCGTTAAAGGGCATGTAGGCTGGAAGTATATAATCAGTTACTTACAGCTGTGCATCTATGATCTCAGTCGCTCTGCGTAGTCTCTTTGTGAAAGGCATTCGATTCGAGTCTGCTATGCATGGCACACTTGAAAGACCGATGCCGAACCTCCCAGCAAACGTTTTACGAAGGTCACACGAAGGTGATAATTGATACAAGTACAAGCGGCTCTTGACGCCTCTTGACGCCAGGTACCGGCCGGCTGAGGCCGGCCGCGATAGACTTCCCGGCCGCTATGACGATGTCCGCCCGTAACGGCAGGCTTGGGAAATGTGACCATTGACTCTCCTGGCTAGTACTGCGTTGTGTCTGTCGCAGCACGCTCTTCCACTGCCAGCACTTCACGACATGGCTCAAACAAACTGGTAAGCTAGGAAGGTCGCCTCGCACTCGCGACCATGTCTGCGCGAATACTGACGCAGCCACATTATAAGGCTCGACTACCTAGCTCTAATCTTGGTAGGTTTCCGAGGTGTGACTCGCACGCATTGCGGACAGAGTAGACATGCATATGGTCTGATATTTACTCTCTTCCTACAGACGCTTTCATTCCTCGGTGGCATCGTATACGTCTTCGTGAACGCCAAGAAGGCGGTATCCGGGGCGGTTGAATCAACGAAAGGCTCGTGAGTGCCCGCGCCGGTCGCACATAGGGGGCTCATGTCGAGGTCGCCCCTCAGATTGAAGAACAGAGGCCTCAACGTCTCCGCGAACGGCCTCTCGGTCAAGACAGACAAACGGTTCGACCGGGAGCAGTACCTCGACGCCACGCAACGGTCAGTCCGCGGCTGCATCTGCAGTGCGCTGTGCAGAGTGCATCTCTCCGCCGAACTTGCTGACTCGAAACGACGCTGTGTCGATATCTTCTTCTCAGTGGGTTCATCAAGGCGTTTAACGCCTCGTCCGGGGGCAACCAGGATCGCGACGCACCTCCGGAAGCCACGGTGGGCAAGAAGAGTTCGCTCCGTGGGCGGAAGATACTAGGCCGTCACTCAGAAACTCTGGACAAATGAACCCTCGTATCGTTTGCAAAACTTTCCCCGTCGGTCGACGCGCGTCGTGGTACTAGGACAGCATCGGTGGTGATATACTGTAGCCCTGTGGACTCTTCCTCATTCTGCTAATATTATTTCTCTGCCGTCCCCTTCTCTATTAGATGTCAGATCGAAATCCTTGCCAGTGAAGTATCGTCCGGTTAGCTAACAAGGTTGGATGCATCAACATTGACTACTACATGTTCGCTTTCTTGTCATGAATGCCTCCGATGCTGCCGGGCATGTCAACCTCGACGCGCAAGATGACGCTGAGTACTCGAGGGCAATCTGTCCGCGGAAATGATGATGATCAGCCTGCGTAGCTACAGTCAGCCGGTGTTCTTGTAAATTGCGTTAATATTCGCCTCGGTGTTCTCAGCGTTTTGCTGAACTCTAAGACCGCCTTCGGCTTCCCGTGATTGAGATCGTGATGTTCATGTTGTTCATCAGCATATGGCCATGGTCATTGGTGGCCTCCTATGCACCCTGTATGCACCATAGTGAACACTGCGAGAGAGCACCGCGTCGTCCATCTCCCCATCTTTCTCCCCTCACCCTCACTTAAGCACTCGGCCAATCTTCCCGTCAGCGTGGTCGCGTTCATCCTGGCTGCAGCCGTGCCACTCGCGTGTCATTCATTTGCGCTTGAGCGAGCCGGTGTCGCCGTGTCAGACGTTGACGAGGCGCGCAACGCGAGATTCGGAAGACTCTGCAGCCCTCTTTCTTCCCTTCCTCTCTTTGTCTTTTCTGCCCACCATGTCCGACGAAGGTCTGGCCGACGCACTGTCCCCAACGAGCCCAACGGTGACCAATGCCGTCTTCGGCAGCTCCCCACGCACGCGTCGACCGAGCACGCCCAAGTCGCCCCCTTCAGGCCTCGCAAAGTCCCAGTCCCAGCCACACACGCCAGCTCGGGCAGACAAGAGCCTCCCGCCCGTCCCCGGATCCACACAGACGAGGTCGGTGCGGTCAAAGAACCTCCCGCCACAGCGCGCCCGGCCAGACAAGCGGCCCAACAGCCCTGATGTCGAGACAATGATAGCACGGACTCCCCGTCCCCGCCGTAAGTCCTCGGCGACATTCCACTCCCCGATGACGTCTATGCGCTCTACGCCGGCCATGGGGGTCCCTTCGAGCTGGAAGGGCGTGAAAAGCAAGGACGACGACGCCGAGTCGGTCATTTCGGACTATGGGACGCTGTTGGATAAGGATGATAGCGAAGACGAGAAGCAGGGAGAGGAAGGAGGCAGCGCGTCGGACTCGAGTATCGACATCCACACTCCTTTACCGTGCGTGCCTTGCCCTGGTTTCCTCTTCTTTCCCTGATTCCCTGGGGGTGTAGACATCTTATGTTCCGGGATGGGCTGCTGTCCCCACGCTCGAAATTGCTCCCCGGAGGCGGGACTGCGACCCTTTCGTTGTACATCGAAGACGACAACAATGCGCCGGTCAACCGCGCAAACAGTGTACTCAGTGTGGCTTCGTCTGGTGCGTCATCCTCCAATGCTCTTCACGTCCAGAAGGTCCTGATCCGCGCCGTCTCGAGCAGCTGCTAGCACCATGACCAAGTCTGGCATCCATCGCGATCCGCGCGATACTCAACGACGGAGAGTCCGACACAAGGATCAGTCGCTACTCCGCGCCGGCATGGGTCTCACGACTGGCCTTGGCTGGAGTGACAGGTCAGTTCTCAACCTCCCCCTCCAGCAACCACCCCCTCTAATACCCCGTGCAGCGAAGACGAAGATGCCCCTTCCCTGCTCACCCGCCGCCTCATCACCACCAACAGTGCTAGGCAGCCTTCTATGTACTCTTCGACCTCGCGCGCACCGACGCAGCTCTCAAAGTCCCATTCGCTTGGAAACTTGTCGCATGCACCCCCTTCATTCTCCCCGGTCCCACGTTCCGGCACGGGGACACTCTCGAGGTCTACATCCGCGAGCTCTTCGCAACCCCGTCTCAGTACCATAGAAACTGAGAGCGTCACATCCATCGACACGGGCAGACCGACTCGCAGCCGCACGCAATCGAACGCGTCCGCAAGCTCTGCGGTCTCTTCCGCGTCCCGCGATTCGAGCAGCGCCACGCACTCCGTCACCAGCTCCCAAGCGTATGCCACGCCCACACGGACTGCTGTCCCGCGCCCGCTTCGTCTCCCTCAGACTGCCGGCAACCAAACGCCCTCGGTCGCACGTTCGACCTCCGCGACGGACTCGCACCCTCCTGTGTCCTCCGCGAGCAAACTCGTCGGGAAGCAGCCAATGACCCGCCAGCGGACGCGGACGCTGTCGAACCCCGGCTCGCGCCCCGCGACATCTCTCCCCTCGCGGTCCGCGTCCTCGCGCGTTGTGCCCATACGGTCCGTCAACACCTCCATCATGGCCCCCGTGCGCTCGGTGTCCGCATCCGTCACCCCGACAGAGCGGAGCGGCCGCATCCATGAGACGCTCTCCGAGTTCCCGCTGCCCCCTAGCCTGTCGTCCCCCCACGGCATCCCGCGCACGAGCGTGAACACGCAGATGCAGAAACCGGGCACGTTCGCGTCGCCGATGTCCTCGCCCGCGGCGGGGCGCGTGCTGAACACGGTCGGGTCGGGCCCGAGGCCGCGCCAGCTCCCGCGGACGGGGACGGGGATGGCGTACAGGAACAGCTCGTACTCGAGCACGTATAGCGACACTCGGATCAGCCGCGCGTCGGTCGTGTCGTCGGGGAAGGAGGTCGGCGTCATCTGAACTGACGTGCCGGTGGTAGGTATATCTGCCCGCTTGGGCCGCGCTCGCGGGTCCGGGAGGACCCCGTGCATACACGCTCGTTTTGCTCTCGGTTTTGGCTGCGTTTGGTAGCCGTACTTTCTCTCGCACCGCTGCTGAAGTGAAGTGAAGTGAAGTAAAGTGAGGTATGATCGTGTGGCGGGGGTTTGTCGCACACGAAAAGTGTCGTGTTTCTGCTCAGTGCTTACATGTCGTGCTTGCGCCGTTGATGATGCTTTGGGTTATCGGAGTGGAGGGAGAGGGGTTTTCCTGCATAGTAGCACTGGTCTGTTTGCCCTATCTTGTCACATATTTATGTACGTACGCCTCTGGTCGGAAACACATCGCTTTGGATCCATTCCTTCCTGTTCGTCGGCTCCACTGTCTAGTACATGCGCAGACTACTAGTACTCAGGATGCTCGTTCATGTTAGAGCGTTGCGAGTCGACAGGACTGGGTGCCTTCTCGTTTAGAGCTGAGTTAGGTCTAGACGCCCGTTTTCAATGTAGGTGCCGGCACGGTGCCAGACGGCGTCCAAACTTTTCTTCTACTTTCATCTTGCATCTATCGAGACTCGGACGGCCTACCAGTGCTGCCGCACCTCAACCTCAGGTCTCAGGCCTCAGTACTCAGTACTCACGGTAGGCTGGCTCGTGGCGGAGCTAGCTGCGGGGCGAGTCGCTCTGCCAATCATGGAGCCTCTCAACCTCAGTGCGAAGCTAGGTACTGACTGATCCAGCGTGTCATGATCATATCTAAGGCACCCCGAGTCTATCTGCTTCGCTAACGACCCCTGATGCGATTGCCTTCATAGCGAACGCGCCGTCCATTTGCGAGTGGCCAACAGCAGAAGCACTCGGACTCCATTCCGAGTCTTCCGTCACGGTTTGAATTGAATTCGAAAATCTTGTAAAATACCCGTCGCGGCAAGTACCTTCTCCTTGTATCATATCACCCGTATCATCATTGTTCTGTTCTGAGATGCTACTAGCTACAGGTGCCTATGTTTTCAACTACGTTCGCTAGCGAATCAAACCATGGGCCCGCAATCTTCGAACACCGTCAGAAGAGTTCTTTCTCTGTGGTGCACAAGTACTGAAGGTATATCCGGCTCCGCCGCCTCGCCTCCGAGAAACCGAGCGTGATGATGATTAGCACCCCACGAAGACTGTCGCATACCGAGGTAATCCCGCCGGTCTTACAAGAGTACGCCGTTGGATGGTGATCATTGCGCCATGTGATATGATGTTGACTGAAGTTGCGAGCAGTGACGCATTGACGCGCTGAAAGGTGACTGGCGCGCGGTCGGAACCGTTTGGGGTCGTAGACATGAGTTATGAAACGGAGTGGTAGAGTTAGGACAGGCTAGACAATGGAACAGAGTCTCTATTGGCACGTACTACGTTTACTTGTCGACTATTGCACATGATATATGCGACGTAGCACTTCACCGGTGTACTGGCTAGAGACCTAGTAGGTCAGAATGTCTGAGGTGGTGACCATAGTAGCTGCTCATGGCCTGCTAATTGGCGGATATGGCCGCAAGGCTCAGCGAGGAGACGGCGGTGAGTCGTGACTGAGTCGCTCATGAGTCGAGGGCGCTCTCCAGCTCACCTACCCTCGTACTACGACTGCTCATAAGACTATGACTAGTGCATTTATCACTCATCACTCGTAGGACAAGTCTGGGGATATCAACACGGGCGTCGTGGTCCTGGTTAGAGTCGATTTAACGTTAGGCGCTCGTCTAGAATGCAGTGCCGATCTAGATTTCTCCCAAAGCGAAATGGAACCAAGTTAGTCGGCGCTTGCAACCACGCTTGTCCTCCGCGTTCATCTTCGAGTCACAACGGACCATTGTGCCGGGTTTTGACTCCAAACTCTACTGTCTCTCAAGTAAGGTAAGTCGCTGTTCACAATCTCCTTTGTCCGTTCGCATCAATTAATATGTCGGGCTGGCCTTCGCGTGGCTGCAGTGCCAGGTTTCAACAAACTGGTCACGCCCCCCCGCAGTCCCCAACCAAGACTCGCGAGGTATAAAACCCGTTGTGAGCGCCTCACATTGTCTGTTCCTAACCGCTTCCATCATGCCTATCGAAACTTACCCGGGAAATGTTGGCTCTTCCCCAGCCAAGGTCCAGAAACCACACACCTACGATCCCTCCCGCCAGGGCCTTGACGACCAGCGACCCCTCCAGCAACACCGTGAAGACGACATGGACGACTGCGCCCTCACGACAATTATCATGACTCCTAACCAGTTCAAGGAGTACGTCCCTGTCCCTGCCGACTTCGACACCGTCTTCCCCGAAGCAAGAATCCAGGAGATCGCAGCGGCTTTCCGGGAAGGGTTCGCCGCTATCGCACGGAGTCCTAAACCGAAGGATGGTCAGGAAGAGAAGGACGCAGCTGGCATGCTGAAGCCGTTGGAGAGAGACGTCACCAAGCTATGGGTGAGTACGTTGTTGTAACCATCGTCGCCGATGCTCACTCGCGGTTTGCAGGTCGAGATCACCAAGCAATTCGACCTCTTTCCTGGCTACTTCTTTCACTCCTCTGAGACGACACCGGACGTTGGGGACAAGACCCGTCTTCGGATCGACGCTAGTCTCATCTCGAACGACGACAAGAAGGATGTCGTGGATAAGCGATCATATTGGCCTCTCATACGTCTAGGCATTGAGCTCAAGCCTGGAGGGACCGAATACGATGCGTCCGAGAAGCGAGAAGACCGTCCAGCTGAGACGGCAACGATCAGTCGTCGCAAGGTCCGCGGGCAGCTCATGTCCTATTCCAAACACACCTTCGCATGCCAACATCGCACTCAGCTGTTCCAGATGCTGATCAACGGCCAGGAGTACCGCGCGATGCGATGGGACCGTTCAGGTGTCATAGTCACAGATAACGTCAACTACGTCGACGACATCGCCGGCACACGCCTCCTCCTTGAATTCCTCTACGGGTTCTCCCAGCTCTCCGACGCTGCTCAAGGTCTCGACCATACTGCCGTTCGGGTGAAGCCAGGTTCTTGCGCCTGGATGCGTATGGAAGCCCTCAAGTTTTACCAAGGTGACGTCGACCAAAAGGAACGTTCACGCGTAACCCGTGACGACTTCCCAGCCAACTTCGCGTTCCCGGAAGACACGCTCAATGCTCCAGTGTCTCCCTTGTTTGAGGACGGCTTACTCCATCACAACCCATGTGCCGCTTGCGACCCGTCCACCGACCACCAGTCGACGGCACTCCGCCCCGACCCCTTGCCTGTGTGGAAGTACATGCGCGCGCTGTTCTACGACTCGCTCGGTTACAACTACCCCCGATACCAGATCACCGTAGGCAACCGGAAGTACCTCGTCGGTAAGCCGATCTTCGAGGCCAGCGGCATGGTCAGCCGTGCCACTCGAGGGTACATCGCGCTCGAGTGGTCGACGCAGCGGTTCGTCTTCCTCAAGGACGCATGGAGGCCGTTCTACGTCGGCGTGGACAGGGAGGGAGATGTGCTTTCCACGCTCAACAAGGCTGAGGTTCCACATGTGCCTACACTTATTGCGCACGAAGACGTGTGTGAAGCAGACGGGACCGAACAAGAGACTGAGACGTCTCGATACGCCCCACATGCGAGCAAGGAGCTCCGGAAGAAGGTAGATCGGGTGGGCGCCGTTAAAGCATCACGCACGATTGCACCGCTCCCCGTTCGTAGAGCGAGGAGGCCGAATACCTCGTCTGCGCAGCCGTCCGCCGAACCTTTGAGCGACGGTCCTGTACGTCCTGTACCCGCATCTACCTCGCGATTGGGTCTAGAACCCCCATCACTATCAAACGAGACGTCTCGTGGCGTGAAACGCACTGCGAAGGAGGCTGAGGAGAAGGAGGAGGAAGGGTCTGGATTGCGTTACCTCACCCACTACCGGATCATCGTCGCTGAGGTGTGCCTTCCGTCCACTGACTTTACATCTGCCAAACAATGGGTGCGGACTGTGCTTCACACTATCTATGGTTAGTCTTTCAACGCAAATTGTCTTGCCCTTTACTGACATTCGTCTAGCGCACAAAGGGGCATACGAGCTCTGCGGGATCATCCATCGAGACGTCAGCGTCGGTAATATCCTCATCTATCCTAAGTACCTTCCCAGCACCCAGGAGGGCCGTGCTGGTATGGTGTTCTGGGAGGGCATACTGTGCGATTGGGAGCTAGGGAAGGGCATTACCGTTGAAGATGCACGTCAACCGGAGCGCACAGTAAGTATGGATATTTGGTTCATCTCGGCTGCTCACTGATCCAGTCTATCCAGGGCACGTGGCAGTTCATGTCTCTTCGTTGTTTGGAAGATCCCGCTCTTCCCGTACTTCTCCCCGATGAGCTCGAGTCCTTCACCCACGCTCTGCTCTACAACGGCGTCCGGTTCCTAACCCACAACCTCGACCACATCGAAGGGTTCGTGACCACATACTTTGACGAGAGCCCCTTGGACGGCAAAAACCGTAACTCCGCTCCTCACGGCAAGTCAACGTCCATCTTTACCGGGATGATCATGTTCGGCAGTCAACCCTTGATCTTTGAGGCCCCCGTCGCGGCCATCGTACATCCCTTGAACATGTTGTTCAACAATCTCATGGACCTATTCCGTTCGCGATATGTCATCTCGCGCTGGGAAACCGCGCAGGAGGCTAACAAGAAGACGAAAGTTAGCTTTGAGCATACTAAGATGGAGGACGAAGAAGATTTGGACGCACTCGCCGCTGAACTGACACACCGTCCATCTGCCTCCCCCTCCTCTCTCCTCTCCTACCCCACTGTTGCAATGTCTACCACCAGCTCGGACGTGACTATGAAACAAGAGATCCCGCGGGAAGCGAGAGGCAAGGACCCCCGGCTCGACAACTTGCGCAACTTCGCGGCTCGGACCTCTGTGCCCGCGCCTACTGAGCAGGATTACGCGATCGCAAACCTTCTCAACACGCACCAAGTGGTCATCAACCTTTTCGAGCAGGAGCTGCAAGTCAAGGGTGCTTGGCCTGGCGTTGGCAAGGACATGGTCGGCTACGACCGTCTGCATGGGTACCGTGTGCCTAGTCGTCCGATCCCGTGCAGCGGCAAGCCACCTAAGCAGGCCTGCACCGTTCCTGTTGGACGCATAGATGCATCCCAGTTTGGACAGGCATCGGGCCGGAAGCAAGGTCATGAAGGGAAGGGACACGGTCATGGAGAGGCCGTCACAATCACTGGGCGAGTTCCTGCTCGTTGATAGTCGTTGTGATTTTGTATACTATGCACGCTCGCCGTTGTGTTTTCATTCCGTTGTTCAGATCATGATGCCAGTGTATATCATTGTTATCATAGTACGCCGAATCTTGCTGTTGATGGTTATGGCACCATGCCAGTGGCCGGTCACTACATTAGTAGTATAAGTACAGGCCAAGTGGGTGAAAGAACTTGGTGGAGAATGCAGGAGCCTTGAGAGTCTGGTCAGAATGAGGATAAACTTGGAGCTTACATGTGCTTGCAAGTGCAAGTCGAGTGCGCATTGAATCAACGGCCCGAGCGGCCCAGCCTAACGGCTCCCTTGCATACTAAACGCCCAGTGGCCTTCCTCCGACTCCAACCAGCATCATCCTCTGCATCCTCAACGAAAGCTCGTAGCCAACACCTCGTCAATCATAAATTGCTATCAAGTCTCGAATATCATTACCTGCGAGGTAGACGTCCAACACTGTTTCAAACAGACCAGACTCCGACGAGTCAGTGGTACTAAGTTTGGTAACTTCGGCACACTTGCTAACCAAAGCACTGACATACGCTGACATACGTGTACGCTCGGTACAGACTTACAACTTCTCAGCACTCCGTAGCGTACCTTCAAACATCGGTGATGTGTGCATGGAGGACTACGCCACTACCACAATCCATATGACTCCTCACCAGTTCAAGGATTACATACCCACACCCGACGACTTTGACTCGGTCTACACGGTGGAACGCGTGCGCCAGGTTGCAGAAGCCTTCAGACGCCATCTGGCCACTGTGCGATCCGGGGTAGACTCTAGATGGGAAGAGGGTGAAGAAGACAAGACCGGCTCAGCAGTCGAAACGAGCCCGATGGAGGAGACGGTCTTAACAACATGGGTGCGTCTTTCTTCTCCGCTACATCACAGTCATAGCCTCACTAATACCGCACTCAAGGCTGAGGTTGGACGCATGTTTTCGCTTTTTCCTGGTCACATCCTCCAGGGCTGTGAGGTGGAGCCAGAGAACGACTCCGATGAGGTGCATCTTGTAGTCAATGCTGCCCTCCTCTACGCGAGCGACTGTGACTCCAGCATGCGCAACGGGCCAAACTGGGAGCTCCAGCGACTTTCGATAGTGTTTCGGCCAGGAGGACCTACGGAAGACCCTTTTGACAAGAGCGACAACGACAATCATCGGACGATGATGAGCCGTCGACGCATTTCAAGACTGCTCGCTGCTCGTGCAGGAAAGATATTCGCATACCAGCATCGAACGAAGCTGTTTCAGATTTTCGTCAACGGGGAGCGTTTCCGCGTCTTGAGATGGGACCGCTCAGGAGTCATTGTCACAGATGCTGTCGACTACGCGAACGACCTGGCCGGCACGCGCCTCCTCCTCCAGTTTCTCTACGGCTTCTGCAAGCTCTCCGACGCCGCTCAAGGCCTCGACCACACTGCCGTTCGAATAAGAACAGGCTCGTGCGGGTGGCTGTGTATGGAAGTTCTCGCATGCTCTTCCGGCGACGTTGACCACGATGAACGTTCCGTAGCCAGCGACGAGTTCTCGGCCAACTTTGCGTTTCCAGAAGAGACGCGTGACGCTCCCGAGTCTCCCCTGTTTGAGAACGGCTTGCTCCATCACGACCCATGTGCCGCTTGCAACCCCTCCACGGACCACTATTCGACTACACTCCGCCACGATCCCTTGCCTGTTTGGAAATACATGCGCGCGCTGTTCCGCGAGTCGCTCGATCAAAACTCGGTCAGATACCAGCTCACAGTGGGTGGTCAGCACTACCTGGTCGGGAAGCCAATCTTCGAGGCCAGTGGCATGGTCAGCCGTGCCACTCGCGGGTACATCGCGCTCGAGTGGTAGACGCAGCGGTTCGTTTTCCTCAAGGACGCGTGGCGGCCGTTCTACGTCGGCGTGGACAGGGAAGGCGACGTACTCTCCGAGCTCAACCAGGCCGATGTTCCTTATGTGCCTACACTTATTGCGCACGAGGACGTGTGCGAGACGGATGGGGAGAGACAAGAGACAGAGACTTCGAGGTACGCGCCGCATGCGAGCGATGAACTCCGGAAGAACGTCCAGCGCACGTCCGGTAGAGTTCGCACAGCACCACGTATCATCGCGCCACTCCCACCTCGGAAGTTCACGGCGCGGTCTCAAAGTGGGGAAGCCGGTCCGTCAAGTGTACACTCCAGCACTCCGACTTCTTCTACTCCGCAACGCTGCCAGGATCATAAATCAACGTCTCAAACCACCTCTCGTGGACTCAAGCGCTCTTTGAAGGACGTACAAGACGAAGACGTAGCTCAAGAAGGCTCGGGACTCCGTCACCTCACTCACTATCGCATCATCGTTGCTGAGGTTTGCCTTCCATCTACGGAATTTACTTGTGCAAAGCAATGGGTACGCATTATGTTACATTGCATTCAAGGTACGTTCAATATGCATGCATATCTGCATCCACAGCCCGGGCTCATACTTACATGTGTATAGGTCATCAAGCGGCATACGAGTTTTGCAAACTCATCCACCGGGACGTCAGCGTTGGCAACATTCTCATATATCCGAAGTATCATGCTGGAAACGATACCCACGACGCCATTGTCTTTTGGGAGGGTAGATTGTGCGATTGGGAACTTGCGAAGAAACTTATCATCGACGTAGTGCGACAGCCGGAGCGGACAGTATGTCCCACACTGTGTCTTCCTTCAGAAACCTACTTACCTCTCGCGTTTAGGGCACCTGGCAATTCATGTCTCTTCGTTATCTCAGGGACCCCACTCTTCCTATCCTCATACCCGACGAGCTCGAATCCATCTCCTACACGATGCTCTACAACGCGATTCGTTTTCTACTCCACAATATGAACCACATCGGCGGCTTCGTGCACTGGTACTTCGACAACAGTCCCTTGGATGCTGACAATCGCAATTCTGCCCCTCACGGCAAGGAGGCGATGATGGATTCAGGCAATCTCTTCTTCGGAGGCGTCAACGTCCTCTTCCACAACGACGAAGAAAACGACAATCATCCTCTGAATGCGTTGCTGAAGGCGCTGCTCGAGAAGTTCCACGCTCGTTACAAGGTCCTGGATTGGCAGGCGAAGGTGGAGCAGCAGAAGAAGAAGAAAGCCAATACTGCGCAACTTCTGGTCAAGCCCTCTGCACCGCATGTCGACACTGCTCGCGTTACCCTAGACAAGGTCGCGGCTGCGCTCGGCGGGCGGCGTCCAGGCCTTTCCAGCTCTCGATCCACCGTCACACGACTCACCACCGTCCCCGCGAAGAAGGCTCAGAGTCACGGCGCTGTGTCTATCTCTAGGCCTCCTCCCGCGGATTTCGAACATGCAGCGTCTCTTGAGTCGCATGACGCGGTTATCGAGATCTTCGAGTCGCACTTGTACTCGGACGAGTTTGACTGGCCTGAGCCCGGCCACGACCTGATCGGGTACGACCGCTTGGATGGATACCGTGCGCCGCCTCGCCCTGTGCCGTGTACCACCGAGCCAGCAGCGAAGCAGGCGAAGACTGTTCCGGACGATGAGGTGCTTCATCATGCACCCATCAGCGTGACGGTTTCCAATCGGGGCAACAAGGGGAAGGGGAAGGGTGTCGCCCGCGGACGCAACCGCGGTCGTGGACCTGTTACAGGACGATAAGGTCCTCCACACGGATAGTGACCATTGTCTCGTCGTGTTGTTTGGTGCATGTGTAGACTCGATTCATAGTTCAGAGCAGGTTCAGAGTGAGTGTACTTGTAGTCTATGATACATCTCTTCCGTAATCGCTCGTAGTCGATATCAGACCATACACAAAGTTGGCATGCGAGTACTTGCGTCGGGACCAGGAACGTCAGTTGAGCCTCCACAATGCCTCAAACCCGCGCCTTCAACGCCGCCGTTTGCGCGTCGAACTCTTCTTGCATGCCGGTAGCGAGCAGGGCTTCTGCCCGCCGCAGATTTGACTAGCACGAGACTACTTAGATGTCAGTTGAGCTCGTCCTGTTTGTTACCAATTCCTCTTACTCGCCGTTACTCGCTGACTACTAACTCTCTATCTACGTTGATCTTGATGTCGACGGCCCCGCGACTCCCCGCACTTAGAGTAGCCGCACTGGAACTCTGCGTGGCGTCAGGCAGGTCAACCAAATTGCCGTATGCAGGCGCAGACACGGCGAGAACTAACCTGACATGGTATCCAGGAGTCCAGCTCTACCGCCGACGTGCCGCCGGGGGTCGCGAACTCCATCCGAGTCCCAGTCCCCAACCGCGCGTCGCGGCGCGCGGTCGTGCTCGTCCCGGGAGGGAAATCTGTGCCGACGACGCCGAAGGTGAACATGCCGCGCTTCGCGAGCGTGATGCGGGAGTTGAGTCTGCAACACGAGGATTGTCAGAGTGACTGGTGTACGGAGCGCGTGAGGACGTGTCACGTACGTAGTGAGGAAGGCGTTCGCGTATACTGTCAGCATGAATGCGAGATCAGCGAAGAGTCGTGTAATGTCCGGAAGAGCGACGCAGGTTGTACCTCTGACCGTCACGATGCCCAGCCCGGCGAATATGAGGTTTCCTGGCGGCAGGGCGACGTTCTGACGGCTCGTGAGTGAGCGCAGTGTACAAGTTGAGTTGGTATTTGCAGACTCACCAGCACGAAGAGCAATAACGTTAGTGTGCTGAGGGACGGTGAGTGTCCGATGCGACCTAAGGGAGCAGAAATGCATTACCCGTTGAGAAGGCCTGCCGGTATTTCAATTACAGAAGTGAGCATCGATGCAGGTCCGATTGAAGTGGACAGTGCGTACCCGTGTTGATCGTATAGATCACGATAACATGGATGAGAGAGTCGGTGCTACGCTCTGTGTTAGAATATGGGAAGCGGATAAACTGGGACTGAATGCCTCTGTACCTCTTCAGTCCCGTCCGACTTTGTCGAAGCGTCAAGATGAGGGCTAGAGTAAGGCATATGTCCCCCGCGATTATGGACATAGAGCCGACGGCGATGAGCCACTGCAACAGGCGATATCTTCAGCAACCGACGACAGTGGCACGCGGGTCTGCCGGCGGGCGCGGTCTGATCACTGGTACTTACCCCGACCCTGGTGATTTCAGTGAATGCCTTAACTTGTAGCCTGTGAAAAGTTTCGAGCACGACGTGAGTTGCACGCTCTACAGAGCATGCGTAAAGGACGGGACGGACCCTACAACTGTGGCAGCTGGGGAGTGCGACAGTCGATTCAGTACCTCGCCCTCGAATGCCCACACAGAGACACCGGTAGGAATACACGTACCAATGTCAAACGCTGGTGTAGGACGAGGACGTAAATGGGGATTGTTCAGCGGATAGGCTAGGAGAATATAAGGAATGAAGTTCACCTATAGTAACGATAATCAAAAGAGCCTAAGATGGAGACGTTTCAGGAGATTGCGCCGACAGTCAAGGCTGGCCCAAAGAAAATACTTTCCGCTATGATGGCCAGGAATCTGTATCGACGCCCAACTATATCATAGACGATCGGAAATAAACGTTGAGCGAGCAGAGCGTGCGTGACAGTGACACGTCGACTTACTGAGATATACCCGGCGGACGAAGAATCTGTGATGGAGAGCAGCTTCAGTCAGTATACGATGGCTCGACTCCGAACGGGAAGGACTGGCGGTGACGAACACTTGGGAGGCAGCGATGGTGGACGCCTGAAGCCGGTGTCAGGCTTGACGATGAGGCGAAGCGAGATATTTCCACTCACGAGCACTATGGGCGAGAGCTGGCAGGACGGGCATGAGTGACACTCCTTGCGTGAACCTTGCAATATGACTCGAGCTTACACTCAGAGACCTATGCCACGGAATCTCGGTCAGAGTACGAAGACACGAATGCTTGAATGCGTACTGACCATACACTATTCAAGAGCTGTTCCGGCTGGGCGTAGTTCTGTACGAGATAGAAGTAGCTGGTGGCACATGACGAATTGAGTCAGCTCCTCGAGATTAAGCTGCAGCACGAGCACTCACCAAACGTGGGTGTTCAACACAGCGCCCACGGTCTCGAGCAAGCTATCAGAAGTATGAGTCTCGTCCTGCCGAGATGAATGAAGCTCGTATCGCAGCTCACAGGACGCATGAAACCTATCCGAGGAGTGAGCCCACGCTCAAAGTAAGTGAACAAGGAGGATCATCCTACCAGGGCTTTCAGAAGGAGGTGGTCCTTCGGATACAGGCGGAAATACGCGATCACTTGGTGCAGGAGGAACCCATACAGTCTACACATATACAGAGCACAGGCCGAGGACGCTCCGTGAGCAGCTTACACCATGAGGCTCGTGCGCGTGCAGTGCGGGGTGGTACTCACACGAGTCCCACGAACGTCCCGATGAGATAGGCACCTATGCTGTTGTCGAGCGGGGCGACATGCGGCAAGCACACTGGCGCATCAGACGCAGATGGCTGCGCGACTGCAGTGCCGCTCGCTGAGGCCGTGGAGGAAGCCATTGCCATCCAGTGAAGGAGAGATTGACGGTACGATGATCTCGAACGCCCGCCGGCCTTTATATCGTCAGACCGTCATCGGAGGATTCCTGGGCCGTACCGGCAGAAGCTGATGAAGGGGTGACGTCCACGTCGTGCCTGTCCGAGTCGGACGGCCTCACCGGTGGGCGCTGCTCTCGAAGACGTTCAAACTCACTCCAGTCGTGAAACTCGTACCCTTGGTAAATATTTCTCTTTCGGCTATGCAGCATGTCCATCATGCAGTGATTCGGATTGACAGATAAACATCAAACCTTCGTGTGGTAGGACTAGGAGAACAAGATCGCTGTCAGTGGCAGCTGTGTAGATTGAGTTACGGAGCACGTACATCGATGTCAGGCTTGAATATGTGCGAATACCTCCACGCAGATGGATGTCCTACCCACGGGTCATTGCACGTAAGGGATGATCAATACAGCTGAATATACAGTTGCAAGACAGAGGTACGGGCACCGGAAGCTACACGAGTGTATCTGTAAGTAAAGTCAGCGATAACAATGTGATATGCGAGGTCAAATACTTGCAGAGATGGATGTGCCCAGTTGAGAGCACACAACCGATCAATCGGTGCATTTCTTCTCGTTGTATGGGATACAAGGACGCGCACGCGCACAAATTGTATACGATTGAAGGACGACGCATGGATTACTGTAGCCTAGTCGTAAGTTGGACCAAGGCTGCAATCTCAGCGATGAGCAGACTACCCCAGGGCCGCATTCCCAGCCACACGACAACATCACCTAGACATGCGACATGAGCGTTCAATGCAGGCTTCGTCCGAGATCCAAGCGGACCCTACCTCTCCCCGAGTCCGTGACCCTCCGACGCCGGCGGATTGGCCTGAGATCTGTCTATGCGGAAGCCATCATGTGCTAGTGGCCGCCCTGGAGCGTGGTTTGTTGGTGTATTACCGTCGCATCCTCCGACGACTTCACTGCTTATCGCGGTGTCTTGCGAGATGTGCGGTACTCGCCCGCCACGCAGCTGCCCTTGATGCTGCCGCATACATGCCCGCTCGCCGCGCAACGATGGATGTCTAGCGGGACGACACTTCACTGCAGAGAGTCTGGCTGTCACGATACGATGCAGACCGCGGAAGCCTCTACGAGACCCCGCGGAGACGGTGGCCACTCGAGTATGTGCGTGGCGACGGTACTAGTGCACGCTGTTGAATGACACTCCCTCCTAGCCAGAGTCTCCGTGTGATTTGTACTGTGTCGCAGACTCTCGCAATCTCAGGGAGCATCCGAAGAGCGAAGGCGTAAACACGGGCAGACAGACAGCACTATGTTTGAGGATCGCGAGACGTCACTCACCACCTGTACCGCCATCTCTCGCAAGTTTACAGTCATTTTGGATCATTATACGTTTCCCATCACCGTGTCTGTCTGCCGCGTCTCTTGCGCGACGTGCACTCATTGCGTGGAGAGAATTATGTATGAGAACGTACCAATCAATCCAACAATTTCCCTGCCCCAACACGTCAGTGTAGTTGCTGCGCAGGACTGAGTGTTCGTAGCGCATGTTTGATGCACTCTACGGATACCTGTCGTAAGGGCATATATGGTTGATCAGATGTGCAGAGTTTCGACCACAAGAGGAGCATCTTAGCAACAGCAGAGAGATCGTCAGAGAGACAGGTCCTAGACGAGCTCGAGATCATGGTGGTAGAGTGCACCAAGTCATGCCAGTTGACGCCCGGGAGAGCAACTCCTCCTCATCCTCCTCCCACAACTTCATGCTGATACGCACACTGTGGTCCTGTGGACGCGCTCTCCGGGTCGTCAAAAACGAGGTGAGGCTGTGGTAGTCCACAGTAGAAGGACTTGTTGCGTAGTATTCACGCTCTTCTGTTGCAGGCTTGTAGGTTCGCTATGGCGCACCCAGTGACCACTGACTGTGGATGAAATGAATGCCATCTCCCTCACATCATACGGAGTGAATGGAACACGTGGAGGATTTGTACAATCACATCGGGTGCGGTGCTGGTCTTCGGTCTTGGTGAGTCGCAGCTACCCGCAACTGGCAAGTGGCGAGCTTCAAGTCGAGCCCACGGGCACTCTCGCGTTCTCGCGAGCATTGCTCTATGTCTTACACGCCCTGGACTTCTTCTGGCTTCGCGCACTAGTGGGAAGAGCTTAGTGCGGGCATCAACGGCTGTTCGTACATACCTGGATCTTGCCAGCCTAAAGGAGGAAGATCGTTGTCCCGTCCGAGATTTAGTGACACCCTCGACAGCTCGTGCAGTCAAGCTGCTTTGAGCATAACTGATGCATTGCGTTGTCACTAGGGCAGGACAATCGGGACAGACTGCTAGATTATGATAGACTACGCACGTCTGCGCTTGGCCACCCTCTGCGTTTCGTCTTGTTCGCAATCGTCCTCCCGAGCTCTCTTCAGCTCACTCCGCCATGGAATGCTGTCCAAGCTCGACTTGCCCCCGATACCCGGGTAACCTTCCTCCATATCGTCAAGATGGCCCTGGTCCTCACCCTGCTCGTCCGAGTCATCTCCACCAGCTTCCTCCACAGATCCTGACTGTTTGTCTGCTGTCTCTTCACCCGCAGTGCCTTCCTCCACGCTCTCGGACACTTCGACCCACAGCTCAACCCGGTCGTTCTCTGGCCACTGCGACTCCTTGATCGCCGCTCCCAGTAGGCACCGTACGCTCCAATGCTCGTACGATCTCTTCGCCAAGTACTGCACCGACTTCGTCGGCTCGTCCTCGCAGTTGAGCTGTTCGCCGTTCTCCTCGCGACCCGGGTGGTACCAATGGAGGGCCTCATACCGTGAGCCGATGATCGACAGCATATCCAGGACCACGTCGTTGAGTGGATGTTCTCTGATATCGTGATCGTGCCCCTCCTGGAAGAGGAACACTACTCGTTCGCCATCGAACTCTGGCCTCCTTCTCTCGCCGAACCTCTCGATCCTCGCCCGCCTGGTGAGCCCTGTGTCCTCCACCGGGTTGTTCTCGAATAAGGCTTTCACGACCCGCGCCGTCTGGCGCGTATGGCTGTGCCGGATCCACCATAGTGCGTGGTAGAGGAGGACGAGTACGAAGGACTCGAGTTCGTCCGCAGTGAAGATTGTTCGTCCAGGAGAGAGCTGTCGCAAGTACGACATGAAGATTCGCGTCCCCTGTTCGATATAGACAACAGAGGTGAGCGTATTAGTGACTTCCAACACTAGAGAGCAATCTAGACTGACCATTTTGTGCGTAGGTAGACCCCTCTTCACTATATCATCGATCACCGGACAAGCAAACTCCCAATCGGTGAGCATCCCTTTCCACTTGACCCTTCTCTTGCCGTCCCTCGTTCTCGTCGTGGGGTATATCATCAGGTTGCCATCGCTGACATCCCCGTGGAAGTAGCGCCCCTTATGGTACGCCTGTTCATGGGCTAACCAACATCATCCAGTTAGCATCTCTCTCATCGCACATCCGCACGCGCCGTAACATGCAGGACACATACCCTTGACACAGTCCTTCACAAGCCGGACGAGCTGCTTCCGGCTCCTGATCTGTCCAACGGGAAGCACACCTCCTCGACCGCAATCCTATAGTGCACCTGCCGATGCATCCTCTGCTGCATGTCCGGCGGTGCGTACTGCCACGACAGCACCTGCTGGTATCGACCCGGGATGTCCTCGTGTGCGACGAGCGTCGGGACGTGCGCGACCCCTACGGCGTTCAGCTTGCCCAGGACGGCGCCCTCCTGCTCGACTCCGTCCAGTAGGATGCGCCACGCGTCTTTCAAGAAGACAAACGTCTGCTTCTCCCAGTCGAGGGCGACGTATCCGCGCGTCCCGCGCCCGAAAACAGCATTGCTCGCCTTGTTTTGATCTGGGTCCACGTCGCCGTTGATGGGCCGGCATACGAGGAACGCGCGGCCGTCGACCATGAGGCGGTACCGCGGCCAGCCCACGACGAGCGACCGCGCGAAGGACTCGCGGACGTGCTGGAGGGTGTCGACAATGTGCATGTCGTGGCCGCTGCACGACTCCCTGCACGGCTCCGTCGGGTCGCAATGCACAACGTTTCACCAGCCTGGCGGATAGCGGTGGAGGAGGGGGCGAGGTCCGAGGTCGGGTCGGGGACGACATGCTCCGACTCGTACGAATCCGTGTCTCCCGGATGGGCACGTGCGAGGAAGTCCATGCGGCGCCATCCGCACGACGTCTCATCGAGCGGCGTCGCGCCCGGGTCGAGGCCTTGCGCCGCGTCGTCGAGCCGCGCGAACGCGTAGAGGAACTCGAGCAGCTCGCGCGTGCCCGCGGCGTTCTCGAGGTAGTCGATGGGCTCGGTGAGCAGCACGGCGGCGCGGTCCCAGCGCAGGACGCGGAACTGAGCGTGGTCGACGAAGAGCGTATACACGCACGTGCGGTGTTGGAAGCGCAGGATCTGGGCGACGTCGGGGAGGAGGAGGTCCTTGATCGCATGCGCGACGGCGCTTGGAGAGGGCGGGTGGCCGGTGGGTCCTCCTCGGTCCGGGTTCTGTCCTTCGTCTTGGTCCTGCGCGGTGGGGGGTGGTTCTGTGGTGGGGGATGCTGGGACCACGATGTCGCTCTTGAAGCGGAGGTGGAGGCGTTGGTGGACCCACTGGCAGTCGGGCCCCTGCGGGGACAATGGCGCGTCGGCGCGGACCAACGCCGCTTTGACCTCGACAACTGCGGGCTCTGACAACTCTACGTCCTCGACTCGTGCCTCCACTTCGGTGTCTTGGAACTCAACCGCGGCCTCTCCCACTCCAGCTATGGCCTCTTCCATTCCCTCATTGACCTGGACCTCGGTTCTTATTTCTGCGTGCTCGTCGCTTTGCTCGCAACGCAGCGGGACCTCCGCTGCGATGCGGATCTCGTACTTCGGGCATATATCTTCGAACATCCCCAGCAAGTCCGTCTTGGTCGGTCGACATCGAGGACGGAGCGGATCGCACATGGGAGAGGATGGGTTAGCGTCGGTCGATGTCGCGCGCGATGGTTAGGCCAGCCACCTCGCACCCGCGATCGAAACAATGGCGCAAGACTCACCCAGCCGATGGCAATACTGTTGTCGAAGAGGTCAGCTCTCTGTGTCTCCTCGTAGCCCTCCATGGCCATCTCGTACATGTCCAGCAGTTCCTGGCGGACACTGCAGACGACCTCGTCCGATATATTCTGCGCGAAATCTGCGGGAGTGTGGACGAATTTTGCCTTGAACACAGCCATAGGCATGAGTATCATGGGGCCGCTCATGTTTGGTGGTGCTTGTGCCTGTAGATGGTGGAAGGCGGTCGAGGTAGCGGGTGGGTGTGGTTGTGGAAGGTGGTCAAGTTGAACAGTCGGTTAACGCGGACCGCGGATTTCGGTGCGTGTAGCCGCCCGTCTCCGCTACGGTTCAACGACGTATGTCTCTAGGATTTTCTTTAAGCCTTCAAGACATGCTTGATGGACGGCAATGTTCTACGAGGCTACCAGTTCTCCGTGGTTTCGCGAGATGTCAATGGCACTCGACCCGTCACAGGAGACATGATATACAACTATGAGTGTCTAAGCACCGCAGGTCAGAGCTGCGTACGTAGCCATATATCGATGGGCTCCATCATCCTGCATGTCTCATTCTGCGTATGGCATGTAGTGATACTTAACACTAGACAGACAGGCAATCTACCAGATTGACAGCCCTCTTCGTTCTCATCGGTATGGCAAAACCACGGCACCTCCATATCTATAGCTCGAGCGACAACTCATTGAACCCTTCAGCCGCATGCAAGGTGCTCACTGTAATATTCCCTGTGTGTTACTTGACTCATCTCGTAGGTCATGCTCTTCGTGTGTGTTACGCTGTAGCTAGCATGCTTATACTTAGCCGTCCAGTCCCTCACAACCCTAGAAGGATTGACTTGGTATACGAGTCTCTCTCCTGGCGAGTGTCTTGCTCATGCTTATCCAATGCCGATTGTGCATGTTCGCACAAGAGATACACCTGCGCGGCCAGTAATGCGTTCGCGTACACTGCACTGGGGTCGGTAAGCAGACAGCGAGAGACGCACCGTGATGGGGTGACACGCGACGCACACTTGGTCGCCGCAATAGAGACGCTTATGTAGTACATACTATCTCGAGGAAGCACGAGTGGCTGGACGCGACTGTTCAGCGTGTCTGAAGACTCTATAGACAGATTCTGTAATGACAATGACAATCATGACGACGCTTGACGCATTTGCGCGATACGTGAGACACCGCATAAAGTATGACTGCCCGGGCGTGCTATCCAGTACGTACCTCTTTATCAGTACTGCAGGTCAGAGTCAGACGGGCACAACAAAGAGAATGGTAGAGATTTTAGGACACACCCGAGCCTGTGGCGAGGGCATACATGGTGAGGAGATCCACTGCAGAGTCGATTTCAGAAGCCCGACAGCAAGTTGAGCACTGAAGTCAGCCATGGAGGCTAATCATAGTACATATCATTTCATTCCGCTACGACTTGGCGCAGATTGATTATGAGGATCATGACCGCGGGTTTGATGTCTGCTACAATTTCTGACTCTGACGAAACCGAAATGATGCACTGCAGATATACCATCTAACTGAGCCTCATGCAGGAGAACGGAGTTAGCCACTGGGTTGCCGCCGCCGTGTACGGGACGAGGTCCGAGACGCTTTTGTCTGTCTTGAAGCTTCATGCTCGTCATTCGTATCATCATTCTTTGCTACTCCATCTCGCCCACTACACGTCTGAGTAGCTGGGATAAGTCTTTACTCACATTGAAAGGTAGCGGATAGTGTCCAGGCGAGACGGAGTTGGTTCTGAGCGTCCAGCGCCTAGTAATGTGAATGGTGACATGTGACGTGTGACTCGCGTTCGAACTTCATCCCAACCACCATCTTCGACGTCTCATTTTCGACCATCCATCCCCTCCCTTGCCACTGTCCAGCTAATCAGCCATCGAAAAGCTTTGGAATACCTATACTGAAAGATACAAATCAGGTGGGATCCGTACTCCCTGGACTGAGTCATCGTGGACGCTGACGACGCCTCTCGCGCATAGGCCACGTCGCTGCCCCGTGCCACCGCCTTCCCGCTTTGAGCTTTGAAACCGGGTCGAAACGGACGAACAAAAGGCTCGCAATTGTCCAGACTGTCTGAGATACCCTCATTTGGTATGTATCCGGAGGAATATTCTCTTTGTTCTCTCGGGCCGGGCCTCGTTTCGGCAGTTGTCCGGCCGCGTGTTTGAACTTGGAAGAGGCGCTTGGGTTTCGTTCTCTACCCAGCTCTAACCACGTCCGCTAGGTATAAAAACCGCGACACGCGCGCCTCGCAGGTATGTTCTGCACTCTCACCGTTCGAATGTCGTCTCACTCCCCATCATGGCACCCCATAAGCACTGTGCTCCCTCCGACGACCTGAACTCCACTCCCGTCGCCGTCGACAAGAGGAAGACCATCAACTCCAACCGCCAGCCCAACGTCCACAACGTGCCCGACGCCGACACCAAGCGAGGCTTCATGTTGCTCGACTCGTCATTCACCACCATTCTCATGCGCTACGAGCAATTCAAGACCGACGTACTGTACAATGCCGCGGCCGAAGGCTTCGATGCCGCCTTCCCGAAGGAAGTCGTCGCTGCCATCCAGTGGGAATTCAAACTCCAATGCCAGAACGAGAGGAACAAGCTCAAGAAGTCCCTCAACGAGAAAGGGTACTCCGCGGCTTGGGTGAGTGATATTTTCTCTATGGTTGCGACATGTCCGAATAAATATGCTATTTCAGCTCGCAGTCGACGAACTATACCACCTACTTCCCGGTTATTTCCTACATCTCTCGGAAAACAACTACGAGCAGACCGACGAGGACAAGTACAAAATCGACGGCTCCTTCATCTCGGATACCGACCGCGACCATATCCAAGAGAAGGTGCCGAACTGGCCTTATCAACAATTCCTCGTGGAGTTCAAGTCCGGTTCTACAAAGTACGACCCCTTCGACGACGTGCGAAATCACGAAGTCGAGTCGAACGCCAAGACACGTAAGAAGGTTCGCGGCCAGCTCGTCTCGTACGTCAACACCGCCTTTTCCTACCAACACCGCACCTCCATCCCCATGCTCTTCGTCAATGGCGATGAGTTCCGCGCCATGCGCTGGGACCGATCTGGCGTGATCGTCACGGAAGCCATCAACTACAAGCAGAGCTATAGTGGCATCCGGGCCCTTCTCGAGACTCTCTACGCGTTCTCGAAGCTCACTCCGACCCAGAGGGGGATCGATCCGAACGCCGTCCTACTCACTCCGGGCTCCTGCGGCTATCAGAGGATGGATATGCTCAGCGACCCCTGTCCCCAAGACCTCGACCACACGGAAGGAATCATCGACGCGTCTATCGAGATTCATCCGGTCTTCCTTGATCCCTCCAAGAAGCTCCCGCTCTGCGAACTGTCTGCTCCCGGCAACGGTCGCTTGCACCAGGATGCCGCGTGCTCCTGCGTCGGCCTCCATTCCCACGCGCTACCGCAAACTGTTCCCGTCTTCAAGTTTGTCCGCGACATGTTCCGGAAGACGCTTGTGCCCAAGTACCCTCGCTACAAGATCACCGTCTCGGGCAAGGACTACGTCGTCGGCATGCACATCTTCCTCGCGTTCGGTCTCGTTGGCCGTGGGACTCGCTGCTTCATTGCGCTCGAGTGGCAGACGCAACGTCTCGTACTCCTCAAGGACGCCTGGCGGCCCTACTACGTCGGTTTGGAGCCAGAGGGGACCATCCTTTCAAAGCTGAACAATCAGGACACCCCCACATCCCACACCTCATTGCATATGAGGACGTCTGCAACGAGGACGGCTCTGCACAGGAGACCGAGACTTCGAACTACTCCCCTCTGACCGGCGACAAGAAGGTCACTATATTCGCACCTTTCCAGCCTGATAAAGCCTACGAGGACGCGATGGGTCTCGCCTGTGAGCATATAACCCCGGGAGCCGCAACGTCTCGTCAGATCAACAAACCGACCTTTGTCCCTCGGGCCGCCTCGGCACCAGGAGCAGGCGCTGCGTCCGCTAATGACCTTCCAGATTCAGACCAGCAACCGGATCCAAAGCAGGCCTCGAAGAAAACTACAGTTTCTCTACAGAATCTTCCTGCTGTCATACAGCCGCCCGCCACCTCGGAGGCTAGCCCGCAGCGTTCGTGTCAGGAGTTCTGTGCCGAGGATTTGCGTCAGCAAGGTCGTGGGCTCCGCCATTTCGTTCACTCCCGGATGGTAGTCAGGGATGTCTGCCTTCCCTTCACCGAGTTCACGAGCAGCAAGCAGCTCGTCCGCATCGTCTTCGACTGCATCCTGGGTGAGTCGTCATAGCAGCCGCTGGTGATTGAGCGGCATCATACTCAATTTTTCCGCAGCGCACGAGTCCGCGTACACGAAAGCGAAGTACATCCACCGCGACGTCAGTGCGGGTAATATCCTTATCCGCGTTGTGGTCAAGAACTCCAAGGCGGGCAAGAAGTGCGCGGTCTGGGAGGGGATGCTAAGTGACTGGGAGCTCGCGAAGTGCATCGACATTGAATATGCAGTCCAGCCCGAGCGCACGGTGCGTACATCATTGCGTCTGAACGTAGCCGTACTGACCTTCTTTTTCATATAGGGCACATGGCACTACATGTCTGTATACTTGCTCGAACATCCCGGCCGTCCGACGACTATTCGCGACGAACTCGAATCGTTCTTTCATGTCATCGTGTACGGCTCAATCTGCCGTATGAAGTCTAATGTCACGGCCATGGAGGCCTTCTACAACGGATACTTCGCAGGGTGCCTGGTGAACACTACCACAGGGAAGACCACGTGTCCTCATTTGAAACAAGTCGCTGTTGAGAAAGATGGTTCTATGGAGAACGTAGCCACGTTCTTCGCCCCCGACGGTAACGAGCTCCAGGGTCACCTCATCAATGAGCTCCTGGAAGAGTTACTCACAATCATCCACGCCCGCTACGAAATTCTTGACTGGGAGAAACACTGCAAGACAGCCCAGGCCAAACATACACCGCGAACCCCATCTACCTCCCCTCGGCCACGGCGGCAGCTCGATCCCATTGCTGAAGAGGCCGAGAGCGAAGACTATGAGGATCGTAGCGAAGAATTGGGAAACCTCCAGCTGTGGAGGAAACCCAAGGACTACAAGGACGCAAAAGACAAGATTCCTCAGCCGCCGCCGACAGAGGAAACGTACCTAAATGCGAGCTTGTTGGACAGCCATACCCCCATTCGCCAGATAGTTCACGACTATCTCTACAAAGACAAGAAATGGCCTGCCGCGGACGTCATTCCCGACCGTATGCCTACAGCGCAGCCGATTCTGCCTCAGCATTCGATGGAGGACGCCGACGGCTCCGCTAGACCGGCAAAGAAAACGCGCCGGGAACGTTCAGCGCAGCCGGCCCTTCCTCCGGAGCCCCCTGCACTCCCTCAGCCTTCGACGAAGGACAACGACTCCGCCAGACCGGCGAAGAGAGCGCGCCGGGAGCGGTCAGCGCAGCCAGTTCTCCCTCCTCCCCCGCCGGGCCCTCAACCTGCCACGGAGGACGACGATTCCACCAGACCGGCGACTCGGCAGAGGTCGCACAGGGAGCCTCCAGCGCAACAAGCTCTACCTCCACCCCCGCCGCCTCCTCAACCATCGACGGCGCATGACGACTCTGTCAGACCGGCGACTCGGAAGAGGTCGCGTAGAGAGCCTCCAGCCCAACCAGCTCTACGTCCACCATCGCCGCCTCCTTTGGAGGACGAGCCAGCCCGGCCGGCGAAGAGAGCACGACGGGAGCGTGCGAACCCCGTTCCCCCTTCCGATCGCGTCACCCGGAGTCGCTCTGCAGCGAACGTTGCAGCCGCCCCACAACCCCAACCTCCCCTGCCCGCACCCGCGCCTGCGCCGGCTCCTGGTCCTAGTAATGGGAGGGTAACTCGCAGCCGTAGCAAACTCAACGCGTCGGCAAACGCAACGGCCGCCGTGGACCTTCCCGCCGCCGCCGCCGCCGCGACCGCTACCACAAATCGCCGTACCACGGCCACCCGTCAGAGCACGCGAACGAGTGCCCGCAACGCCAACGCTCGTGGTCGGACTGCGGCGGGAGCCGGGCGCGGCAACGGAGCTGGAAGTAGAGGGGAGGGAAGTAGTCGACCTCGCCGCGGCCGTAAGTGATCATCTTGACTAGAGTTTGTGGCATTGCTCTCTTCAATCCAGGACCCGGTGTATTCTTATCTCAAATGTATCACATAGCTTGTATTAGGAGACGATGCTGTGTCCCCAACGATTATGTATCTCACTGTAACGACCTCCGAGGTGGCACAGAGCTTGAGGCGTCAGAGGTCGTCAGAGCTACTCAGAGCCTGCGTTTCATCAGCGGACCATCACCCGTATGTTCTTTTGTCTGCGCAACGCGTAAGCATAGAAGGAAACTTGGCTTGGTAGGAAGCCATGTATAGCAATGTCCTCAGACTGAAACATCCACTTCCTCAAGTTCTACGTACGCCCGCCTCAGCGGTACAAGACCGCCACACTGAGTCCAACTCTAGACCGAGAGCGATGATTGCTCGAATCCTCCATTGCCAACATATTTCCTGTTATACATGGGCATCATTAGCATGCCGAGAGCGAGTACGGGCTGCTAGGAGTTCACTCGCTGTGCACTTGGGTTGTCGAGCGACCTCCTCCTTTACGTCGATATATTAATGCCGATGGACCACCAACACTCGTAAGACGTCCGATCTCGGTCATTGGGCGACAAAGGTATCTGCGGCGTGAGGATATACTTGTTGAGACCATTTGAATGAGGCCTCGTTGACACTGGATGTTGCAATGGGCACATACCGGAGAACGTTGGCAAGCACGTTTCCACTGACTCACATTTGGTATGTTTCCGCGGTGCAGCTGCGCGAGACTAGGGAGCATGTCCTGCGACTGAGCATCTATCATGGCCAACCAGGTAGCGGGACGGGATATGATGGTGATTGCGGCGGAGGTGGCGCACTATACAGCGGCCGCGAACGTTGGCTACTCATCCAACCGTTCTAGTCGTTCCAACGACAAGTCATTTGAGCACATCGCCGCGTCCGGGGAGTATAATAGAAAGCTGTCGTATCATCTAGCCTGTTCCATGATTACAGCACTAGAATCATGAGAGACCCGCTGACGGAGCAGCGGCGGTCTCACGGAGGCAACACCTTCCTTCAAGTTTGCCTCGTCTCCAGTACTCTCCAGATCATAGATCGACGTCCGAGTCGCACGGCGAAATGATATATGGGAGGCGGTCAATCCGCCCCCAGGAGTGGTGGCGCCAAAGTGCGACTTGTTCAAGGCGACGAGGAGGATGATGGCAGTCGGATACATTCCCTGGAGACATGCGGCGGCGATATCGCAGTCAGCATGACGTGTGTGATACAGGTACAGGCACCGGAGAGAGAGACGCACCACGAGCGGGATCAGACATCCCTTGAGGAAGTACTCGAATGCGGAGTTGAAGGTCGGGGAGATCGCGTTGCCATAGATCTGCCATATGACTTGATATGTGACGAGGAGCATCTGAATGGCGGTCAATTCAAGATGGTTCGGATGCTAAGCAGGACCGTGTGCGTACCCATAAGATGCAATAGACCGAGCCGGACTCAATGAGAAGGGCGAGCGCGCGCTCTACACGCGACGTCCGGCCAAGGTTGATATCTGCAATGAATTTGCGGTGCTCCCTGGATGGCATGGTAAACCGAGAGGGCCGCGCCCGCATACAGAGTGTACACACCATGCCTTGATCCAGATGAGCGCGGTAGCAACCATGTTCGTCGCGAGCGAGAGGACTGACGCGGTGAGGCCGAACAGGTTCTTCTGGAAGAGAGCGCCCGGAGGGATTTGCGCTAAATTGTAGTACAGCAGCGGCTCGAACGCCGACGGTGGGCACGAGTCGTTCACGTCCAACAGGCCCATCGCTGCGGTTGTACACCGGTCAAGACTACCGGGTCATGAGTCAGAGTGGATCTGTACCGAACGCACCAAGAGTAGCTGTGAGTAGTATCAGGCAAGCTGCGCGCACGATCAGGCTTCCTGGCCAGAGCGTCCACACCCGCCACCATACTACAGCGTCGCCAAGGACTACCTGTGAAAGACAGATGTTGGGGTGTTCACACCGCTGATGAAGACTCGGACGTACATTGACAGCTAGAATAATCGTCGGCGCACAGAGTGTGAGAGCATGCACTGATGGTGCAAGGCCGAAGCTCAAATATGTGCACGGGATATCGATCGTGTTCGACGAGAATCCGTCAATATTGGAGATTTGGCACTGTAGTTGCGTCGTATATGCCTGGACAACGTCCTGATAGCCCAGGGTATCGATGAGGTGTGCCGCCCAGTCTGTGACCACAGAGATATACATCAGAGACATGGTCGTCAAGAGAACGACGGTGGGGCGATTCTGAACCCCTTTGCGGCTGCGACACACGTCTGTCATGCTGTGGATATGTTGTTGAGTAGAAGGACCCACATGAGCACGACCGTAGAGAAGAAGACAAGAACAGTGAAGATTCCTGTGAACGAGACTCACAGTCAGCGCATGGCACAGCGGGGATGGAATATTGGATATTGAGCGCGTGACGCAACTCACCGAAACAGATGGTCGATAGGATTGTGACAATGAAGCGGGTCCATAGACCATCTAGATAGCCCGTCATCAGAACAACAGTTTCGAGTAGTCTGGGAACTGTGTCAGTCTGTGGCTCGTCCTCGAGTGGGAAAGTCATGTAGGTGCAGGTTGTCTGCAAGGAGGAGGTCTTGTTGAGCTGAACTGGTGGAGACGATGCAACGGCACGCTTTTGTAGCTACGTACGCATGTGATACTTCTTATTCCTCGTCAAGGGCTGATGGTAGGGAGGCCAGTGCAACAGCTTCTTGACGTGATGGAAGTGCACGCCAGTGCTAGTGCCGCAAGGTTGCTCTGACTCGTCACTGCCAGCAAAGTACATACGGTTACTCGATGCTGAGTGCTGATAGCAAGATTGCCTAGTACAAAGAGACGTACCTCGTCTCCGATCATATCGTCCTTGGGTGATCAAAACAAGACTGGGCGAGTGAGCTTCAAGCCGTGAAAACGCCCCCTATTGAGGTGCCATCAGTGAGAGATGGTCCGACTCCTCGGAGCAAGTCTGAGACTATGAATCCGACGAGGGGATCTGTCGACGTTAGTTCGGCACAGAGGGCCTGTTAGAGCTATCGCGCGGGGTGTATCCCGTACTTACTTAGTGACAATGTGCGTCAAATCATGCGGCGATCTCGCGTCAAGAACACGCGGATGTAGTGTAGCGATTGGATGATAGCTGATTTCTAAGCCGAGAGACCGCCTGGCGAGTCGGGAGGTGGAAGTCAGCCCACAAGAACTCGGAAAGGGCGCACGAGGGACGAGTCGCGGTGCTTACCTGGCGAGTCGGAGGGTGGAAGTCAGAGGAAGAGAGGTGAACCCCTCACTTCCGACAACCTCTCGAACAGCCGACCGCAGGCCCTCTGTGCGCGCGGCGTGGAGCCGACGGCAGAGTACGGGTACTCCGAAAGAGGGGCCGACTGGCGGCGGCGCGCAGTGGCTGTGAGCCCGCGCACGAGGAAGAGGGCCGCCGGAGCGGCGGCGGGTGCCACATAAGGCGGCCGCGCACGCTGATTCGACTCATATGAACCTACGTCTCAAACCCGATGTTACTCGAACGAACGAGTGTTCGCCTCAGGCTCCTCCTCCCTGCCACTGGCAGGACGCCGAGGCCGGCGCTCGCGCATGTTGCTCTGTGCCCGCTTTGGCTTCCACACCGGCGGGCGTCCTTGACGACTCGTGCGTTGCATCTTGCGTGCGAACGACACTGACGAGTGTGTTCTAGACGGCGCCCTTTCGGCGCGAGTGCCCTTGACGGCGAGTCGTCGGAGCAGAGGCAAGGAGTGTCAGACGCCCAATCAGCGTCTCCTCCTTTCCGCATTCGGCCTCTCGCCGACGCGTTTAGTAAGGTTGGGCGGGGGCCAGAGTCAAGCTCGCATGTCCCAACTGCATCATTCCTCTAAGACTCAGTCCGACGTAAAATATGCCCATGGTGGGTCTGTCTATGTGATATTGCTACGGTATGGGTCACCTTTCCTGAATCCTGACACTGACATAGTGCCTCACCCAGCCTCCGACTCAGTTGGCAAGCAGTTGCAATCGACCCTCCGACGACAACGTTCAATCTTTGCAGCACGTCTCGAGCAGTAGTGCTACTGCCAGTCTGATGCTCCATCGTGCTCACACGAGAACTACGTTGTTTCTTCCCCGCACAGTCGATCCGCTTATCCAGAGACCCACAGAACGTCACTTACACTTTTACGAGCACATCTGCACGGCCTGCGCTGCCACAGCTTCGGCATCAGTACGCGCATGAAAGGCGCATTTCCGCTACTGAGGTGGGATAGATCAGCTTTCTCCGCCTCTCAAGATCTCAACACTGATATTCCACGTGTGCGTCGTCTCTTGCATATACCCCCGCAGTATGAGCACGCCGACGGTTTAGTTTGGCCGTCACGGAGAATTCCAAACACACGAACTCCGACCTCGTCATTCATGCGGTCGATTGGGCAGAAGTTCTGATACCGTGATCCGTGCTTCAAGGAGCGGCTCCGCAATGTGGTGTTATTGTGGGCGAACCGCGGGGCCAAGCCTGAGGAGTCTCTAGACTAGACTCTACCCTTGATTCAAGCACACCGGCACGGCCTCGAACCCACACTCACCCATCGGTGATGATCGCAAGGCACCTCCGTCTGTGCCCGTATGAGTCGACTCTCAAATCTTAGATCTCAGCCCAAACCCGGTGACATGTCGAGTGTCCATGCACATGTCGGGGCTGAAGCGATATCGAATGCGGGTGCGTACTACGTGCTTCTTCTCATCACACTCACACTCCCTGGCCGGCCAGGCTATGCAGGATGCATTCTGCTCGGCTCGGGGAGATGCATGCATCAATGCATGCTGACTCGGAACCGTATCCCGCATCACGCTCCATGGCCAGTCGGGCTCACTGGCAGCCTGAGGAACGACGGAGACGACCCCACGGCTGCGGCCCACTGTGACTGCCACAGTGCCGAAGACCAGATAGGCCCGCACAAGCCACGGAGCTTGGGATGACGCGCACCGGAGGCCTCAAGGCCTCAGCGCTCGCTCAGCTGGCTCCAGACGAGGCGGGTGCGCATGGCGTGTCCCACTGGTCAGATCAGCGGGCGACGAGCTCCTGCCAATGGGGCGAGTCCGCCATGCAGTTGCCTCAGCCGACGGCGCCTTGGCGCCTTCGAAGCGACAAATCAACTGGGCATCTGGCCGAGAGCCTTGCTCGGGAGGCAGCAGTAGCCTGGTCAGAGACACCTGTCTGGGACAGGACATGATGCTGCTGCATGTCGCTGGAGCCTCAGGCTGGCACTGCAAAGTAACATCACGCGGCGAGCGCGCGGGGCGGGTGCTGTGCTGTGGGAGCCTTCGAATCTGGAGCGTACATACGCCCGCTCTAACACACACACAACGTTCTTGCCTTAAGCTTGTCCCCGCGCGGGCCCCGAGGCGAGGCTGGCTGCAGTGCCCTCCCGCCGATCTCCCGCCGCGCCAGTGCCAGTGCTCGCTCCTGCTCCTGGCCCGCTTCTGCTCATGCTTGTGCTTGTGCTTGTGCTTGTGCTTCTGCTCCTGCTGGTGCTTCTGCTTCTGCTCGCGCCGGGTGGACCTTCATGCACAAGTACGTTTGAACCTTCATGCGGCGGTTTCGATGCCCATGCCACGTCCGCCGTCCGAACTTCGGCTTGAGCCTGCCCGGGCCTGCAGCAATTCCGACTGTATTGATGCTATGTTGTGGAGCTCCGGGAAGTGCTGCACGTACATGCCGAGTCCGCTGCAGACGGTCGTCAGCTCGAAACCTGCAGCGTGCAGCCGAGGCTACAGACGGGAGCAGTCAACTTTGGAAATCGTCATTGACATCTGCGGATGAGACCCGCGAGCGGAGTCGAGGTCGCCAGTCGCCAGTCGTCGATCTGCGTCTACCATACATTGTAATGTATAATGTAAGCCACGTACTAACGATCGGAACCCACTATGTACGCGTACGGGTTCACGGAATGCGACGACGCGGACGTCCGAAGCCTGCCAGCTTCAATCTGAACTGTATCGTGGAGCTCCAGGAAGTAGGAAATACTGTGCGTCCGCTGGCTGCATGAGAGTGTGAGTGTGTGAGTGTGTGAGTGTGTGAATGTCTGAGTGTCTGAGTTTCTGATCAAGTGTCTGAGTGTCTGAGTGTCTGAGTGTCTGAGTGTCTCCGGCCACGGGGACTCGGACTGCGCAGGATGAGGAGACGTTTTCAACTCTTAACTTGTCATTAACATCTACAGTGGGGGACGGACGCGCGAGGCCGTCGATCTACAATACACCATAAAGTAAGCCACGTACTAGCCAATCGGAACCCAATATTATGAACGGAATGCGACGCGCAGAGAGAGTCACAGACATGCCTATCTATGTCTACCATAGCAATTAACCGATATCCAACCATTTAACCCCGGCCGAGCCCATGATATGCCAGATGAAATGCCATGTCCGCGTATACCACCACGATGACCACTAACTGAACGCAAGTCCGTGTATCCCAGAACGCAGGGGGCGCTCCTCAGCACTGCTTCCACATCTTGACGGAGTCGACCACGAGCGCGCGGTCCTCGATGTTCTGCGGCCACGATTCCGCCCACTGGCTCTGCGCGTTCGCAAAGTCCGTCATCGCAGCTAGTAGCAGAGAAGCACGTCGTCGCGTCAGCAAACACCGTCCTCATCCGCACACAACGCGAGCGCAGCACTCACTGAGCGAGCCGTCCAGCCACGGCTTGTCCCCGACGCGGTCGGGGAACCACATACTGCTTCCGAATTCCACTGTGATGGCTCTGGCGCAGAGATTACTTATGAGGATGACCGCGAGCGGCGAATGTGACGTCTGCTACAGTTGCTAGCCAGACGCAACGGCAATGATCCACCGCAGGTATATCATCTCACTGGACCCCATGTAGGAGAACGGAATCGGCCAAGTTACCGTATACGGGACGAAGTCCGTGATGCTTTTGTCTGTCTTGAAGCTTCATGAAGCTTCAAGGGCGGAGATCACACATCCGATCACATCTACGTGACATGTTCGTCTTTCACATTGTTATTCGCTGCACAATCTCGTTCAATCTACGTCTGAGTAGCTGGGATAAGTCTTTACTCACATTGAAAGGTAGCCGATAGTGTCCAGGCGAGACGGAGTTGGTTCTGAGCGTCCAGCGCTTATTGATATGAGAACGGTGACGCGTGTGACGTGTGACTCGTGTTCGAACTTCATCCCAACCACCATCTTCGACGTCTCATTCCCAACCATCCATCCCCTCCCTTGCCGCTATCTAGCTTATCGGCGGTCAATAAGCTCTAGAATATACTGAAATATACATATTAGGTGGGATTCGTACTCCCTGGTCTGAGTCATCGTGGACGCTGACGACGTCTCTCGCGCATAGGCCACGTCGCTGTCCCGTGCCACCGCCATCCCGCTTTGAGCTTTGAAACCGGGTCGAAAGGGACGAACAAAAGGCTCGCAATTGTCCAGACCGTCTGAGATCCCCTCATTTGGTATGTATTCGGAGGAAATATTCTCTTTGTTCTCTCGGGCCGGGCCTCGTTTCGGCTGTTGTCCGGCCGCGTGTTTGAACGTGGAAGAGGCGCTTGGGTTTCGTTCTCTAACAAGCTCTAACCACGTCCGCTAGGTATAAAACCGTGACACGCGCGCCTCACAGGTATGCTCTGCACTCTCACCGTTCGAATGTCGTCTCACTCCCCACCATGGCACCCCATAAGCACGGTGCTCCCTCCGACGCCCTGAACTCCACTCCCGTCGCCGTCGACAAGAGGAAGACCATCGACTCCAACCGCCAGCCCAACGTCCACAACGTGCCCGACGCCGACACCAAGCGAGGCTTCATGTTGCTCGACTCGTCGTTCACCACCATTCTCATGCGGTACGAACAATTCAAGACCGATGTACTGTACAATGCCGCCGCCGAAGGCTTCGATGCCGCCTTCCCGAAGGACGTGGTCGCTGCCATCCAGTGGGAGTTCAAACTCCAATGCCAGAACGAGAGGAACAAGCTCAAGAATTCCCTCAACGAGAAAGGGTACTCCACGGCATGGGTGAGTGATATTTTCTCTACGGTTGCGACACGTCCGAACATAATATGTTCTGTCTCAGCTCGCAGTCGACGAACAATACAACCTACTTCCCGATCATTTCCTGCATCTCTCGGAAAACAACTACGAGCAGACCGACGAGGACAAGTACAAGATCGACGGCTCCTTCATCTCGGATACGGACCGCGACCATATCGAAGAGAAGGTGCCTAACTGGCCTTATCAACAATTCCTCGTGGAGTTCAAGTCCGGTCTTACCAAGTACGACCCCTTCGACGACGTGCCAAACCACGAGGTCGAGTCGAACGCGAAGACACGTAAGAAGGTTCGCGGCCAGCTTGTCTCGTACGTCAACACCGCGTTTTCCTACCAACACCGCACCTCCATTCCGATGCTCTTCGTCAACGGGGACGAGTTCCGTGCCATGCGCTGGGATCGATCTGGCGTGATCGTCACGGAAGCGATCAACTACAAGCAGAGCTATAGCGGCATCCGGGCTCTTCTCGAGACGCTCTACGCGTTCTCGAAGCTCACTCCGGCCCAGAGAGGGATCGATCCGAACGCTGTCCTACTCACTCCGGGCTCCTGCGGCTACCAGAGGATGGATATGCTCAGCGACGCCTGCCCCCAAGACCTCGACCACACGGAAGGAATCATCGACGCGTCTATCGATATTCATCCGGTCTTCCTTGATCCCTCCCAGAAGCTCCCGCTCTGCGAACTGTCTGCTCCCGGCAACCGTCGCTTGCACCAGGATGCCGCGTGCTCCTGTGTCGGCCTCCATTCCCACACGCTCCCGCAAACTGTCCCCGTCTTCAAGTTCATCCGCGACATGTTCCGGAAGACGCTTGTGCCCAAGTACCCTCGCTACAAGATCACCGTCTCGGGTAAGGACTACCTCGTCGGCATGCACATCTTCCTCGCGTTCGGTCTCGTCGGCCGTGGGACTCGCTGCTTCGTCGCGCTCGAGTGGCAGACGCAACGTCTCGTGCTCTTGAAGGACGCCTGGCGGCCCTACTACGTCGGTCTGGAGCCCGAGGGGGCCATCCTCTCGAAGCTGAACGCACAGAACACCCCACACATCCCTCACCTGATCGCGCACGAGGATGTCTGCAATGAGGACGGCTCCGCACAGGAGACGGAGACGTCGAACTACTCCCCTCTGACCGGCGACAAGAAGGTGACTATATTCGCACCTTTCCAGCCTGATCAAGCCTACGAGAAGGCGATGGGTGTCGACTGTAAGCATATAACCCCGGGAGCCGCAACATCTCGTCCCATCGACAAACCCGTCTTGGGCCCTCAGGCCGCCTCGGCACCAGGAGCAGGCGCTGCGTCTGCTGATGACCGTCCGGATTCAGACCAGCAACCGGATCCAAAGCAGGCTTCGAAGAAAAGTACAGTTTCTCTACTGAATCTCCCTGCTACTATGCAGCCGCCCACCACCTCAGAGGCTAGCCCAAAGCGTTCGTGTCAGGAGTTCGGTGCCGAGGATTTGCGTCAGCAAGGTCGTGGGCTCCGCCACTTCGTCCACTCCCGGATGGTAGTTAGGGATGTCTGCCTTCCCTTCACCGAATTCACGAGCAGCAAGCAGCTCGTCCGCATCGTCTTCGACTGCATCCTGGGTGAGTCGTCATAGCAGCCGCTGGTGATTGAGCGGCATCATACTCAATTTTTCCGCAGCGCACGAGTCCGCGTACACGCAAGCGAAATACATCCACCGCGACGTCAGTGCGGGTAACATCCTTATTCGCGTCGTTGTCAAGGACTCCAAGGGGGGCAAGAAGCGCACCGTCTGGGAGGGGATGCTGAGTGACTGGGAGCTTGCGAAGTGCATCGACATTGACTATGCGGTCCAGCCCGAACGCACGGTGCGTACATCGCTGCGTCTGAACGTAGCCTTATTGACCTTCCTTGTCATACAGGGCACATGGCACTACATGTCTGTATACTTGCTCGAAAATCCCGGCCGTCCGACGACTATCCGCGACGAACTCGAATCGTTCTTCCACGTCATCGTGTACGGCGCAATGTGTCGTTTGCGCTCGACTATTGGGTCCATCGAAGTGTTCAACTCCAACTACTTCGCGGGCTTTCTGAGGGATGCCAACACGGGGAAAATCACGTGTCCCCACTCGAAGCAAGTCGCTGTTGAGAAAGATGGAACTATGAAGAACGTAGCCACGTTCTTCACCCCCGATGGTGACGAGCTGCAGGGCCACCTCATCAACGACCTCCTGGCAGAGTTACTCACAATCATCCACGCCCGCTACGAAGTTCTTGACTGGGAGAAAAACTGTAAGACAACCCAGGCCAAACATACACCGCGAACCCCATCTACCTCCCCTCGGCCACGGCGGCAGCTCGATCCCATTGCTGAAGAGTCCGAGAGCGAAGACGACGAGGATCGTAGCGAAGAGCTGGGAAACCTCCAGCTGTGGAGGAAACCCAAGGACTACAAGGACGCAAAAGACAAGATTCCTCAGCCGCCGACAGAGGAAACGTACCTAAATGCAAGCTTCCTGGACAGCCATGCCCCCGTTCGCCAGATAGTTCATGACTATATCTACTCAAACAAGAAATGGCCTGCCGCGGACGTCATCCCCGACCGTATGCCTACAGCGCAGCCGATTCTGCCTCAGCATTCGATGGAGGACGCCGACGGCTCCGCTAGACCGGCAAAGAAAACGCGCCGGGAACGTTCAGCGCATCCGGCTCCCCCACCACCCCCGCTGCTCCCAAAGCCTTCGACGGAGGACGACGATTCTGCCAGACCGGCGAAGAGAGCGCGCCGGGAGCGGTCAGCGCAGCCAGTTCTCCCTCCTCCCCCGCCGGGCCCTCAACCTGCCACGGAGGACGACGATTCCACCAGACCGGCGACTCGGCAGAGGTCGCACAGGGAGCCTCCAGCGCAACAAGCTCTACCTCCACCCCCGCCGCCTCCTCAACCATCGACGGCGCATGACGACTCTGTCAGACCGGCGACTCGGAAGAGGTCGCGTAGAGAGCCTCCAGCCCAACCAGCTCTACGTCCACCATCGCCGCCTCCTTTGGAGGACGAGCCTGCCCGGCCGGCGAAGAGAGCACGACGGGAGCGTGCGAACCCCGTCCCCCCTTCCGATCGCGTCACCCGCAGCCGCTCTGCAGCCAACGTTGCAGCCGCCCCACAACCCCAGCCTCCTCAGCCTGCACCCGCGCCCGCGCCCGCTCCTGGTCCCAGTAACGGGAGGGTGACTCGCAGCCGTAGAAAACTCAACGCGTCCGCGAACGCAATGGCGGCCGTGGACCCTCCCGCCGCCGCCGCCGCCGCGGCGACCGCTACCACAAATCGCCGTACCACGGCCACCCGTCAGAGCACGCGAACGAGTGCCCGCAACGCCAACGCTCGTGGTCGGACTGCGGCGGGTGCCGGACGCGGCAACGGAGCTGGAAGTAGAGGCGAGGGAAGTAGTCGACCTCGCCGCGGCCGCAAGTAATCATTTCGTAGACTAGAGTCTGTGACATCGCTCTCTTCATCCATGACTCGGTGTATACTTATCTCAAATGTATCACCTAGCTTGTATCCGGAGACGATGCCGTGTCCCCAACGATTATGTATCTCACTGTAACGACCTCCGAGGTGGCACAGAGCTTGAGGCGTCAGAGGTCGTCAGAGCTACACAGAGCCTGCGTTTCATCAGCGGACCATCACCCGTATGTTCTTGTATACCAATGCCCTCAGACTGAAACATCCACTTCCTCAAGTTCTACGTACGCCCGCCTCAGCGGTACAAGACCGCCACACTGAGTCCAACTCTAGACCGAGAGCGATGATTGCTCGAATCCTCCATTGCCAACATATTTCCTGTTATACATGGGCATCATTAGCATGCCGAGAGCGAGTACGGGCTGCTAGGAGTTCACTCGCTGTGCACTTGGGTTGTCGAGCGACCTCCTCCTCTACGTCGATATATTAATGCCGATGGACCACCGACAGTCGTAAGATGTCCGATCTCGGTCATTGGGCGACAAAGGTATCTGCGGCGTGAGGATATACTTGTTGAGACCATTTGAATGAGGCCTCGTTGACACTGGATGTTGCAATGGGCACATACCGGAGAACGTTGGCAAGCACGTTTCCACTGACTCACATTTGGTATGTTTCCGCGGTGCAGCTGCGCGAGACTAGGGAGCATGTCCTGCGACTGAGCATCTATCATGGCCAACCAGGTAGCGGGACGGAATACGATGGTGATTGCGGCGGAGATGGCGCACTATACAGCGGCCGCAAACGTTGGCTACTCATCCAACCGTTCTAGTCGTTCCAACGACAAGTCACTTGAGCACATCACCGCGTCCGGGGAGTATAATAGAAAGCTTTCGTATCATCTAGCCTGTTCCATGATTGCAGCACTAGAATCATGAGAGACCCGCTGACGGAGCAGCGGCGGTCTCACGGAGGCAACACCTTCCTTCAAGTTTGCCTCGTCTCCAGTACTCTCCAAATCATAGATCGACGTCCGAGTCGCACGGCGAAATGATATATGGGAGGCGGTCAATCCGCCCCCAGGAGTGGTGGCGCCAAAGTGCGACTTGTCCAGGGCGACGAGGAGGATGATGGCAGTCGGATACATTCCCTGGAGACATGCGGCGGCGATATCGCAGTCAGCATGACGAGTGATACAGGTACACTGGCAGGGCCCGGAGAGAGAGACGCACCACGAGCGGGATCAGACATCCCTTGAGGAAGTACTCGAATGCGGAGTTGAAGGTCGGGGAGATCGCGTTGCCATAGATCTGCCATATGACTTGATATGTGACGAGGAGCATCTGAATGGCGGTCAATTCAAGATGGTTCGGATGCTAAGCAGGACCGTGTGCGTACCCATAAGATGCAATAGACCGAGCCGGACTCAATGAGAAGGGCGAGCGCGCGCTCTACACGCGACGTCCGGCCAAGGTTGATATCTGCAATGAATTTGCGGTGCTCCCTGGATGGCATGGTAAACCGAGAGGGCCGCGCCCGCATACAGAGTGTACACACCATGCCTTGATCCAGATGAGCGCGGTAGCAACCATGTTCGTCGCGAGCGAGAGGACTGACGCGGTGAGGCCGAACAGGTTCTTCTGGAAGAGAGCGCCCGGAGGGATTTGCGCTAAATTGTAGTACAGCAGCGGCTCGAACGCCGACGGTGGGCACGAGTCGTTCACGTCCAACAGGCCCATCGCTGCGGTTGTACACCGGTCAAGACTACCGGGTCATGAGTCAGAGTGGATCTGTACCGAACGCACCAAGAGTAGCTGTGAGTAGTATCAGGCAAGCTGCGCGCACGATCAGGCTTCCTGGCCAGAGCGTCCACACCCGCCCCCATACTACAGCGTCGCCAAGGACTACCTGTGAAAGACAGATTTTGGAGCCCTGTTCACACCGCTGAGGAAGACTCGGACGTACATTGACAGCTAGAATAATCGTCGGCGCACAGAGTGTGAGAGCATGCACTGATGGTGCAAGGCCGAAGCTCAAATATGTGCACGGATATCGATCGTGTTCGACGAGAATCCGTCAATATTGGAGATTTGGCACTGTAGTTGCGTCGTATATGCCTGGACAACGTCCTGATAGCCCAGGGTATCGATGAGGTGTGCCGCCCAGTCTGTGACCACAGAGATATACATCAGAGACATGGTCGTCAAGAGAACGACGGTGGGGCGATTCTGAACCCCTTTGCGGCTGCGACACACGTCTGTCATGCTGTGGATATGTTGTTGAGTAAAAGGACCCACATGAGCACGACCGTAGAGAAGAAGACAAGAACAGTGAAGATTCCTGTGAACGAGACTCCCAGTCAGCGCACACAGCGGGGATGGAATATTGGATATTGAGCGCGTGACGCAACTCACCGAAACAGATGGTCGATAGAATTGTGACAATGAAGCGGGTCCATAGACCATCTAGATAGCCCGTCATCAGAACAACAGTTTCGAGTAGTCTGGGAACTGTGTCAGTCTGTGGCTCGTCCTCGAGTGGGAAAGTCATCTAGGTGCAGGTTCTCTGCAAGGAGGAGGTCTTGTTGAGCTATACTGGTGGAGACGATGCAACGGCACGCTTTTGTAGCTACGTACGCATGTGATACTTCTTATTCCTCGTCAAGGGCTGATGGTAGGGAGGCCAGTGCAACAGCTTCTTGACGTGATGGAAGTGCACGCCAGTGCTAGTGCCGCAAGGTTGCTCTGACTCGTCACTGCCAGCAAAGTACATACGGTTACTCGATGCTGAGTGCTGATAGCAAGATTGCCTAGTACAAAGAGACGTACCTCGTCTCCGATCATATCGTCCTTGGGTGATCAAAACAAGACTGGGCGAGTGAGCTTCAAGCCGTGAAAACGCCCCCTATTGAGGTGCCATCAGTGAGAGATGGTCCGACTCCTCGGAGCAAGTCTGAGACTATGAATCCGACGAGGGGATCTGTCGACGTTAGTTCGGCACAGAGGGCCTGTTAGAGCTATCGCGCGGGGTGTATCCCGTACTTACTTAGTGACAATGTGCGTCAAATCATGCGGCGATCTCGCGTCAAGAACACGCGGATGTAGTGTAGCGATTGGATGATAGCTGATTTCTAAGCCGAGAGACCGCCTGGCGAGTCGGGAGGTGGAAGTCAGCCCACAAGAACTCGGAAAGGGCGCACGAGGGACGAGTCGCGGTGCTTACCTGGCGAGTCGGAGGGTGGAAGTCAGAGGAAGAGAGGTGAACCCCTCACTTCCGACAACCTCTCGAACAGCCGACCGCAGGCCCTCTGTGCGCGCGGCGTGGAGCCGACGGCAGAGTACGGGTACTCCGAAAGAGGGGCCGACTGGCGGCGGCGCGCAGTGGCTGTGAGCCCGCGCACGAGGAAGAGGGCCGCCGGAGCGGCGGCGGGTGCCACATAAGGCGGCCGCGCACGCTGATTCGACTCATATGAACCTACGTCTCAAACCCGATGTTACTCGAACGAACGAGTGTTCGCCTCAGGCTCCTCCTCCCTGCCACTGGCAGGACGCCGAGGCCGGCGCTCGCGCATGTTGCTCTGTGCCCGCTTTGGCTTCCACACCGGCGGGCGTCCTTGACGACTCGTGCGTTGCATCTTGCGTGCGAACGACACTGACGAGTGTGTTCTAGACGGCGCCCTTTCGGCGCGAGTGCCCTTGACGGCGAGTCGTCGGAGCAGAGGCAAGGAGTGTCAGACGCCCAATCAGCGTCTCCTCCTTTCCGCATTCGGCCTCTCGCCGACGCGTTTAGTAAGGTTGGGCGGGGGCCAGAGTCAAGCTCGCATGTCCCAACTGCATCATTCCTCTAAGACTCAGTCCGACGTAAAATATGCCCATGGTGGGTCTGTCTATGTGATATTGCTACGGTATGGGTCACCTTTCCTGAATCCTGACACTGACATAGTGCCTCACCCAGCCTCCGACTCAGTTGGCAAGCAGTTGCAATCGACCCTCCGACGACAACGTTCAATCTTTGCAGCACGTCTCGAGCAGTAGTGCTACTGCCAGTCTGATGCTCCATCGTGCTCACACGAGAACTACGTTGTTTCTTCCCCGCACAGTCGATCCGCTTATCCAGAGACCCACAGAACGTCACTTACACTTTTACGAGCACATCTGCACGGCCTGCGCTGCCACAGCTTCGGCATCAGTACGCGCATGAAAGGCGCATTTCCGCTACTGAGGTGGGATAGATCAGCTTTCTCCGCCTCTCAAGATCTCAACACTGATATTCCACGTGTGCGTCGTCTCTTGCATATACCCCGCAGTATGAGCACGCCGACGGTTTAGTTTGGCCGTCACGGAGAATTCCAAACACACGAACTCCGACCTCGTCATTCATGCGGTCGATTGGGCAGAAGTTCTGATACCGTGATCCGTGCTTCAAGGAGCGGCTCCGCAATGTGGTGTTATTGTGGGCGAACCGCGGGCCAAGCCTGAGGAGTCTCTAGACTAGACTCTACCCTTGATTCAAGCACACCGGCACGGCCTCGAACCCACACTCACCCATCGGTGATGATCGCAAGGCACCTCCGTCTGTGCCCGTATGAGTCGACTCTCAAATCTTAGATCTCAGCCCAAACCCGGTGACATGTCGAGTGTCCATGCACATGTCGGGGCTGAAGCGATATCGAATGCGGGTGCGTACTACGTGCTTCTTCTCATCACACTCACACTCCCTGGCCGGCCAGGCTATGCAGGATGCATTCTGCTCGGCTCGGGGAGATGCATGCATCAATGCATGCTGACTCGGAACCGTATCCCGCATCACGCTCCATGGCCAGTCGGGCTCACTGGCAGCCTGAGGAACGACGGAGACGACCCCACGGCTGCGGCCCACTGTGACTGCCACAGTGCCGAAGACCAGATAGGCCCGCACAAGCCACGGAGCTTGGGATGACGCGCACCGGAGGCCTCAAGGCCTCAGCGCTCGCTCAGCTGGCTCCAGACGAGGCGGGTGCGCATGGCGTGTCCCACTGGTCAGATCAGCGGGCGACGAGCTCCTGCCAATGGGGCGAGTCCGCCATGCAGTTGCCTCAGCCGACGGCGCCTTGGCGCCTTCGAAGCGACAAATCAACTGGGCATCTGGCCGAGAGCCTTGCTCGGGAGGCAGCAGTAGCCTGGTCAGAGACACCTGTCTGGGACAGGACATGATGCTGCTGCATGTCGCTGGAGCCTCAGGCTGGCACTGCAAAGTAACATCACGCGGCGAGCGCGCGGGCGGGTGCTGTGCTGTGGGAGCCTTCGAATCTGGAGCGTACATACGCCCGCTCTAACACACACACAACGTTCTTGCCTTAAGCTTGTCCCCGCGCGGCCCCGAGGCGAGGCTGGCTGCAGTGCCCTCCCGCCGATCTCCCGCCGCGCCAGTGCCAGTGCTCGCTCCTGCTCCTGGCCCGCTTCTGCTCATGCTTGTGCTTGTGCTTGTGCTTGTGCTTCTGCTCCTGCTGGTGCTTCTGCTTCTGCTCGCGCCGGGTGGACCTTCATGCACAAGTACGTTTGAACCTTCATGCGGCGGTTTCGATGCCCATGCCACGTCCGCCGTCCGAACTTCGGCTTGAGCCTGCCCGGGCCTGCAGCAATTCCGACTGTATTGATGCTATGTTGTGGAGCTCCGGGAAGTGCTGCACGTACATGCCGAGTCCGCTGCAGACGGTCGTCAGCTCGAAACCTGCAGCGTGCAGCCGAGGCTACAGACGGGAGCAGTCAACTTTGGAAATCGTCATTGACATCTGCGGATGAGACCCGCGAGCGGAGTCGAGGTCGCCAGTCGCCAGTCGTCGATCTGCGTCTACCATACATTGTAATGTATAATGTAAGCCACGTACTAACGATCGGAACCCACTATGTACGCGTACGGGTTCACGGAATGCGACGACGCGGACGTCCGAAGCCTGCCAGCTTCAATCTGAACTGTATCGTGGAGCTCCAGGAAGTAGGAAATACTGTGCGTCCGCTGGCTGCATGAGAGTGTGAGTGTGTGAGTGTGTGAGTGTGTGAATGTCTGAGTGTCTGAGTTTCTGATCAAGTGTCTGAGTGTCTGAGTGTCTGAGTGTCTGAGTGTCTCCGGCCACGGGACTCGGACTGCGCAGGATGAGGAGACGTTTTCAACTCTTAACTTGTCATTAACATCTACAGTGGGGGACGGACGCGCGAGGCCGTCGATCTACAATACACCATAAAGTAAGCCACGTACTAGCCAATCGAACCCAATATTATGAACGGAATGCGACGCGCAGAGAGAGTCACAGACATGCCTATCTATGTCTACCATAGCAATTAACCGATATCCAACCATTTAACCCGGCCGAGCCCATGATATGCCAGATGAAATGCCATGTCCGCGTATACCACCACGATGACCACTAACTGAACGCAAGTCCGTGTATCCCAGAACGCAGGGGCGCTCCTCAGCACTGCTTCCACATCTTGACGGAGTCGACCACGAGCGCGCGGTCCTCGATGTTCTGCGGCCACGATTCCGCCCACTGGCTCTGCGCGTTCGCAAAGTCCGTCATCGCAGCTAGTAGCAGAGAAGCACGTCGTCGCGTCAGCAAACACCGTCCTCATCCGCACACAACGCGAGCGCAGCACTCACTGAGCGAGCCGTCCAGCCACGGCTTGTCCCCGACGCGGTCGGGGAACCACATACTGCTTCCGAATTCCACTGTGATGGCTCTGGCGCAGAGATTACTTATGAGGATGACCGCGAGCGGCGAATGTGACGTCTGCTACAGTTGCTAGCCAGACGCAACGGCAATGATCCACCGCAGGTATATCATCTCACTGGACCCCATGTAGGAGAACGGAATCGGCCAAGTTACCGTATACGGGACGAAGTCCGTGATGCTTTTGTCTGTCTTGAAGCTTCATGAAGCTTCAAGGGCGGAGATCACACATCCGATCACATCTACGTGACATGTTCGTCTTTCACATGTTATCGCTGCACAATCTCGTTCAATCTACGTCTGAGTAGCTGGGATAAGTCTTTACTCACATTGAAAGGTAGCCGATAGTGTCCAGGCGAGACGGAGTTGGTTCTGAGCGTCCAGCGCTTATTGATATGAGAACGGTGACGCGTGTGACGTGTGACTCGTGTTCGAACTTCATCCCAACCACCATCTTCGACGTTCATTCCCACCATCCATCCCCTCCCTTGCCGCTATCTAGCTTATCGGCGGTCAATAAGCTCTAGAATATACTGAATATACATATTAGGTGGGATTCGTATCCCTGGTCTGAGTCATCGTGGACGCTGACGACGTCTCTCGCGCATAGGCACGTCGCTGTCCCGTGCCACCGCCATCCCGCTTTGAGCTTTGAAACCGGGTCGAAAGGGACGAACAAAAGGCTCGCAATTGTCCAGACCGTCTGAGATCCCCTCATTTGGTATGTATTCGGAGGAAATATCTCTTTGTTCTCTCGGGCCGGCCTCGTTTCGGCTGTTGTCCGGCCGCGTGTTTGAACGTGGAAGAGGCGCTTGGTTTCGTTCTCTAACAAGCTCTAACCACGTCCGCTAGGTATAAAACCGTGACACGCGCGCCTCACAGGTATGCTCTGCACTCTCACCGTTCGAATGTCGTCTCACTCCCCACCATGGCACCCCATAAGCACGGTGCTCCCTCCGACGCCCTGAACTCCACTCCCGTCGCCGTCGACAAGAGGAAGACCATCGACTCCAACCGCCAGCCCAACGTCCACAACGTGCCCGACGCCGACACCAAGCGAGGCTTCATGTTGCTCGACTCGTCGTTCACCACCATTCTCATGCGGTACGAACAATTCAAGACCGATGTACTGTACAATGCCGCCGCCGAAGGCTTCGATGCCGCCTTCCCGAAGGACGTGGTCGCTGCCATCCAGTGGGAGTTCAAACTCCAATGCCAGAACGAGAGGAACAAGCTCAAGAATTCCCTCAACGAGAAAGGGTACTCCACGGCATGGGTGAGTGATATTTTCTCTACGGTTGCGACACGTCCGAACATAATATGTTCTGTCTCAGCTCGCAGTCGACGAACAATACAACCTACTTCCCGATCATTTCCTGCATCTCTCGGAAAACAACTACGAGCAGACCGACGAGGACAAGTACAAGATCGACGGCTCCTTCATCTCGGATACGGACCGCGACCATATCGAAGAGAAGGTGCCTAACTGGCCTTATCAACAATTCCTCGTGGAGTTCAAGTCCGGTCTTACCAAGTACGACCCCTTCGACGACGTGCCAAACCACGAGGTCGAGTCGAACGCGAAGACACGTAAGAAGGTTCGCGGCCAGCTTGTCTCGTACGTCAACACCGCGTTTTCCTACCAACACCGCACCTCCATTCCGATGCTCTTCGTCAACGGGGACGAGTTCCGTGCCATGCGCTGGGATCGATCTGGCGTGATCGTCACGGAAGCGATCAACTACAAGCAGAGCTATAGCGGCATCCGGGCTCTTCTCGAGACGCTCTACGCGTTCTCGAAGCTCACTCCGGCCCAGAGAGGGATCGATCCGAACGCTGTCCTACTCACTCCGGGCTCCTGCGGCTACCAGAGGATGGATATGCTCAGCGACGCCTGCCCCCAAGACCTCGACCACACGGAAGGAATCATCGACGCGTCTATCGATATTCATCCGGTCTTCCTTGATCCCTCCCAGAAGCTCCCGCTCTGCGAACTGTCTGCTCCCGGCAACCGTCGCTTGCACCAGGATGCCGCGTGCTCCTGTGTCGGCCTCCATTCCCACACGCTCCCGCAAACTGTCCCCGTCTTCAAGTTCATCCGCGACATGTTCCGGAAGACGCTTGTGCCCAAGTACCCTCGCTACAAGATCACCGTCTCGGGTAAGGACTACCTCGTCGGCATGCACATCTTCCTCGCGTTCGGTCTCGTCGGCCGTGGGACTCGCTGCTTCGTCGCGCTCGAGTGGCAGACGCAACGTCTCGTGCTCTTGAAGGACGCCTGGCGGCCCTACTACGTCGGTCTGGAGCCCGAGGGGGCCATCCTCTCGAAGCTGAACGCACAGAACACCCACACATCCCTCACCTGATCGCGCACGAGGATGTCTGCAATGAGGACGGCTCCGCACAGGAGACGGAGACGTCGAACTACTCCCCTCTGACCGGCGACAAGAAGGTGACTATATTCGCACCTTTCCAGCCTGATCAAGCCTACGAGAAGGCGATGGGTGTCGACTGTAAGCATATAACCCCGGGAGCCGCAACATCTCGTCCCATCGACAAACCCGTCTTGGGCCCTCAGGCCGCCTCGGCACCAGGAGCAGGCGCTGCGTCTGCTGATGACCGTCCGGATTCAGACCAGCAACCGGATCCAAAGCAGGCTTCGAAGAAAAGTACAGTTTCTCTACTGAATCTCCCTGCTACTATGCAGCCGCCCACCACCTCAGAGGCTAGCCCAAAGCGTTCGTGTCAGGAGTTCGGTGCCGAGGATTTGCGTCAGCAAGGTCGTGGGCTCCGCCACTTCGTCCACTCCCGGATGGTAGTTAGGGATGTCTGCCTTCCCTTCACCGAATTCACGAGCAGCAAGCAGCTCGTCCGCATCGTCTTCGACTGCATCCTGGGTGAGTCGTCATAGCAGCCGCTGGTGATTGAGCGGCATCATACTCAATTTTTCCGCAGCGCACGAGTCCGCGTACACGCAAGCGAAATACATCCACCGCGACGTCAGTGCGGGTAACATCCTTATTCGCGTCGTTGTCAAGGACTCCAAGGGGGGCAAGAAGCGCACCGTCTGGGAGGGGATGCTGAGTGACTGGGAGCTTGCGAAGTGCATCGACATTGACTATGCGGTCCAGCCCGAACGCACGGTGCGTACATCGCTGCGTCTGAACGTAGCCTTATTGACCTTCCTTGTCATACAGGGCACATGGCACTACATGTCTGTATACTTGCTCGAAAATCCCGGCCGTCCGACGACTATCCGCGACGAACTCGAATCGTTCTTCCACGTCATCGTGTACGGCGCAATGTGTCGTTTGCGCTCGACTATTGGGTCCATCGAAGTGTTCAACTCCAACTACTTCGCGGGCTTTCTGAGGGATGCCAACACGGGGAAAATCACGTGTCCCCACTCGAAGCAAGTCGCTGTTGAGAAAGATGGAACTATGAAGAACGTAGCCACGTTCTTCACCCCCGATGGTGACGAGCTGCAGGGCCACCTCATCAACGACCTCCTGGCAGAGTTACTCACAATCATCCACGCCCGCTACGAAGTTCTTGACTGGGAGAAAAACTGTAAGACAACCCAGGCCAAACATACACCGCGAACCCCATCTACCTCCCCTCGGCCACGGCGGCAGCTCGATCCCATTGCTGAAGAGTCCGAGAGCGAAGACGACGAGGATCGTAGCGAAGAGCTGGGAAACCTCCAGCTGTGGAGGAAACCCAAGGACTACAAGGACGCAAAAGACAAGATTCCTCAGCCGCCGACAGAGGAAACGTACCTAAATGCAAGCTTCCTGGACAGCCATGCCCCCGTTCGCCAGATAGTTCATGACTATATCTACTCAAACAAGAAATGGCCTGCCGCGGACGTCATCCCCGACCGTATGCCTACAGCGCAGCCGATTCTGCCTCAGCATTCGATGGAGGACGCCGACGGCTCCGCTAGACCGGCAAAGAAAACGCGCCGGGAACGTTCAGCGCATCCGGCTCCCCCACCACCCCCGCTGCTCCCAAAGCCTTCGACGGAGGACGACGATTCTGCCAGACCGGCGAAGAGAGCGCGCCGGGAGCGGTCAGCGCAGCCAGTTCTCCCTCCTCCCCCGCCGGGCCCTCAACCTGCCACGGAGGACGACGATTCCACCAGACCGGCGACTCGGCAGAGGTCGCACAGGGAGCCTCCAGCGCAACAAGCTCTACCTCCACCCCCGCCGCCTCCTCAACCATCGACGGCGCATGACGACTCTGTCAGACCGGCGACTCGGAAGAGGTCGCGTAGAGAGCCTCCAGCCCAACCAGCTCTACGTCCACCATCGCCGCCTCCTTTGGAGGACGAGCCTGCCCGGCCGGCGAAGAGAGCACGACGGGAGCGTGCGAACCCCGTCCCCCCTTCCGATCGCGTCACCCGCAGCCGCTCTGCAGCCAACGTTGCAGCCGCCCCACAACCCCAGCCTCCTCAGCCTGCACCCGCGCCCGCGCCCGCTCCTGGTCCCAGTAACGGGAGGGTGACTCGCAGCCGTAGAAAACTCAACGCGTCCGCGAACGCAATGGCGGCCGTGGACCCTCCCGCCGCCGCCGCCGCCGCGGCGACCGCTACCACAAATCGCCGTACCACGGCCACCCGTCAGAGCACGCGAACGAGTGCCCGCAACGCCAACGCTCGTGGTCGGACTGCGGCGGGTGCCGGACGCGGCAACGGAGCTGGAAGTAGAGGCGAGGGAAGTAGTCGACCTCGCCGCGGCCGCAAGTAATCATTTCGTAGACTAGAGTCTGTGACATCGCTCTCTTCATCCATGACTCGGTGTATACTTATCTCAAATGTATCACCTAGCTTGTATCCGGAGACGATGCCGTGTCCCCAACGATTATGTATCTCACTGTAACGACCTCCGAGGTGGCACAGAGCTTGAGGCGTCAGAGGTCGTCAGAGCTACACAGAGCCTGCGTTTCATCAGCGGACCATCACCCGTATGTTCTTGTATACCAATGCCCTCAGACTGAAACATCCACTTCCTCAAGTTCTACGTACGCCCGCCTCAGCGGTACAAGACCGCCACACTGAGTCCAACTCTAGACCGAGAGCGATGATTGCTCGAATCCTCCATTGCCAACATATTTCCTGTTATACATGGGCATCATTAGCATGCCGAGAGCGAGTACGGGCTGCTAGGAGTTCACTCGCTGTGCACTTGGGTTGTCGAGCGACCTCCTCCTCTACGTCGATATATTAATGCCGATGGACCACCGACAGTCGTAAGATGTCCGATCTCGGTCATTGGGCGACAAAGGTATCTGCGGCGTGAGGATATACTTGTTGAGACCATTTGAATGAGGCCTCGTTGACACTGGATGTTGCAATGGGCACATACCGGAGAACGTTGGCAAGCACGTTTCCACTGACTCACATTTGGTATGTTTCCGCGGTGCAGCTGCGCGAGACTAGGGAGCATGTCCTGCGACTGAGCATCTATCATGGCCAACCAGGTAGCGGGACGGAATACGATGGTGATTGCGGCGGAGATGGCGCACTATACAGCGGCCGCAAACGTTGGCTACTCATCCAACCGTTCTAGTCGTTCCAACGACAAGTCACTTGAGCACATCACCGCGTCCGGGGAGTATAATAGAAAGCTTTCGTATCATCTAGCCTGTTCCATGATTGCAGCACTAGAATCATGAGAGACCCGCTGACGGAGCAGCGGCGGTCTCACGGAGGCAACACCTTCCTTCAAGTTTGCCTCGTCTCCAGTACTCTCCAAATCATAGATCGACGTCCGAGTCGCACGGCGAAATGATATATGGGAGGCGGTCAATCCGCCCCCAGGAGTGGTGGCGCCAAAGTGCGACTTGTCCAGGGCGACGAGGAGGATGATGGCAGTCGGATACATTCCCTGGAGACATGCGGCGGCGATATCGCAGTCAGCATGACGAGTGATACAGGTACACTGGCAGGGCCCGGAGAGAGAGACGCACCACGAGCGGGATCAGACATCCCTTGAGGAAGTACTCGAATGCGGAGTTGAAGGTCGGGGAGATCGCGTTGCCATAGATCTGCCATATGACTTGATATGTGACGAGGAGCATCTGAATGGCGGTCAATTCAAGATGGTTCGGATGCTAAGCAGGACCGTGTGCGTACCCATAAGATGCAATAGACCGAGCCGGACTCAATGAGAAGGGCGAGCGCGCGCTCTACACGCGACGTCCGGCCAAGGTTGATATCTGCAATGAATTTGCGGTGCTCCCTGGATGGCATGGTAAACCGAGAGGGCCGCGCCCGCATACAGAGTGTACACACCATGCCTTGATCCAGATGAGCGCGGTAGCAACCATGTTCGTCGCGAGCGAGAGGACTGACGCGGTGAGGCCGAACAGGTTCTTCTGGAAGAGAGCGCCCGGAGGGATTTGCGCTAAATTGTAGTACAGCAGCGGCTCGAACGCCGACGGTGGGCACGAGTCGTTCACGTCCAACAGGCCCATCGCTGCGGTTGTACACCGGTCAAGACTACCGGGTCATGAGTCAGAGTGGATCTGTACCGAACGCACCAAGAGTAGCTGTGAGTAGTATCAGGCAAGCTGCGCGCACGATCAGGCTTCCTGGCCAGAGCGTCCACACCCGCCCCCATACTACAGCGTCGCCAAGGACTACCTGTGAAAGACAGATTTTGGAGCCCTGTTCACACCGCTGAGGAAGACTCGGACGTACATTGACAGCTAGAATAATCGTCGGCGCACAGAGTGTGAGAGCATGCACTGATGGTGCAAGGCCGAAGCTCAAATATGTGCACGGGATATCGATCGTGTTCGACGAGAATCCGTCAATATTGGAGATTTGGCACTGTAGTTGCGTCGTATATGCCTGGACAACGTCCTGATAGCCCAGGGTATCGATGAGGTGTGCCGCCCAGTCTGTGACCACAGAGATATACATCAGAGACATGGTCGTCAAGAGAACGACGGTGGGGCGATTCTGAACCCCTTTGCGGCTGCGACACACGTCTGTCATGCTGTGGATATGTTGTTGAGTAAAAGGACCCACATGAGCACGACCGTAGAGAAGAAGACAAGAACAGTGAAGATTCCTGTGAACGAGACTCCCAGTCAGCGCACACAGCGGGGATGGAATATTGGATATTGAGCGCGTGACGCAACTCACCGAAACAGATGGTCGATAGAATTGTGACAATGAAGCGGGTCCATAGACCATCTAGATAGCCCGTCATCAGAACAACAGTTTCGAGTAGTCTGGGAACTGTGTCAGTCTGTGGCTCGTCCTCGAGTGGGAAAGTCATCTAGGTGCAGGTTCTCTGCAAGGAGGAGGTCTTGTTGAGCTATACTGGTGGAGACGATGCAACGGCACGCTTTTGTAGCTACGTACGCATGTGATACTTCTTATTCCTCGTCAAGGGCTGATGGTAGGGAGGCCAGTGCAACAGCTTCTTGACGTGATGGAAGTGCACGCCAGTGCTAGTGCCGCAAGGTTGCTCTGACTCGTCACTGCCAGCAAAGTACATACGGTTACTCGATGCTGAGTGCTGATAGCAAGATTGCCTAGTACAAAGAGACGTACCTCGTCTCCGATCATATCGTCCTTGGGTGATCAAAACAAGACTGGGCGAGTGAGCTTCAAGCCGTGAAAACGCCCCCTATTGAGGTGCCATCAGTGAGAGATGGTCCGACTCCTCGGAGCAAGTCTGAGACTATGAATCCGACGCGGGGATCTGTCGACGTTAGTTCGGCACAGAGGGCCTATTAGAGCTATCGCGCGGGGTGTATCCCGTACTTACTTAGTGACAATGTGCGTCAAATCATGCGGCGATCTCGCGTCAAGAACACGCGGATGTAGTGTAGCGATTGGATGATAGCTGATTTCTAAGCCGAGAGACCGCCTGGCGAGTCGGGAGGTGGAAGTCAGCCCACAAGAACTCGGAAAGGGCGCACGAGGGACGAGTCGCGGTGCTTACCTGGCGAGTCGGAGGGTGGAAGTCAGAGGAAGAGAGGTGAACCCCTCACTTCCGACAACCTCTCGAACAGCCGACCGCAGGCCCTCTGTGCGCGCGGCGTGGAGCCGACGGCAGAGTACGGGTACTCCGAAAGAGGGGCCGACTGGCGGCGGCGCGCAGTGGCTGTGAGCCCGCGCACGAGGAAGAGGGCCGCCGGAGCGGCGGCGGGTGCCACATAAGGCGGCCGCGCACGCTGATTCGACTCATATGAACCTACGTCTCAAACCCGATGTTACTCGAACGAACGAGTGTTCGCCTCAGGCTCCTCCTCCCTGCCACTGGCAGGACGCCGAGGCCGGCGCTCGCGCATGTTGCTCTGTGCCCGCTTTGGCTTCCACACCGGCGGGCGTCCTTGACGACTCGTGCGTTGCATCTTGCGTGCGAACGACACTGACGAGTGTGTTCTAGACGGCGCCCTTTCGGCGCGAGTGCCCTTGACGGCGAGTCGTCGGAGCAGAGGCAAGGAGTGTCAGACGCCCAATCAGCGTCTCCTCCTTTCCGCATTCGGCCTCTCGCCGACGCGTTTAGTAAGGTTGGGCGGGGGCCAGAGTCAAGCTCGCATGTCCCAACTGCATCATTCCTCTAAGACTCAGTCCGACGTAAAATATGCCCATGGTGGGTCTGTCTATGTGATATTGCTACGGTATGGGTCACCTTTCCTGAATCCTGACACTGACATAGTGCCTCACCCAGCCTCCGACTCAGTTGGCAAGCAGTTGCAATCGACCCTCCGACGACAACGTTCAATCTTTGCAGCACGTCTCGAGCAGTAGTGCTACTGCCAGTCTGATGCTCCATCGTGCTCACACGAGAACTACGTTGTTTCTTCCCCGCACAGTCGATCCGCTTATCCAGAGACCCACAGAACGTCACTTACACTTTTACGAGCACATCTGCACGGCCTGCGCTGCCACAGCTTCGGCATCAGTACGCGCATGAAAGGCGCATTTCCGCTACTGAGGTGGGATAGATCAGCCTTCTCCGCCTCTCAAGATCTCAACACTGATATTCCACGTGCGCGTCGTCTCTTGCATATACCCCCGCAGTATGAGCACGCCGACGGTTTAGTTTGGCCGTCACGGAGAATTGCAAACACACGAACTCCGACCTCGTCACTCATGCGGTCGATTGGGCAGAAGTTCTGATACCGTGATCCGTGCTTCAAGGAGCGGCTCCGCAATGTGGTGTTATTGTGGGCGAACCGCTGGGCCAAGCCTGAGGAGTCTCTAGACTAGACTCTACCCTTGATTCAAGCACATCGGCACGGCCTCGAACCCACACTCACCCATCGGCGATGATCGCAAGGCACCTCCGTCTGTGCCCGTATGAGTCGACTCTCAAATCTTAGATCTCAGCCCAAACCCGGTGACATGTCGAGTGTCCATGCACATGTCGGGGCTGAAGCGATATCGAATGCGGGTGCGTACTACGTGCTTCTTCTCATCACACTCACACTCCCTGGCCGGCCAGGCTATGCAGGATGGCTTCCTGCTCGGCTCGGGGAGATGCATGCATCAATGCATGCTGACTCGGAACCGTATCCCCATCACGCTCCATGGCCAGTCGGGCTCACTGGCAGCCTGAGGAACGACGGAGACGACCCCACGGCTGCGGCCCACTGTGACTGCCACAGTGCCGAAGACCAGATAGGCCCGCACAAGCCACGGAGCTTGGGATGACGCGCACCGGAGGCCTCAAGGCCTCAGCGCTCGCTCAGCTGGCTCCAGACGAGGCGGGTGCGCATGGCGTGTCCCACTGGTCAGATCAGCGGGCGACGAGCTCCTGCCAATGGGGCGAGTCCGCCATGCAGTTGCCTCAGCCGACGGCGCCTTGGCGCCTTCGCGGCGACAAATCAACTGGGCATCTGGCCGAGAGCCTTGCTCGGGAGGCAGCAGTAGCCTGGTCAGAGACACCTGTCTGGGACAGGACATGATGCTGCTGCATGTCGCTGGAGCCTCAGGCTGGCACTGCAAAGTAACATCACGCGGCGAGCGCGCGGGGCGGGTGCTGTGCTGTGGGAGCCTTCGAATCTGGAGCGTACATACGCCCGCTCTAACACACACACAACGTTCTTGCCTTAAGCTTGTCCGCGCGCGGGCCCCGAGGCGAGGCTGGCTGCAGTGCCCTCCCGCCGATCTCCCGCCGCGCCAGTGCCAGTGCTCGCTCCTGCTCCTGGCTCGCTTCTGCTCCTGCTTGTGCTTGTGCTGGTGCTTCTGCTCCTGCTGGTGCTTCTGCTTCTGCTCGCGCCGGGTGGACCTTCATGCACAAGTACGTTTGAACCTTCATGCGGCGGTTTCGATGCCCACGTCCGCCGTCCGAACTTCGGCTTGAGCCTGCCCGGGCCTGCAGCGGTTCTCAACTGTATTGATGCTATGTTGTGGAGCTCCGGGAAGTGCTGCACGTACACAGTGCCGAGTCCGCTGCAGACGGTCGTCAGCTCGAAACTTGCATGTTTGCAATAGCAGCCGAGGCTACAGACGGGAGCGGTCAACTTTGGAAATCGTCATTGACATCTGCGGACGAGACCCGCGAGCGGAGTCGAGGTCACGGTCGCCAGTCGCCAGTCGCCAGTCGCCAGTTGTCGATCTGCGTCTACCATACATTATGATTTATAGTGTAAGCCACGTACTAGCGATCGGAACCCACTATGTACGCGTACGGGTTCGCGGAATGCGACGACGCGGACGTTCGAAGCCTGCCAGCTTCAATCTCAACTGTATCGTGGAGCTCCAGGAAGCAGCTATAGGAAATACTGTGCGTCCGCTGGCTGCATGAGAGTGTGAGTGTGTGAGTGTGTGAGTGTGTGAATGTCTGAGTGTCTGAGTGTCTGAGTGTCTGAGTGTCTGAGTGTCTCCGGCCACGGGGACTGCGCAGGACGAGGAGACGTTTTCAACTCTTAACTTGTCATTAACATCTACAGTGGGGGACGGACGCGCGAGGCCGTCGATCTACAATACACCATAAAGTAAGCCACGTACTAGCCAATCGGAACCCAATATTATGAACGGAATGCGACGCGCAGAGAGAGTCACAGACATGCCTATCTATGTCTACCATAGCAATTAACCGATATCCAACCATTTAACCCCGGCCGAGCCCATGATATGCCAGATGAAATGCCATGTCCGCGTATACCACCACGATGACCACTAACTGAACGCAAGTCCGTCTATACCAGAACGCAGGGAGCGCTCCTCAGCACTGCTTCCACATCTTGACGGAGTCGACCACGAGCGCGCGGTCCTCGATGTTCTGCGCCCACGACTCCGCCCACTGGCTCTGCGCGTTCGCAAAGTCCGTCATCGCAGCTAGTAGCAGAGAAGCACGTCGTCGCGTCAGCAAACACCGTCCTCATCCGCACACAACGCGAGCGCAGCACTCACTGAGCGAGCCGTCCAGCCACGGCTTGTCCCCGACGCGGTCGGGGAACCACCCGTTCGTGCCGCCGACGGCGACGTTCATGATGAGGTAGAACTCCTGGTCGAACGGCGCGACGTTCGGCGCGTCCGAGCTTGCCCACGGGTCCGCGAGGGTGACGAAGTCGGAGCCGTTGGCGACGACGGCGGGGAACTGGCCGCGCTTGAAGAACGGCTCGTTGAAGCGCACGTAGAGCGTGTACGTGAGGCGCGAGTCGACGAAGATGCGCAGAAAGTCCGCGTCCCACTCGAGCGCGAACGTGTGGAAGCGGTCCGCGTACGTCTGCCGCCGGTTCGTCCACCACCCGTACGTCGCGCCGACCCCGTTTAGCCACGGGAACGGGCCCCAGTTGAGCGAGCCGCGCACGTAGTCCAGGCCCCTGTGCGTGCCGGTCAGCATGGGTGCACGGGTGTGTGCGCGTAGAAGCGCGAGGCGTGGGGTGTGGTACTCACTGAGCGGTGTACTCGGGGCCGTTCCCGCGCCCCTCCATGATGTCGATCTCGCCCGAGCGCGGCCACGCCCCGTACTTCTCCTCGACGGGGAGCATCCACAGCGCGGGCCAGAGCCAGTCGCCGCGGGGGAGCTTCGCGCGGATCTCGACGCGGCCGTAGCGGATGGCGTAATGCCCGCGCGTGTGGATGCGCGCGCTCATGACGGGGGGGATGACGGCCTTGGCGGACGCGTTCGACGCGGCGCCGCAGTTGGTCGCGTTCGCGTCCGTGCAGCCCGTGAGGTTGAAGATCGTCGGGGAGCTGCCGATGACGGCGTCGTAGCCGATCATGTCCGAGGTGAGCGTCGGGACGAGGTAGAGGCGGCCGTCGCGGACGAAGGAGTTGTTCGCGGACGCGGTCGTCATCTCGAACTCTTGGTTGCTGTGTGCGGGAAGCGGCACGCGGTGGAGGCGGATGTGGCAAGTGGCCGGTGGCGGGCGCGATGTATCAGATGGGCGACAGATGGATCGCGGACGGAGAGAATGAACAGAACAGAGGCGGCAGTCAGCGCCTGCGAGAAGGAAGAGAAAGGAGAGGAACGTACCCGAAGCCGCTCATGCTGACGTCGTGCGTCCAGGTGTTGACAGTGTCGAAGGTGTCGAAGTTGTCCTCCATGACCAAGCACAGGTTGCCGACGCGCAAGGTCGTCCTGTACGAGAAGTACACGCGCAGGGCGCCGCCGGCGATGCCGAGGACCATGAGCAGGTACACAATCCAATGCGAGAGCGCCACGCGCGAGTCCTTCAGGCCCAGCCACGGCTTGTCAATCGACCCCGTCAGCCTCGTGGACCGCATCGGCTTCTTGAGGCGGGCGATGGTGGACAGTCGGGGGAGGGGGGCTTTTGAGTGTGCGGTGGTGCTATGGCGCAGCATGCGTGGGGGCATGAACGAGTTGCGTGCATGGGTGCGCGGGGTGGACGGCGATAGTTCTTGGTCGTCGGTCGTCGACTGGCGGAGGGCGGACTGCACGGAGACGCGGCTGTCGTAGCGCCTGTAGACGCCATGGTCGGCGAGGCCGCTGAAGCTCACGACGCTCGCGGGTTTGGAGGCGTGGGGGGTAAGGAAGGGGTCGTGTGGGACGTCGTCGAGGGTGGTGAAGGGGTCGTTTGGGACTTCATCGGGAGTAACGGGGTGACTCGGGTCGGCGATGAAGAACGCGGTGCGGGGCGCGTCAGTTGAGGTGCTCCCCGAGGTGGACGGTCGGGACGAAGACGGGGAGGAGGAGGAGGAAGGCTCGGACGGGCTCGTGGTGGAGTGCTTGTGTTCAGCCATGGTGCAAGCGGAGGTCGGTGGGGATGGGCTGCGCTGAAGGTGGATGGTCGAGCGAGGGCTTTAACAAGTTGAGATTGTTAGACTCTGGCAGGAAGGGCCTTAGGCGCGAAGGCCGGTGTTGAGTGGCACGCCCTGGGAGGATTTCCGGCAGCTGAGTGAAAACATGCATACTGTCAGGAACATCCAACCTGACAAACTCTCGACTGACTTGTGCGAACATGCCACTGACAGCGCTCAGGGTCCCCGACGCACCGCCTGCGCAGAACGGCGCTTGTGCGCTTCTTGTCTACTTATCGCGGTCGTCTGTAGCTGTGCGGTTATCAGCCGGATTTATACCATCTTGACGTACGTGTCGGATACCGCCACACCGCAGTTCCCGGGCCTGTTGGTGATAGTCGGAAGCGTTATGAGGTGCGAACAACGTTCCATGCCTCAGGCTGCGCGCACGACGACCAGACGATGCTTGGTCTTCCACGTGCACTATCGTGCAAGCATCAGCCCATCGGAGCGCCGAGGATAGATACGACTGCCGCGAACAGGGCTTGACCGCGTTGTTCAACAGAAGGAGTTGACTGTGCGAACCACCGCCTGCACGTCGCATTTCGTGCAATCTATCGGCGACTGGAGTCGGAGTTGTGCTCCGAGCGGATCGATGGACATTCTTCTGTGGCAATTCACGGCGAGTCCGACGACAACACGAGAGCTCCTATCCGAAGATCCCGGGCAACGTACATAACTGAAATTCAGGCGTCATCGGTGAGAAGCCCCCGTCAAACTAGCACTCTCACCTGCCCCTCCCACTCTCTCTTCTCTGCGGTCCCCCACACTTGTCAACCATGTCCAGCCTGCCTGCTCGAAAGCAAGGGAATGTCCGCCCATTATCAGACAAGGCTCAGTACCTGTCCGCACCATTGATGTGTGATCTGCTCACGGGAGGTTTCTCCAGCGAGCAACTGGGCTGCCCAGTCGGGACGTGCCTCCCGGGCTCGCGTGGAGAGTACCCATAGCGTGTGCGTCGCAGAACTTTGCGAGCCCGCTGAACCGCTCTACGACCGCCGATCCCAGCGACGTCGCCCGCCTCGTCCTGGGCGAAGCTTTGTGAGCCCAAGTGTGATCCCGCTCGTGGCATTCGCCAGCAAAGACATACATACCGTGTCTGGCGTAATGGATGCTGTGCGAGGCGTAATAGATGCTCAGAGATCGTCTTTCGAAACCTGCTTCGATGGCGCGCTGTGACGACGCCGTGGACGAGGACCGGTCGAGAACAGAACCCGGGTGTCGTCATGCCGGCGGCATCCTGCGAGACGAAAGGGCGTGCTGCAGCCAGCCTATCCCCGCGAGGAAGACTTTGGGAAATCGGTGTCGCTGAGCGGCCGTCCTAGTGGGTTCGTACTACTCACTTCGCTCTCAGCCTGCATTGCATCGGGACATCCGACAGCCGTCGCGAGCGCGCGAGTTTGCATGGCGAGATGCTTCCGAGTGCTTGCCAATGCTATCGCGTTGTCGGCCTGGTCCGAGTCGCTTGCAACGTTACGTGGCCGTCTTCAATATGGCGACGAGTCCGAGTCGCTCTTGTCATCCGCCAACTGGCCATGCTTCCGCGTTCCCATCTGCGTACGTGATAACCGAGTCGTATCGGCATATTCAACGTCTTTCGGATTGACTGGTAGAGAAGCGGCGTGCATTGGCAAGCCTGAGCGCGATCAGCAGGATGAGTACAGTCTGTGCAGAACAAACCACGAAACTGCGGAGGAGTTATTGTGGCGTCCACGTGGCGCGCTAGCGCCCATGCCAGACTCCGTCGCGCCTTTTGGCGCGCGACCGTGACGTGCCACACGCCGCCAACGATAAACAACGGATATGGTGAAGTCGAGTACAGCTCATGTACATACTCGGAACACAGCGGAACGTAAGCGATGATCGGCTGGCCGGTGAGTACATACCAGTCTTTTCTCGTAGTCTTGCCAAACCCGGCTCAATGATGTTCATCGATCAGAGTCCAAGACGACTCTGCGTGTCTTGACTCGGAGAACCGTCCAAGGTTCACGAGCACTCGCTCAGAGTGGGAACACTCTAGGCTATCTCAGAACGGGCGTGGCCGATCAGCGCTACGCGCCGCGCGCGGGAGCACGTACTTATGCTTATGGTGTGCCCGCTGTCTGCGAAGCTCGCCGGCCGCCCTGTCGCGCGAAGCGGCGAGTCACTCGGCACACTGGAACCTCGAACGGCGCGTGCGTAGGAGGAAGTGTGGCTGCTCCAAGTACTCAGCTGAAGTGCGCGCTCGGACCGCGTCTGCGCGAAATCACGGCTATCGCGCGTACGTGTGAGGCAACGCGGAAGGGGAGCTGTAGACTGTTGTCCGGTGAGTGAGATACGGCGCCGGATCGAGTCTAATGTTCTCCCTCTTACGTCGTACTGATACTAGCACTATAGGGAGCTCTGCGGCCATGCTGCGCCAGACTATGTAGGACGGCGAGCGACCCGCTGAACAGGGCCGTCCTGCAGCGGATGCTCGTGACGGGCGACGATACTGGCATGTCGGATACTCACTATGACCACCAGGGACCAGGGACCGCTCACTGGCCGAATCCCGCCCTCTTGGAGTCGGACATCGCGCCCTCGGGGACGTGAACCTTCCAGCCTGCCGGGGCGGGTCAGCGCGTCGGGCCACACTACATGCTATGTGGCATGCTTCTTCCGCCGCCGCCCACGACTCACGCGAAGACCCCGACCATGCCGTCACACCACATATCCGCGGATCCCAGCACCGGGGGACTGGAGCCGTCGGTGGCCCCTCATGCAGTGCGCCTGCCGGCGGAACGGAATGGAATCGTCTGGAGACTGGCTCTCTCCCGCTGGAGCGTGATTCCTCGCGACGCATGTTATGGGAACGGTGCGAGGAACGGACGGTGCCTGCGGGCCAGAGACATACCGCCATGGGCCATGGCCACTCTCACCATGCGCGGGCACCCATGTGGCCCCCGTCGAGCGCACATGCAACGAACTCACTTCGAGGTTCGACTTCATACCTCAGGGCAGCAGGCCTCAGGCATCAGACCTCAGGCACGGCGCACGGCGCACGGTCTGGACTCCGTCGTCAGACATGCAGGTGCAGGTGAACGCGCACGCCTTGCAGGCTCCGAGTCACCGACGCTCGAACCCAGCTGCAGCAGCCACTCGACCCCGGGCCCGCACCAGCACAATATCGGTCTGTCGAGGCTCGGCGGCGGTATGCACTGACACGACTGTCGGCATACTACGGCCCCCCGGCGTCCCTCCTCTGCCTGACTGGGATATCAAGTGCCAGTGTCCACTACCGCCCGTGCACCGTGAAAGCTTCTTCAAGCTTCAAGCTTCAAGCTCGCGATGATCTCCCGCGGCCGGCGCGAGGCTAGCGACGGTGGCGGCGGCGGTGGCGCAGGCCGTACTCGCAGCAAAGTGCACGGGCGGGGGGAGTCTGGAGAGCGCACTCCCGCCCGGGCAGCGTGCCAAGCTCGCAAGGCCGGCGCCCTGCATACCTACTGCCATTTCCATTTCCAGGTCCAGTTCCAGGTCCAGGCGTGCTTCGTGCTTCGTGCTTCGTGCAAGTTCGGCACCCTGACTGGCGTGAGTGCGTGAGTGCGCGAGGCTCGAGGGGGCCCGGGGCACCGTGACGAAAGGCGGACTTGGCGCACTGGACGTCATGCATCATGCAATCATGCGTCCGCGTGTATGTACTCAGTACATGCGCATCGCCCGGCACGCGGCACGCCCGATGCCGCTCGTACGCTTCGTGTGCACGCGTGCATGCCAGTGACGGTGACGGTGTGTTCGTGAGCCCGGTATGGCGGCGTACGTGCCTCGCTCGGAGCGAAGGTGCAGATATTCTATCCTGACGTCGGTGCGTCATTCATCTCCGTATAATCTCATGCATCTCTCCAGCCGGGTTCTGACGCAACGCCGTGCGAGCTGTCCTCCTTTGATGTGTTAAGGATGTATGCTGCGCGGTGCACGGTACACCTTCTCGAGTCCTGAGTTACACTCTGATTTGAAGTTTAAGTTCGTCAAGTTGGGTTGGGGATTCGACAGAAGAATTCCAACACACCCACGTGCGGCTATTCGGGACTACAGATGTTGAGTTCAGTTTCATCTCGGACGCCCGTACGTTCTGCTATCGAATGCGCCTCAGATGTCACCACATCAGTACTCAGTGAATAAACTTGTGAGTTCAAGTTGCCCCAAATCGTGGAAAATATCACGTGGTAGCAAATTAGACGCCAGCGGTTTTCCTTGGCGCGGCGTTGAGTACAGCTCACCCGAAGCATCCACCGCCTTACACACTCGCAAGCAGCACACCACAGTAACCTGCTCGTCAAAGATCTCTCTGTATGGTGGGAGGGATCTGATGAGCCAACGGTTGTCTCGTATAGCCAGTTGATGTTCAGTTTGCTCTCCGAGTCGGACGCACTCTCAGTTCAAGCTCCTCATCACTGATCGTGCTTCGGCCGCATAGCCGCCTCGCTGATCCCGGATGCTCACTGAGAGTTGACTAGAGGAAGGCTATAGCCTATAGTCGACCGACCTGCTACCACAACAGTATCAACATAGACAAACCTATCACGAATTTACGATGGTCTGGATCAAGTCACAACGTTCCTTCTCGCGGCGCCTCGCGGGATGATCTCAAAACCTACTCCGTGACACGACGCTCGACCCCAACCCGAAGCGCTCCCAAGTAAGCAACGCCACGTCCTCATCTCCGACTCGTCAAACCACCATTCATGTTCGCAGCACACCTATCAGGCTTCCAGCCATGCCGTTCAACCGTTCAACCGTTCAAAGCTTCAAAGCTTCACGCGTACGGGCGAAGCATCGGGGCGACTTCAAGAACGGCCTCGGGCGACGACCTGAGTAACAGAAGCGCACGGAGTTGCGCCGCAGCGCGATCGCGACCACAAAGACCGACGCCGAGCGGCTAGGCGGACCGCCGTCGGCGATTCCGACATGGTCCACGTACGTACGTACGTACGACAGCACTCGAGCTCTTCATTCAACTGTAATCATCCGGCACTCGCCCTGCCGGAGGCATGGCAGGAAGGCGGCCACCCGCCACAGGCCCGCACAACGCAGAGCGGGCGATTCTCGCACACCGGGCCAAGGCCCGGCATATACTCACCACAGTAACCGCAACGGCGCAACCTGTTCCTCGGCATCGCATGCGCAGTCGCACTAGTACTTACTCGAGACGCGCGCACGTCTACTGAACGTTGAACGCCCCCCCTCGGAGGCTCATTTGTATTCCCCTCACGAACGAACGAACGAACGAACGTGCGTGAACACACGCGTCGCGCGCAGAACGTATGGGCACCGTGCACGGCGGCAGGCACGGACGTGTCTGTCTATTTCAGTTCCACAGCTCTCCTCGGTAACCGGTAGGCTCCCGACGAGGAATGCTCGAGGCTGATGGCACTCACGCACGAACGAACGAACGAACGAACACGCTGCCAGAGATATCGATGGGCGGCCGCGCGCACCTCATCCTTCCCTTCCCCGCCGCAGTCGACCGGCAGATTTGATGTCGACGGCTCCCCCCGGGTCCTCTCGTCATAATCAAACCGACCCGTGCGCCGCTCCGCGACCGAGCCCGCGCCTGGTCACTTTATGTCAACGTGAACGCACACGTCCGGATCGCGATAACGGCGGACCCTGCCCCCCAATCTCCGTTGGGGCTTAATGAAGTGCGCGCGCGCGCGCGGCGACGTCCGAGCCACACCCGCACGGCGACGACGGCCCCATCAAACTCAAGATCGACGGTCGTGGTGGTGCTCGTCCGTAGAATGCCGTAGGCCCGTATTCGGGACCCTGGACGACGCGGACACGCAGACGTGGATTTCGGCGTGCGAGCCCACGTGCACCGCTCGCCGTCATGTCTGCGCCAGCTCGCTGTGATTATTGATGTCAGTACCGGGAGCGGCAGGGTCATCAGCTCACCAGGGCATCACAAATTGTGTTAGGTTCGACGTACCGGCGCGCTCTCTCCCTGCAGGCGTCAAGAACTGGGCGTACCCGAGGGAAGGCGTCGGGCACTCTCGCGCCCTTCACTTCGCATCGAGGCGCATTCAACCCACATTGGGACACCGGTGCAGGGCCCACCGAGTTCATGTCAACGTGAGACTCGGGTGGGCCGCTGGCATCAAGGCGCGGATAGGAAGTACAAAAATCCCGGGTTGGAGACAGAGTGCGAGGGAGGACGGTTTCGACCAAGACGCAGACACAAGACTGGAACGGGTCGAGGTCGGCGAGACAACGCAGCTAATGCGGTCCTGCTCCGCTCCATTGTGGACGGCACTCTTGCGTCACGGTGATATCACAGACGCAGCGCCACATCCCAGGCTCCAGCGTCGTCGTCTTCAACTTGCAGCGTGTGCTCACCCGTATCCGGATGTCGATTGCCGTCGCCGGGTTGTTTCCATGGATGCATCAGACGCTTGACGACTCCGCGAGGAAGGTGAGATGCTTCATGAATCATTAATCAACGCCCCCCGCGCAACGACTTCAAGCATGCATGGAAGACCATCAACAGATTCTGGCCAGACCCCGCGGACATCATCGAGCGGCGGCGTCGATGGCTTACTCGTCCGGCCCGGATGGAAGCTCCCTGGCACGTCGGGGAGAACGGCCGCGGCCGGGCATGCATGCATGCATCTTCTCCAACTGCGCAGAAGGCTCCACCGTCTTCGGGCTTCCCCGCTCTATGCGCGGGACGTCCGCGACTTCGCGGGTATCGGCGAGGCGCAGTTCAGGAACTTGCCTCAGTAAGTCGGAACCTTGAACGCCCCAGGTCGGAGCGTGGATAGAGCTGACAATGGTCAGCAGAACACGCGACCGGTAACGCTGAGTCCATACTAGCGTACGCGCAGGCATAAGGACTTTGCAAGCATGCTGAGGTAAGTAGATCTACACGCTATCATAACGGCATTGACTACTGCGCATCCGGCGAGCAGACAGTTTCACTCGTGTTCAGAGCTTACAGAGTACACGCCGACAATGGGAAGATCCGCGCGACGACCGTCTGTTGGTAGACCGTCACTCAGCGCTCAGCAGCTCAACGTCAACAGTGAACTTCGTTACGTGGATCGACTTAAGCATCGATTCAGGAAGCTGGAAATTGTACAAAGCAGGCTCGCGTCTCTTCCCGATCGTCATACGGTATGTAGACTCTTGCAGTCGACTGCCAGTACTACAGCCCGCTAAACCGCATCGACATCCCGCGGCGGCGAGGTCGGTGCGCGATTCGCACACCATGTCCGCGGTACAGACGACTGTAAGCGCGCATCAGCTGGTTGACAGGCCGTTAATTCAGTAAGCGAGTTGCATGGTGGAGGCGGCCTCGACGGACGCAATGACCGTACACGAATGGGAGCAGCTCAATCCAGAAGGTCCATACTGCAGTCCAGACATCAACGTTTCAACCGTTATAGCAGCCACGCCGGTCGACACCGTAGCAGTCCAGACGATACACTCCAGCGGCGACGTCTTTCCCTCGAAAGCTTGAATCAGCTCTTCTGCAAGCATGGCGATTCGGAGCGACCTGGATGAGGTGTCAGAAGATATCGCAAGAACTTCGGACGGTTCTGTCCCTGTCCAAGATCCAGGGTGGTTAGTGACTCTCTTGCTGTTCATCCAATCGGCCACTCAATAACGAGCGTGTGCGATTTACTTAGCGTGCGATCGATTGCATGTCACGAGCGAGCTCATGTTCCGCACGGATCAGTACTCCGCAACTCATTCCTGAACCCGCCGTTGTGCGGTGACTTCGCACCTTGCGGCTAGGCTATTGTTTTGTGAGTTGGCAATTTCTTCCCTTTGCTCGTGTGATGTGGCAGCTAGGCATTGACGACAATGGCGCCTGTAGCCCGTTGCTCGACTCGTGCATCACGTTCGAGATTATCTCCCGGAAGAGCGCAGAGTGCGTGTACGACATGCTGGGTGAACGTGAGCAAGACATAGCCTCTTTAGACGATTCGAACTGGACAACACGCACACGCTGGTCGCTCGAAGATTGTTGTAGCAGCAGCTCAAGCGGCAGTCGTCAGACTCGGAACTGTCCGTGGCATTCAAGGGTAAACCGCCTCAACTGATGCTCGCTATCGACTACTCGTTCGTCATGGATACAGCATCACTGCTGCCCCGGGTGCCAGTGTCCTGTATGCAGTCAGTCCACGGTGAGCACTATCTGCCGTAGCTCAGCGCTCACTGTTGTTGCGCGGAATCTCACACTGACCTTGATCACAGATGTGCCACCGGCGCCGCGATGGAGACTGGTCGACGCACGAGAGTTTGCTCAAGTTCTCCGCGGCGGCGTCTTGAAGGTTCATCAGGTGCCATCTGCTCTTCAACTTGACGCCGAGCCGTTCGTCGCTATCTCGTATCGACTCGGATGGACCGGTGCACTCACCGACTGGAGGGCACGGCTCCGAGTCGTGGAGTACGGAGAGGCGTACGGCCGGCACTCGTGCTACGAGAAGAGGCTGGCTAGTCTTCGGCTCGTCGATCCTTTCGACGATGGGGCTTGGTTCTCTGGTAGACGCTACTGGAGAACTCTACGGTGGCGTTGACAGAGGAAGAATACTACGTGAGCTCCGACTCTGCGTACGATACGGTACACTACGATGGCGTTTGTGGATATCGGGTCGTGCTGAGTCACATAACGTCGTATTGTCGTGTTCGCGGATCTCGAGGACGCTGAGCACTGTCTCAACCGTAGAGCTGCCGTGCTGGGGTTCGGGGGTTCAACCGGTGTACTCCGCGCCATTCCGGACAGACCTGAGCCATGGTAAGCCGAGGCACCGTGCTCATCTTCGACGCATCCAGGTGCTCCGCCGGAGATGCTGCCCTCCACCTTCAAACTCAGTGACTTGTCAGAGCGTTGTCGAGCATAGGACATGATTGCCAGATCTCTTTCTCTCCTACCTTCAATAACTGCGTCCCATATGCATTCGATAGCGCATTAGCATAGCAGTATCCGTGCAGGGGCAACTCTATGACCGCCCTCTAGGCTACGGCTGCACAGAGGGCCGTGCAGACCGTTATCGCGAACAGGGGTTCCGTGACGCGCGGCCATGGACTGTCTGAGTTTCGACAGGACGGGTATATGTCTATGGACATGAGTGAGACGCGTGCCGAGGAACACAAGAATCGCGCGCGCAAAGCAGTTCTCGCACGGAATGGGTAGACGGACTCTAAGTTGGGGATGGAGATGGTACACGGCGTGAATGAGGGTTACCAGGGATGTACATACATACATACATACATACATACATACATACGTGCTGAAGGAGGAGATTACTATGCAGCAAACCGTGCTCGCGGAGGCGTATCCTAAGAACCAAAACCCTAGACACAAGCACAAGCGCAAGAATGAGTATATAGTTTGGATATGTGGGGGTCGCGACGGCGGCGCAGAGTGCACGAACGGAGTTCGGCAGGGAATGAGTGGAGCAGCGAGGCCGCAGGCGCAGTAGTCGGGTCAGGGGACAGGAAACGAAGGAGATAGTCACTGTTATCACGTAGAGACTGCGCACGCACGCCCCATATACACCGGAATGGGAGAGACAGGGAAGGGAAGCGGGAGACAGTATAGCGTAGCCAGGTACGGCTCGACCACGGGAACATCGATGATGATGACGGAGATGACAACGTAAACCGCCACCCAAAGTCCAAACTGGAACGAGGGAGCAGAAACGCAAGTATGCAGACAAGGCGGCTTGCCCCTGGGGCGGTGGCGACAGACGGTCAAGTGTCCATCCAAGTCGGGAAGAGGGATCGTTATCGAGATGTGCAACGTTCAACGTTCGGGGCATGACGTCTAGGTGCGGTGCGGTACGGCGATGGAGGGGCGAAGACGAGGCGAGCTGAAACAGGAATGGCAGGATGGGTAAGAGATACATAGGAGAGACATGGATAGAGATGATGTGGGGTCGACAGGAACACTACCGCACGATGCATGTCCTTCGTCGTGATACGATGTGGTTGTTGGTTTTGCGAGCCGAATGGGACACCTGTCATGACGTGATGTAGAACGTTAAGGGCCGTGCTGCTGCCATAGCTCGGCTAGCAGCGCTGCCACATCTTGACCGAGTCGACGACCATCGCGCGGTCCGCGATGTTCTTCGGCCACGTCTCGTACCACGTATCCTGTGCCTCCGCGAAGTCGCGCATCGCAGCTGTATCAGTAAACGACATGTCAGCGCGTGATCTACTCCTTCTATCTCCCCAAGACAGAACAGCCCCGGGAAGGAGAAGGCGGAAGACGTACTCTGCGAGTGATCCAACCACGGCTTGTCGCCCGCGCCGTCCGGGAACCACCCACTTGTGCCGCCGACGGCGACGTTCATGATCAGGTAGAACGGCATGTCGAACGGCGCGACGTTCTTCGTTCCGTCCTTCCACGGGTCCGGCGTCGCGATGAAGTCCGTCCCGTTCTGGACGATGGCCGGGAAGTTCCCGAGCTTGAAGAACGGCTCCTTGAACTGGAGGAACAGCGTGTACGTCAGGCGCGAGTCGACATAGAGCCGGATGAAGTCCGGACTCCACTCCATCGCGAACGTGTGGAACTTGTCTGCGAACGTCTGTCGTCGGTTTGTCCACCAGCCGAACGTGTGGGTCACTCCGTTGAGCCACGTGAACGGGCCCCAGTTCAGCGCGCCTTGGATGTAGTCGACGCCCCTGCGCAAGAGGAGGAGTGAGCCGGTACATCGAGCGGTCAATTCAGAGCGGAAACTCACTGTGCAGGGTACTCTGGCGGGTTTCCGCGCGACTGCATGATGTCGATCTCGCCCGAGGCAGGCCAAGGACCATACTTCTCGTCAACGGGCTGCATCCAGATCGAAGGCCAAATCCAGTCCCCGCGCGGGAGCTTCGCGACGACCTCGACCTTGCCGTACTGGATGTGGTGGCTGTGCTGAGTCGATATCCGTGCGCTCATGACCGGGTTGATGACTGTGCCTGCGGTGAGGTTCGAGACGGCGCCGCAGCCGGACGTAGTGTTGACAGCGGTGCAGCCGGTGATGTTGTACGTGTACCCGTCGAGGACGCCAGCCTTGCCGATGACGTCCGAGGTGAGCGTCGGGACGAGGTAGAGCTTCCCATCTTGCACGAACGAGTTGTTTGGCGAGTTGGTCGTCATCTCGAACTCTCCGTTCCTGCCGGTAAATTGAGCACGCGCACAGATGTTGGGACATACAAGCAAGGCAGGACGAGACTCACCTGAATCCGCTCATGTCAACCTCGTGAGACCACGTGTACTTGGTATCGAACGTCTCGAACTCGTCCTCCATAATCAAGCACAAGTTGCCCACGCGCGGGACCTGCACGTACGCAAAGTAGACGCGAATCACCCCTCCAACGACACCGAGCAACGCGACGAGCCCGGTGAGCCAGTACGAGAGCGTGCCGTACAGATCCTTCTCCGTCAACCACGGCTTCGCAATCTCTCCCGTGAGCATCGTCGTCCGCTGGCGCTTCGCGGAGCGCGGCACCGGCGCCAGCGCGCCCTCGCCCTCGAACACCGTCGTGCGCTTGGGCATCGCCGGTGGAGACATGAACGAGCTCCGGACGTGCGCGGTAGACGAGTTGCGCCGGCTTCGCGCGCCGCCGCCGCCACCGGCGATGCGCACGTGCAGGTCCGTCGTCGAGTTTCGGAGCGAGGACTGAATGGAGACGCGGCTCGTGCCCGTGTGCGGGCGCGAGGCGGGCGGGGACCCCGGTTCAGGGAAAGGGTAGTACGAAGACGAGCCGACGCTGACCGCGGAGGCCGAATGGGGCGTATGCTGCAGGTTCTGCTCCGAGCTGAGGTTGACGACGCTCGCGGGTGGGGAGAACGGGTTGCTCACGCCCGAGCGCGGCGTGGGAGGCACGGAGGGGTCAGGTGTGCGGAATGGGTCCTTACGCATGTCCTCGGTGCTGAACAGCGGCTTGGGTGCTTGCCGTCTCGAGCTCATACCGGCTGTCGTGGGCGCGAGGTGCGCGGCGGCTTGTTGGGGCAGAGATGAAGATGCAGGCAAGGTCTCGGAAGATGAAGAGGCAGACGATGCAATCGAGGAAGGAGGGTGAAGGTCGACCATGTCGAAAAGATACGAGGCGGGCTAGGCGGGCGTAGGGAGGGAGATGAAGTGAACGTGGGACCGTCACGAGGAGCGGGGAAGGGTGAAGGCGGAAGGAGCCTCGAGCGGGGCTGGTAGTTCGCTGAGGTCTTTAAGAACATGCGTGTGCAAACACGAATAGAACATGATGGGCCAGGAACACGGCCGGCGAGGGACTTGGACTAGCTGACGATCATCGACTGCTCGCGCGAACGCACAATCGCTTGTGTCCCCTACCCTGGCACGGCGAGTCTACTGCTCCTGCTGGCGTTCTCCCGATCCATCTCACGGCGGAGTCGATACGTCGCGTCCCGACGCGGAAGGAATGCTGCCGCGACGGCACAATGGCCTCTCGCCCCTTGTCCTGCCATCCAGAGAATGTTCAATCGTGACACGACAGACAGAGAAGAGACACCGACTGGCTGCACGTACGGCCAGATACGCCTGCTGACAGCATCCCACCGGTCCCGGACATAAGCCCCTCGCGCCATCTTCCTTTCTTCAGGCCCACGACCGGAACTGTTGCGCGCACGTTGAATGCCAGGAACAACGGCGTTCGGCTGGACGGGGGAAGGCGACTGATCCAGGCATTTGCTCATCAGAGTGAGTAGAAGCAGGTCCTCGTAAGCAAACCTCATACCACACGCCGGCGACCGTTGTTCGCAGCTCGTTGGGTGTGGAATGGGCCGGCGCTCCGGGACGAGCGAAGCCAATGGAGAAGATAGCGCAAGCTCCGTCTCTCTTCACCGTTGGAAGCCAGCAGCCAGGAGCACCGGGCGCTCTCCCCGGTGCAAGCAGCTTGGTCGTGGGAGGAACACGACATATCCATACAGTCTTCGGGGCGGAGTCTGGCGATGCCAATCCGAGCACAAAGATCCCATGCCTGCCCTGGCCATGGTGTGTGTGGAGGAGAAAGTGCGGGCCATTCGCGCGCCTGCCCTGGACTCGGACGCACTGAGGATGAGATGTCTGATCGCGCGTGTCAGCGCGGAGCTTAGCGGAGAGCGTTCGGAACACAAACTGTCCACATCACGTCCAGTCACGCTCGCCCTCCGGCGCGGCCGAACAGAGTCCATATCGTCCGGAGGACTCAGAAATTCCCCCGCGGGCTCGTCCACAGACGGGCTGTTCGATAGCGTTAGCTTCGGGCGAGTAGAATCTGTAATCACCTAGATCAGCAAGTCTACAGAGAAAGGCGGGGTAATAGTGAGAGTCGCAAGCACGCACTGAGGGTTCGGACATCCCGGGCTAGGAGTCGCCCGGACGGATGCATGCTCGCCACCCGATGGCCACGCACTTGCGTCTTCAGACATCGAGCTTCGGATTCGAGTTCGGCGCGCATTGCGGACAACAGATGGCACCTGGGCAGTCCGACGAGCAAGCGTTCGCCCTCTCGGTCAGCGGCCCCGCGGCGGACGATGTACGACAAACACCACTTACGAGCCACTACCGCAAATCCAACGCAGGTTCACCGTTCGACGTTCGAACATTCCAATCTGCACGCATTGTAAGTAAGAATGGTCCTGGGGCCTGGGCCCTGGGTCCTGCACGGCTGCTGAAAAGCGATCACGACGAGAGCTGAACGGCCGGGAGATGCTGCCCAGCGGCGCGGTGCCTAGCACTGATAGCACTTCGTCTTCCTCCGACCGCACGTACAGCGTCGCGGGCTTCCATGCATGGGCGACACCGACCATTGACATTCCAGATCACGACCGCGCTCGAACCGCACGCCTATCGCATACCCCGGACACCACCCGCCACCCGCGACATCCCCCGTGCGCGCACTACACATCTTCTTGACCCCACAGGCCCAATCGCAGGCTGCAGTGTAGTGTACCCGGATGGCGAAGTTCGGTGCTCCTAGGCTGTGTCTGGCCTGCGCACCACAAGCCGAGCCTGGAGCGTGGTCGGACGCGGGCCCCGTCGCCGTCACGCACGTCACGCGCGAGAGACTTTCTGTCTGTCGAGATATGTTCGGGTGCACGACTATCCCCGCCATCGACACCGACTGTTGCATTGTTCGACCTTGACACTAGACTGTAGGCAGTACGCGTCAGCGGCCGTGATAGGAAAAGGCCCGCCTCCGATGCCCGGGGGTCCGGCGGGACGTGTGAGTCGACTTGTAGCATGCAGCTTCTTTGATATCGAAGCGCGTACGAGGAGGCAGTCCGGGGTGCCAGCACGATATGTCATCCGTGAGGACTGCTGTGGTCCATTAATCGACTGCGGTATGTTGCTGTCCGTTCTGTTCGACTTGGTACATGTTGTGTTCTTGAATTGGCTGCCTGTTACGACCATGATGGCATCTGCCTTACGCAAATCCTGTATCAATATCAACGTATCTGCCAATGACAAGACGAGAGTTCAGACACGAGACGCGACGGCCTTAGCATGGGACGAAACCTGAAGGCGAAGAAGATGCCTCACCTGTCTCTCGGGTCTACCTCTCCAATCGTGATTCGAGCAGCTGATGATGGCCCCCTCGCGTACAGTACCCGCACCGATGCTCCTGCGGCGATGCTCCACCATGTAATAAATCCAGGGGTAGCGGCTGTGCAATCTCGAGGCCTCAAAATGAACTACACCCGCTGCTGCAGGTCTGTGCGAGGCCAGAGCGGGGCATCGGCGGGCGGGCCACACAATCCTCATTACGCCATCTCAAGAAGATTTGTGTCATTCATTATCGGATAGCGCAACAGGAGCGTGGACACGAGCGGGGAGCCTCGAGAGAGCCCGTCACCCGCGCTCACCAGCAGCGTATCTTCGTTCTGTTGGTAGGAGAGCGTCGTGAGCGTAGAGCGCGGGAACGGCCATCATCTTCAACCGCCCTAAGCGATATCGTCGCCGAGGAGACAAAGCGCATAGCGCGAACCTCCGAGGACCGAGTCGAGGGTAAAGCGGGCCGGAGATATCATCTACAAACCCCGAGCAATTGTAAGCGCTTGCGTTTGACCGAGGACGCCGAGCGCCCACGGGCCGATCCGGGCCGATTGGGTTCGACGTCAACGCTTGCGCGTGAACAACGCCCGAGAGGGATCGCATCGAGATGGAAGTACATACGAGTGTATGGAACGAGTCCGCCAGGGAACTGTGTGTCTTGCCCTGAGAAACGCGAGTTGACAGACTGAGGAGAACGAATGCGTGCTGGGCGAGAAGCGAGGAAAGACGCATGCGCAGGAAAGGCCGGCTTCTGCGCCTCTGAGCTGGGAGAGAGGGTGTGGATATCGCGAGAGGCCCTCGTGCGCGTGGTGTCTTCGCTCAGTACATCTTGCCGCCCTTGTGCCTGCGGCGGCGAGCGGCGAGCGGCGCGTTCGCGCGGTCTGTCGCGCGTCCGGGAGCCTTGTTGTACGTAAACAATCCACCCTGCGGTACCGAAGGCGGCACGCGCGCCAGGGGAAAACGAGAGGAGGCGTATCTAGAGCGGCGTGTGGAGCGTTTGCAGAGCAGACAGAACCGACCAGGACCAGGACGAGCGTATCGGGATCAGGGGTCCAGAACTAGAAGGCGTAGAAAGCGGCGCGATCCTGGAGAGCGAGGGCGTCTGCTTTGCACCCGTACAGGTACGACGTCGTTGCAGCGAGCGGCCGTCCGGGCGTCCGGGGGAGAGCGGGCGAGGTATGCGCTGCGTAGAGTGTGTTCGCCTTTTGCGGCGCTCGCTTCTCGTCGCCCGGCCTTACGAGGAGGGGGAGTAGACCATATGGTGCGCGCGCGAGACAACTCGGGAGCTGTAGCATTCCGTAAATGATGACTTTCTGAGCCCATTGAGCGGTGATTCTGACGGTACGCGAGATAGCGTACATACAAGGAAGTGAGCATGCTTTGCAATCCGACAGCAAGAGAAAAGTGGACCTATTATTCACCCATGCTTCAGCCAGGGCACTACGGCGGCGTAACAAGAGGCGAAAAAATAAGGAATACGGCGTACCGACTCGGAGACGTGCATCGCAGGTGTGTAGACGCACCAGGCCACGGCCACAGTAGGCAAGCTGGGGCTCTCGAAATCGATGTCCGTAGCAGTATTCATCGCTAGAACTGAGCAGCCACGAGGCTCTCACCGGGAGGATGGGGACGTCACTAGCAGGAATAGCGCAATATTATTAACAGCCTTCTGCGACCTCGAGAAGATGACGCCAGTCAATGAGACCTCATCGACACTCGCACGAGAGTCGCTCGTCCCAGCCGATATCACTTCGTGCAGGTGTCTCCATCCGGTACCCTCGAGCACGCCGCGAGGTGATATATTGATAGTCCGTCCGACGATCCTACGCCAACACCCGGACCGCCCAGATCCAGAGACCGAGTGCCAGTGCCTGACGAGGGAGTACTCACAGGGAGATGAGATGTATTCATATCGAATACTACCAATCGCCCGGCAGGCGATCTGTCCGCGTTGTCAGAAGCCAGGCCTCCAGGCCGCAGAAGTCGAGGATGCCGAACTGAACCCGCAGGCCAAGCCGCGGCAACGATGATCGATGAGGGCGTTTGCATCGTTTAGCAGATACGTTCCGCATCGTGGCGTCGAGACCGATGTTATCTGGAGACTAGTGCAGTCACGGATCCCCGGGCGGACCTTGTTCGAGCCCTAGTATTCGTGGTAGTCGAGCTGAGCAGTCAGAGAAAGCAAGGTCATGGACTGAGAGAGGATGCCCGTTGCCGGCATTGCATTGACATGCACGAGTTGAGGTGATGTCGGGAGCAGAGAGCATGGAGGTGAGAACGCATTGGCAAACGCAGAAAATGGACAGACGCTCAAGAGTACAAACACCGAGCGGTCGGACTGACGCCGGAGTCACAATCGCCTGCAAACAATTTGATCTCCGCCGATGGCCGTGCGGGCGGGGTTTTCCTCGACTACCACCATCTCTCCCAACGCTCTGGGCTCTTGATCGTCGACCACAAGTGACCGCTCTGCGTGTGCAACGACAGCGCGAATCTCCGGTTGAAGTGAAGCGCTCAAGCTCAAGCCTACCTCCCTTCGAAGTTCGGATTCCCATGTGGCATGGAGCACCGACCGACCGACCAGGTCGGTCAAGTCCCAAGATCTCACATTCCACCCACAGGTGTGGCCCTGCAGGGATGTACGTCGTCTTGCCGTGCACATCTGGGAAGCGTCTAGCGTGAGGCTGTCTGACGGATCCCGTCGTGTAACCTCAGGCTCGCCACGGAACTCCCAACTCGGACTCGGTAGTACTCGACTCGGAACTAGGCACTACATAATTCGCTATGCCTTGCCCTCCCCCTCCCCCCCACGCTGGGGAATTCTGCGTCCTGCGTCTCGAGTGTTCCTTCGGCCTCAATATCGATGTCGTGCGCGATCGGAGGCACGGTCTTCCTCAGGGCCTCTCCGGGCTCGGACTCGGCCTGACGAACGGAGTTTTCCTATCGCGTCTGACGGCGTCTTAGACCTCGGAGGTCGAGGTGCAGTCATCTTCGAACGCGCAACATTCGACCTCTCTGACGGTTCTGCGACGTCGCGCGTTGGCGTTGGCGTCGAATGCGTGGCGGTTGGCGAAGGCGCAAGGCGCATCAGTCATCTCGTCACATCGAACGCTCTGCTCGATGCATATGCACGGGCGACAATCCCGGGATGTACCTGTCTAGTGCGCTAGGTGAGTGTATCTACCCCGTGCGGCTCGCCCTGCCCGGCTACGCGACGTTCAGTATGCGCTCTATTCCACCTCGCAGACAGTAGCCCGGGTGTATGCGTCCAGCTTCGCAGTGCCTGCGCTCGTTGGCACTAGTCGACTGAGCGGCGTGTAGCGTGTGTTCCCCCGTCGTCATCTGTTGCTCGGCGCCCCGCCAAACGTTGCAACGCTCAAGCCATCGATCTCCTCTCTCCATATTCAATTCACAGAGCCCGTCGCGTTCGCGCAAGCACCGTCCGCACTAGGGCGAGGCACACTCGATCTCACCGCCTCACACCAGTGCACTAGTCCCGCATCTCGATATCGAACATCGCAGTTACTCCGCACTCCGGACTCCGTACTCGAAGGACTTGTCTCGAACTAGACTTGGTCGGAGCGACTTGCAAGGGTCCGCTGTCAATCCCTATGATAGGTACACAAGACGCGAACGCAGCCCTTTCCTCCACGCGATGTGTTCCCGCGGGCCACCGGCCTGCCCTGGGGAGATGGATCGGCAGAACGTTGCACTTGCAGGAATGCCACCGGTAAGATGCTCGGAGTCGAGGCGGACCGTGCCCTACCGTGACCCGGAGCTGTCACCCGGAGCTCCGGACCCTTCGGCACGGGCGCCTGACTGCGCCAGGTTCATGATCGTGGTCAGTCCGGCACGCCTCATCTGTATCGTTGACTGAGTACCCATCGAACGACGGATAGCTCGCATGTGTAGCTAGCAGATGCGCCGCATGAAGTAACATCACTGATGTGATGTCCCCGAGCCTTGGGGCGCCATGCGTGTTGTCGTGCGATGCGAGAGAGGGTGACAACGCTTCTGACAAACATCGAACACTAGTAGGTGAGTGTATGGATCCGAGGGATATCACGACGCGGCTTCGCTGTCCGTTGCTGTTGCCTATGCTACTGGATTGGAGCAGACGTTCTGTGTCTCGGGACCGCAATACGTGGGACATGGGCTGGATAGCACAAGGTGCGTTTCTAGAGCCTAAAGCATCTGTCTCCTACTAAAGTTGTAGAACCAGGACCCGACTGTCGGAATCCTGGCTGGCTGTCAGATACGGAACCTCGCATGGGTCTGGGGGACGCGGTGTCGTGGGACAACTCCCTGTCGACCGATGAGTTACCGGAGGCCCGCGTGTCACTAGCTAGAGGTGCGTCTGTATCTGCATTACACGGTCTTGTCAGCATCTGCCTACGGTAAACTTTGCGCTCATTTGTATCTCCGCAGGAGCGGCGCGTACACTCACAACCTGTGATTTTCGAGGCCAAATGCATGGTCCGTCGAAGTCACATGTGCTCGAGACTACTCTTCTTCCACAGTAGCTAGTACTTCCATGGCCGTAATCGTGATATCGCGACAACCCGTCGCCTCCCCGTGGCTTTCCAGCAGCTCATGAAGCGAACTACATTGAGAGATGACGTCTTTTCGTGGACGATCTCCGAGTCCGCTGTCCGAGGGACACCACGGTGAGTAGTTGCAGTTCCTCAGCCGGCCATTCCCGGATAAGTGACTGACTAGCTATCGTCGGTCGCATCCCTAAGAGCGAACGGTCAAGTCGTGATGTCCAGTTCAAGCATCATATCATGTCTGCGCCGGCGCAGTTGCGTTTTCTTGTGCTACCACACCGACCCGGCGCCGCAGCTCACATCTCTCGCCGCTGCCACAGAGAGTTTCATTACGCTGATAACGAACATGGGCGGACGTCAACACAGGAGCGCGAAGCGGAAGCTTGCCATCGGGGGACGTACATCCGAATCTGCGTTTCGTGGAACGTCTCTGCGAACCCTCGTCAACGGTGATCCAACGGGTCCGTGACTTCCTAAACTGCGCGACATGTCGCTTCAGCGGCAAATCGACGCTATCTGTGAGATGCGCACCCTGTGAGTCGACGCGGGGACCGAAGTAGGTGGAGAGACGCAGGAAGAGCGCGACATGGTCTGGACTGCACCCGAGTGTTTGGTACGTTGCCGCTGCTGCATCGTCTGAACAAAGCTTGTGTGTTCCATGGCTAACTGCTTTTCTGCGATAGCATTCAGGGTCCCGAGCGTGGTCAATCCATCTCATGCAGGTCGTGTCACTACCGCCTGCGATCGGACCCCGGCGTCTGTCCTCCGGCCGAGGGTGGTAGATCCGCCGTGGGAAGCCGGGCTGTCCGTTGGACGTCCGTGAACGAGCCTCAACCGGAGAGGCGACAGCGCTGACCAAGCGTTCGCGGACGTCTTGCCGAGGGAAAACGGCCGTGCGCCGATGTATGAATGGAAGCGTGCGTCGACGGGCTCTGTTATTCTCTCGTTTTGGATTGACGGACGAGGCGCGGCGCGGCAGCTCAAAGTCCCCGCCGCCCTCGCCCCTTCTCTCTCTCTGCGCGAGCAGCTGATGGATGATGCAGGAACTGGAAGGGCGATGGATATTTGAACGCGGACACCCACGGCCTTGCCTCTGGATCTGAGCGCATTCAGCATCCGCGGGAACCGCTGAACAGTCAGGACACGCCCCGGTCGGCGTTCTCAGCCTGCCAGGCCGTCTGCGCCTCGACACCGGGTGGACGGGAGGGGTGCTGTGGCGTGTCGCTCGCAGACAGGATGCAAGATGCCGTCTCCCAACTACCACATCCGCGCAGGACAATGACCGCACGCGAACGACTGGGCGGCAGGACCCGCACGTCTGGCCTATGGGCCCTTGGGACCGATGCGCCCTGCCGATGTGACAGCTTCGCGCAGATTCGACGTCGCGAGTAGTATACTCTGCCAGGCCCCCTGCCTGCCATTCACGCGCCGGTGGGATTATACCGGGCCATTCGAACATCGAACATTTCCTCGCCCTCGCGAGGGGTCAAAGAATGGCAGAATGTTGATGATGTTGTCGATCGCGCGCGCTGGCGAACTCGGACGAGGGGGGCCTGCATCCAGACGTCTCGGATCCGGCCTGTCTCCCGTGCCACCGCTCTCGCGTCCGTACCAGTGGACATGATCTCTTATAAGAAAGAGAAACGCGGGGTAGCTCCTTGCCCGCCGCTCTGTCCCGCCTGAGCCTGGCTCGCCTCTTCCCAACTGTACGCTTCCTCTAATCCATCCCCCACTGTCCTTCTTCCGACCCCGACTCCACCCTCGCCATGGACTACGACGCATACGACGCTCTCCTCCACCACATCTTCAAGCAGGTCCGTATCCTCGTCCCCGGGAGCCCTTCCCCGTCCCATGTCAACCTAACTTTACCCTCCGTGCGTGCTCGCGTTTACATCCGTAGACCCAAGGGGATGCGTGGTTCAAGCCGTCTGAGGAAAACGTACACGCCGGAGTCTGTCTCCGCGTGGACAACAACCACTTCCGCGTCTTCCCATACGAGAACGAGTACCTCGAGCCGTTCGAGAACGCCATCCGCGTCCTCAACCCCGTCGTCGCCGTCAAGGCCCGCAGCGCCGCCATCCATGCTGCCCTTTCCACCGTGTACGCAATACTCCTCATTCGTTGATATGCGCTGCTTACACCCTTCGCAGTAAGGATGACTCGGACTGCATCTATGTCGACAACGACACCCGCATCCAGATCGTCGAGACCATGGCCTTCCTCCCTCGCGCGGACAAGGAGCAGTGCGCGGCCTTCGTGGTACGTCTCGTGATCTTTCCATCCACCGTTTTAGTCTTCTTCGATCTTGAACACTTACATGCGTGTCACATGTCAGCGCGACGAGCGTGTGATGGTAGTCTGGACGTACGATCTTGACAGCATCATACCCACCTGCCGCGACTTCGAGGAGAAGCTCATCAAGCTCGTCTGGCAGCGCCGCTCCGCTTTCGCCTCCCTCGCCTCCTCCGCGGCACCATCGACGACCGCGTCCGACGTCAACCTCACAGAGAAGACCCGCGCCGCCGCGGACGACGCAGCGGAGAAAGAGGCCAAATCTGCCAACCCGAACACCATCGTGCTCAAGCCCAAGGAGATCAAGCAACCCAGCAACAAGAAGCGCTCGTGCGACATCTTTGGATACTGGAAGGCAGACGCGAGCGATCTCGAGAAGACGGCCGAGGGCCCGTCTGCGCGGCCCATCCGCCTTTTCGCCCCAGTGTACTCCGGTATCGGCGCGGGTCTGTCCCTCTGTGCGCATGTCCTTACATTGTTTGACCACACGCATGCTGACCGCGAACTCTGCAGTCTTCATTGGTAGCGGTGTTAGCGTGCTGCTCGAGGAGGCGATGCTCGATGGCAACTGGGGCCGCTTTGGCCTACTTGCGACAACCCCATTCCTCTTTTGCGTCTCGATCGTGAGTATCCCCTCCCTTGGCAGGAACGCTAGTCTCCCAGTCCGCGCACGCACTGACGATGGCGCACCAATTCTCCCCCGCAGTTCTTCTCGCTCATGATCGTCACGAACATCACCTACGTGTACGTCGCACTTCTTGTCCCAGCCTCAGCCTCGCCCAGTCTAACTCCCATGCGCCCTCCCGCGTGCGTTTTCTTTCTAGGATCGGCCCGGTCGCGCAGTTCCATGAGAACTCCAAGTACTACTCCGCCGTCCCGCCCGCGCCGAACAAGCTGATCGATGAGAACCTGCCGCATCTGACCATTGAGATGCCTGTGTACAAGGAGAGTCTTAAGGAGACGATGTGAGTCGCCCTTTCTATTCTGGGCCGCCGCGGTCCGCTTTTAGTCGCCGCCCGTACTTGGTGTACAGCTAGAGCACTGCTCCCGCTGCGACATGCCGGCGGTCGGATAGGCTTTTGACTCGCGATGGCGAGAGATCTACACGGAGGAGACAAAAGCCTAGTGCTCCGACCACCAGAAGCTTAATCAAGCATGGAACTGACAATACGCTCCACAGCGCTCCTTCGGTCTACTCGCTCAAGAAGGCAATGCAGACATACGCCCGGCAGGGCGGCTCGTGCTCCATCCTCGTGCACGACGACGGCTTGCAGCTCATCGGCGAGGAGGAGCGCGCCGCGCGCATCGCGTTCTACGCCGACCACAACATCGGCTGGGTCGCGCGTCCGCCGCACTCCTCCGCGCCCGACGGGTTCAACCGCGCGGGCCGCTTCAAGAAGGCGTCGAACATGAACTACGGCCTCGCGCTCTCACTCAAGATGGAGAAGCACATCCTCGCGCTCGAGGCTGCCGCTGCCGCGGGAGACAACACGGACGAGGCGGAGGAAGACCTGGACACGATCGAGGAGCGCGCGCTCGAGATGGCCATCGAGGAGATGTTCGAGGAGAGCGGCGGGCGCTGGCGGCCGTGGGCACACAACGCCAAGTCCTTGCGCGTCGGCGAGCTGATCCTCATCGTCGACTCGGACACGATCGTGCCCGAGGACTGCCTGCGGGACGCGGCGCGCGAGATGGCGGAGTGCCCGGAGGTGGCGATCATCCAGCACGAGTCGGACGTGATGCAGGTCGCGAACCACTACTTCGAGAACGGCATCACGCACTTCACGCGGCGGATCAACCGCTGCATCAGCATGTGCTGCGCCAACGGGGAGGTCGCGCCGTTCGTCGGGCACAACGCGTTCCTCCGCTGGAGCGCGCTGCAGGACGCGGCGTTCGTGGACGAGGCGGACGGGAAGAAGAAGATCTGGAGTGAGGCGAACGTCTCCGAAGACTTCGACATGGCGCTGCGGTTGATGCTGAGGGCTACATCATCCGATGGTCGACGTACTCGGACCGCGGGTTCAAGGAGGGCGTGTCGCTGACGTGCGACGATGAACTGAATAGGTGGCAGAAGTACTCGTACGGTACGTGCGCGAGGCTCGCAAATCAGCGTTGGTACGCTAACAGCTTGTGCAGGATGCAACGAGCTCATATTCAACCCCATCATCGAGTGGTTTTACAAGGGCCCCGTTACGCGCCAGTTGCGCACCTTCATGTGGTCGAAGGCTCCCATCCACTACAAGATTGGCATGCTGTCTTGTGAGTCTGTGTTTTCCCTCGTCGCGCGGACGAGTCACTCATGATGCATCTATCAGACATGTTCTCATACTGTGCGTACAGTCGCCTGCCAACCGAGCACAACGCAGTGCCGGTATGCTGACTGCATCTTTCGCTCTAACAGATGCCCTCTCTGGAGCGTTCGTCCTCTCGTTGATGAACTACTTCCTGCTGGGTTGGAACCTCCCGGTGCGTCGTTGCCTCACCACCGGATGCGATCCGGTCTCACTGACTCATTGACGGTGCCTGCAGATCGACGGCTACTACGAGCACAGTTTCGAGATCTGGCTCGCATGCACAGTTGTCTTCCCTGGGGCGGGTAATCTCGGGTTCACGATGCTCGAGTACCGGCTCGGCTCGCGCCCGCTGCTCGACGCCGTGATTGAGAATGTCACCTGGATCCCGTTCTTGTGAGTCTCAGTCCCCCTTCCCCTCGCCTCTCCATATCACAACGTATCTGACTGCGTCTGTCCCGATGTGCACAGCTTCTTTTTCTTCGGCGGTCTCAGCATCCATCTCTCGCAGGCCCTCCTCGCCCACATGTTCTCGTACAACATCACCTGGGGTGCGACGAAGAAGGAAGTCGAGCGATCGAACTTCTGGGAGGAGGTCCCCAAGATCGTGACCCGCTTCCGCGTCGCGCTGATCATCTCGGCGGTTATGACCTTCGTCATGGTCCTCCTCACGACCGAGGCGATCCCCATTGGATGGCGGATCCCAGGATGGGATTGGGCTGTCATCACGCCTCTTGCGTGAGTCGACGTGCTTGTCCTGTGCAGCGGTTCGACGGTTGCTGATGATCTACTTCGGTGTGTAGGATCGTCGTCGGATGCCACATTTTGTACCCGGTACGTACTGGGCGCAGCTATCATCGCGGTCATCTCGACTGACACATGTTCGCTTCTCAGATCTTGCTCAATCCCTGGCTCATGATCTTCTCGTATTGATACGCTTACTCTCGGACTGCGCTACCACCCTCCACTTTCGTTTGCGCCCTGGGTTACCTCTCCCTTCCTTCGTCTCGACCCCGAGTCTCACGTCTCTCCTTTGCCCGTCTCCGCCTCCGCCCCAGCCTCAGTCACGGCTACTCCCTCGCCTGCACACGACATTGTGCGATTCTCTGTACCTGTAAAAGCATCTGCCCTGCTGCTTAGCATGGACTCCATCCCCATCACATAGACGTTGCCACCGCACATTTAGGTCATACTCGCTCGCTCGCTCGCCTATCGTCTGCCGAGACGGTACCCTCGGCATGTGATATACGATATATGTACTATACCTCTCTCTCTGGACTGCTCCTCTGGTCTTGCATTTGGGTTTTGGGGTTTCTCCTGGGTTTGTGCGCGTCATACGCTCTTTGTACTAGTGCCCCGGGTTGCTAGAGTATCTTATCGTGCTTCTGACCGATTCTCATCTTGTTTGCACTGGCCTCTCACGACATCGATGAACGCGTTGTAAACTTGTTCTAAGCGGGCAATTGACGGGCGTTCAGTAGAATCATGTTCGTATTCCCGATTTGGATATTTAGACGCTGCATACCCCGGCGGATACCGCCGCCTACCGCCGCCCGCGTTGGCTCGAACGGCACCAACTTTCCCTCCCTCTTCCACTCTGGCTACTAAGTACTTACTGTGTTACTGATAAGCAGGCTAAGCAGCTGCTAAGTACTAACTCTATGATGCTTCCGACTCTATGGACGTGTAGTACTTATCATACTACAGGCTATCCGATCTGTCCCCACTGGTACTGATTATTGCGCCGTCCTCGCCGTCAACTGAGTCCGAGGAGTCGCGATAGTAAGGTATGACATTGACGACACATCGTGTGAGCATGAATGCCCTCACCGGACTTGCTGGCAAAGTGAGATCGAGGTCCATCACTTGTTTACAGCATTCTAGATCTCTTGGGAGCACTCGCCGGTCTACTTATCACACCTCCTATGCGGACCCGGTACGGTATCCGGCGGAACCGAGGCTCTCATTTTATGGGCGTCGCAACGCTCCCATCAAATCCTAGGGCTTGCAGTACTTACAGCAAGTGTTTGACTCTAAGGCCCGCGCGCACCGACGACCCGGGCGGCGGCCGACATACCACGCTAACTACAGAAATCCTCGGGCACACCTCTCACGGAATGCCAGAAGGCTCCACTACAATCACGACAACATATCGACGTTATGCCTTCGACGCTTTGCCGACAACACAGACCACCTTCCCTTTTACCACCACCCTCTTCGAGTTCTGACATGCCGATGCCGCAAAGATTCCTGAGGGAAAAAATTTCCAGCTAGCACGCACGGCGGCGAGGCAAGTTGCACAAGGTACCCGGCGGGATGTTTCCTCAGCTCCATGGGATTGAGCCAGCTAAAGAGAGCTCAGGCGTTGTACGACCTAAAAGCCCCCGACGCGACGTCGTTACGTTAGGGCGCACCAACCCTGCTCTTCTCTTCTCTTCCTTTCTCTTCTCGTCTCAGGTCGCCCTGTCGGCCTGCATCATTATTCCATTCTCTCTTCTTCCTTCTACTGCGCTTGCGAAAGCCGACGCCCATTATCAATAATACATCCCCGGGCTCCCGCACACCCTTCCGACCGCACAAGCGAGCACCCACCATATGATAATAATAAGATCTCGAGCGAAGTTCGTTCGCAACATCGCCTTGCCGTTGCGGATGCCGTGAAAATCTCCGAGCTTCGACGTCCGTGTCAGGTACGGTCCCGGGCGCCTCTCCCCCTCGCCCCCTCGCCCCCCTCGCCCCGCCCGCCCTTGCGTCGCACAGTTGACACTTTGTGTCCCATTAGCTATAGCAACTGCATTGGTCCCTCTTGCACGTTCTCCCGAGACCCGCTCGCTACCCAACCTATCACAATTTTGGCCGCATGGTACAGTAGTACCCCTCAAGACGTCATCAGCCTACGACCAACCGTGATTCTTAGGCACGGACGACCGTGCAGCAAACGTATTATATCCGTCAATATGAGCCCCGAAGGCGGCCGCTGCCGTACATGGGTACGTACAGATAGATACCGCGGAAGGTGAGATGCTATAACGTGTATGCGAATATGCGAGTATGCGAGTATGCGAATGTCTACGAGTCCGAGCGGAACCTGGCGAAACCCGACCACCGAGAACCCCGAGAGCAGCGATAGAAAACAGAGAATGGAAGCGGCACCGTCTAGTTGTATCACGATCATTAAAAGACCAGAGTCGACCGAGATTATGCGATAAGAAAGAACGTGGAAGGCTGCGAGTGCAACAATGTCCGGGCGGCAATGCATACCGCGATCACCGTCGCCTCCCCGGCGGCGTCTTCAATACGAGAAGATCATGAACCATGGGTTGAGAACGATCTGTCAGGCATCACGTCAGTCGGTCGTCTCCTACGCGGCGGCGGCGCACGGAGAATGGAAGGGAAGCGTCCTACTCACCGGGTATGCGATATGGCAGCCTGCAAAGATACTGTAGCCGGCACCAGGGTCAGCACTCGCCATCACAGCGCAGCAGAAGCAAACGGAAGAGGGAAGGAGGGAAGGAGGGAAGACACGCACGCGAGTGGCACGATAACGGCCCAGTCCCAGCCGAGGATGCGCCAGCCGACGGGGATGAGCGAGGTGGTCATGATGACCATGAGCACGCAGCAGGCGAGGCTGAGGGAGAGCGCGAGCCAGAAGCGCTTCAGGATCTTGGGTACCTCGAGCCAGAAGTTGGAGCGCTCGACCTCCTTCTTGGTCGCGCCCCAGGTGATGTTGTACGAAAAGAGGTGGGCGAGGAGGGCTTGCGAGAGGTGGATGCTCAGCCCGCCGAAGAAGAAGAAGCTGCGCGGATAAGGATATGCATGAGCATGAGGGTGCGCGTGCGGTCAGGATAAGAGAGAGGACAGTGGAGTGAGAAGTACGCACAAGAACGGGACCCATGTGAGGTTCTCGATGAGCGAGTCGATGAGATTGCGCTGCCCGAGGCGGTACTCGAGCAGGGTGAAACCGAAGTTGCCCGCGCCGGGGAAGACGACAGTGCAGGCGAGCCAGATCTCGAAGCTGTGCTCGTAATAGCCGTCGACCTGTTACGCCGCGGTCAAAGTGAGCAATCAAGCACAAAGGGCGGGAGGTCGGCCGAGCACACGCACCGCGATGTTCCAGCCGAGCAGAAAGTAGTTGAGGATGCACAGAATCGACGATGCTGCGAGACCGTCTGAAGACAGTCGCATGAGATCAGTCCGGACTGGTGATTGAGAGAGACAATAGAGACTAACAATACGAGAACATATCTGCGAGTACCACGGTCAGCGATTATCCGAGCCATCCAAGACCAATACACGATACACGTACATGCCATCATGCTGATCTTGTAGTGCACCGGGGCGTTGGACCAGAGGAACGTCCGGAGCTGCTTCGTGATCGGTCCCATGCGCCACCAGTCGATGAGCGGGTTGAATATCAGCTCGTTGCAGCCTGCACGACGCCGCACGGCCAGAGTCAGCAGACGATACCAGCAGTACCTGGAGCATCAAGACAACGCACCATAGGAATATTTCTGCCACCGATTCAGCTCGTCGTCGCACGTCAGCGACACGCCCTCCTTGAACCCGCCCTCCGAGTACGTCGCCCAGCGGATGATGTAGCCCGCGAGCTGCAGCCGGAGCGCCATGTCAAAGTCCTCGGACACGTTCGCCTCGCTCCAGATCTTCCTCTTCCCGTCCGCCTCGTCGACGAACGCCGCGTCCTGCAGCGCGCTCCAGCGGAGGAACGCGTTGTGCCCGACGAACGGCGCGACCTCCCCGTTCGCGGACCCGACGCTGATGCACTTGTTGATCCGCCGCGTGAAGTGCGCGATCCCGTTCTCGAAGTAGTGGTGCGCGACCTGCATCACGTCCGACTCGTGCTGGATGATCGCCACCTCCGGGCTCTCCGCCATCTCGCGCGCCGCGTCCCGCAGGCAGTCCTCGGGCACGATCGTGTCCGAGTCGACGATGAGGATCAGCTCGCCGACGCGCAGGGACTTGGCGTTGTTGGCCCACGGCCGCCAGCGCCCGCCGCTCTCCGCGCACATATCATCGAGCGCGAGCTGCAGCGCGCGGTCCTCGAGCGGGTCCTCGACCGTGTCCTCCGCGCCCTGCGCCTCGAGCGCGGCGAGGTGTTCCTCGAGCTTTAGCGAGAGCGCGAGGCCGTAGTTCATGTTCGACGCCTTCTTGAAGCGGCCCGCGCGCTTGTAGCCGTCGGGCGCGGACGAGTGCGCCGGGCGCGCGACCCAGCCGATGTTGTGGTCGGCGTAGAACGCCTTGCGTGCGGCCTGGTCCTCGGGGGAGAGGAGCTGCAGGCCGTCCTCGTTGACGAAGATCGAGGACGTGCCGCCCTGGCGGGCGTACGTCTGCATCGCCTTCTTGAGCGAGTACACGGAGGGCGCGCTGTGCAAGTGCAAGAATTTGAATATCAGCGTGTGTGGCACAGGAGACGGAGATTGCGAGGAGAAGACCGAGGAGGATCTCGGGATTCGCACAAAGGGTGTCGCGGGAGGGGTGTATGGCAGCCGCTGTGAGCATATCACACGGAGCGCGTCCGCGCAGCATGCGCATATGACCACGACGCGGGAGCGCGGATCTGGAGGGCGAGATCTCAAGGCGGACTTACATGGTTTCTGTCAAGCTCTCTTTGTAGACCGGCATCTGGATCGAGATGTGCGGCAGATTCGAATCCACAATCTTGTTGGGCGCGGGGCGGATGGCGGAGTAGTACTTGGAGTTCTCGTGGAACTGCGACACTGGCCCGAGCCTGAGCAAGGAGTCAGCTTTCCCTCAGTCTGTGCAAGCCATACAGGGAGCGGACGCACACATAGGAGACGTTGCTGATGATCTGCAAACAGAAGAACTGGGAAGGAGCACAAGTCAGCACCTGTCGCAGCCCAGGGAGACGCGGCAGAGACGTACGAGCGACACGCAGAACAGGAACGGCGCGGTGACCAGGAGAGCCCACCGCGTCCACCGCCCGTCGAGAAGCGACTCTTGAAGCATAATGGCGATTCCGGTAGATATGAAGACTGTCCACGGGTGTTCAGCACGGATCCCTTCTACGTGCAAGCACAGGTACTCACAGGTGGACATAGCGACCCCGAGCCCGTTGTAGAACGGGGCGATGAGGCGGATTGGCCGGGGCGACGGCCCCTCCGCGGTCTTCTCCACATCGTCCTTGTCCGCGACCCAGTACGCGAACCCCCAGAAGCGCTTCTTCTTCTTCTTATCCTTCGCGGGCTGCGTCCGCGCGACCTCCTTGGTGGTGGCATCAGCCTCCTCCTTGGTCTTCTCGGCGAGGTGCGCCTCGGACGAGGCGTGCGTCGAAGCGTAGTCGATGGATGCGATAGAAATGTTGGCGGAGCGGTGCGTCCAGACGAGCTTGATGAGCTTGTCCTCGAAGTCGCGGCAGGTCGGGATGATGCTGTCGAGGTTGTACGACCAGACGATCAGCACCCGCTCGTCGCGCTGTACACCCAATCAGAGCCGTAAGCAAGCGCAATCAGGACGGTGACAGCGGGGGCATTAGACGCAGGGATAGATGCTCTCGTACGGGCGAGCGCCGGGTGTCGTCATCTCGCCTCAGCGCCCTTCGGCCGCCGAGTGCGGATCGTCGATGCGGGGACCACGACCGAGGGAGCGGTACACAATGTGCGGATGGGGATAGGGACAGCACTCACAATGAACGCACCGCACTGCTCTTTGTCGGCGGTTCCGAGGAGCGAGATGGTATCGAGGACCTGTATCCGTGTGTTCTGGTCGAGGTAGGTCGCATCCGCATCTTGTGATCTGTATTTTCCACATGCACATCAGTAATTGTTGAGCAATCTCACATCACATGGAAGAACAGGACACGCACACTGTGGCGAGCGCGGCGTTGATCGCCGCGCTACGGAGCTTGACGGCGACGACGGGGTTGAGCAGACGCACGGCGGCCTCGAAGGGCTCGAGGTGTGGGTTTTCGTACGGGAAGACTCGGAAGGTGCCGCTGTCGACGCGAATGCAGACTCCAGCATGGATGTTCTCCTCCGATGGCTTGAACCACGCGTCTCCTTGCGTCTAAAGTCAATGGGCGTCAGCGTCAGTGACAACGACGATGAGGGACGGGGAACGGGGGACGGGGGACGGGGGACAGGAAACGGGTGATGGGGAAAGAGGTTGAGAGGCGGAGGAGAAGAGACGTGCCTGCTTGAAGATGTGGTGGAGGAGAGCGTCGTAGGCATCGTAGTCCATGGCTGGCGGGCTGAGATACTACACGGTGAAGTGTGGTAACAGAGACGTGCAGAGGGATAGACGAACGACGGGGAGGAGGCAAGTACCAGCCTGGGGGAATTGGCGGCCCAAAGGACCTATACATATATAGCTGTGCGTAGGGGGAGCGGGAGCGGGTCCAGTAAGGGTCATGTCTCTCGTCCGCATCGGCATGAGCCGTCGCCGTACCAGAATTCCGTAGCACGCAACATGTCGCAAAAACAGGCTGCCGGATGTGATTCATCAGCATAGTGACAGTCAACGAAGATGGAAAGAGGCAGGTGTGTGGAAGAGAAGAACGTACCCGCCCGCACAGCGAACGCCGCGCAATCACAGTCACCAATCATGCCCAATGCCGGCGTTGTTGGTGTGACATAAGACGCACTGACGGGAGACTAGGAGGGTCCGGCGCTGCGCCCTCCCACCCACTATCGTGCGTAGGTAGAACGGTAACACGTTTCCTGTCACGCATCGAGAAATCTGCGATCTTAATCATTTTCTCGGTCGTTCCGTAAACCCTGGATCTGACGCGGGCAAGCGCAGCTCGGCTCTACGTGTGGTAGAAGGTTCTTAAGCGCTGGACCGGCTACAATGCTGCACATGCATCATGTGCGTACCGCCCGACGTACCCCCGCACTACCGAGAGGGGACGCGCTCGAGACTCGAGCTTCGAGTCATCACGCAGGCCTGGGGGCGTCATAGCATTAGAATGGACCTTGGATTTACATACGAGGACCATCGATCACCCACAAGAACATTCCTCAACTTGAGCGACGGGGCGCCGCGATGGTGGATCGTGGGAGGTGTGGCAGACTGTTTAGCGGTCCTTTGTCTCCCGAGCTTGTTAAAAAAAGTGCCAAGCACCCAGCACTCACAGACTCAGTGAATTATGTGAGCGACCAAGCGATGCCGCTGCCGGTTCCTTCGCGAGGCTACCGTTTGGAGGAGACATTGTCGAGGACTCGGAAAACCGCCGGCGGCGTGAGCGTAGGAATTGGGGCTTAAAGGTTAACGATGTGGTATATCGCCACCAGAGCATGCGCAGATTCCGCTCTGAGTGGTCGGAGTCCACAAAGACCCGCTAATAGCGCCTTATCGGTGCACGGCGAGGATCAAAATCTGTTGAACCGCGCGCCAGAGTGACCAGGCTGGAATTCGAATTCCCTGTATGCTTCGTTTGAGAGCGCAAATATCTGTCAGCTAGACGTCTATGAAGCGTGGGACAGCTCGGGAAGCCGACCTTGGAGCATGCACGAGCATCGCGGGGAGCGTGAACCGCCCGATATTGGCTGCTGCTCATGTTGAGTCGAGACAACTTCCAGAAACGCCCGACGTGGGAGAAGTCTACTTTGACGCTGGAAAATGCCAGCAAGGGAAATGACTCTTCCTCCTATCACGGCGGGCAACGGTGAAATCCGTTCGAAGGGAAATAGTTGAGACAGTGGTGTGACTCACAGTAATTCCCACGACGTCGATCAGGCTACCACCCGCAAGAATACTTTACATTCCCCATTGACTGCTAGAACAATGTCCCTTGGCCGGAAATCTTATGGGTATCGGCGTGAGGGCACTGCAGGGGAATTCTTAGAAAATACCATATAGTATCTCAACAAAGCCCGATCATGGCAAAGGAAGGCGTTTTTCGTTACAAAGAGTTTCCTAAATTTCGGACCTATCCTACAAAAACAGGCCATTGAAATTGGTGGGATGTAACGTGCCATAAGGACGTCATTGAAATTTCCTTTGGTCAGGCAGCCGTTAGCCGTTGTCAAGTTCACCATGGTCGGGCTTTGCTGAGAGATATGATATTTCCCAAGTATTTCCCTCGAGTGCCCTCGCGCCGATACCCATAGGATTTCCGGTCAAGGGACATTGTATTGACTGTCACAGGGGAATGTAGAGTATCCTCGCGGGGGGCAGCCTGATCGACGCTGTGGGAAATATCAAATGTCACAACAATGTCACAACTATTTCCCTTCGACCAGATTTCACCGTTGCCCGTCGTGTATTCCCCCTTCCTTCAAGTGTACTATCATCGTCCAGGCCAACTTTCTGATGCACAAGAACTGGAGAAGAGGTATACTCGAGTTGCAACTGATGCTGGTATGATAGCTCGTCGTTCTGTTTCACCGCACTTTTTTACGCGTCCTCGCCACAGCTCAGGCCTCACGCCCTATCTCCCCTGGCAGACTCACAGTCGCAACGGTATCGAAGCGCGGAAGCCTGCTATCGCTGTATATGCAGCGGCAATGCCGTCAATCCAAACTCTGGACGGCCGCTGACGTCTCGTATAAGGCACCGGTCACAGCATCTGTCACCCGCGCGCGCGAGCGTGGCCCGAGAGGGCCGTCGTGGCGCCAGGATAGCGATAGAGTTGCGCGAAGGCATGCGAAGGCCCTGCTTTGTCCCCTTCCTTGACATCGCTCCTACCTCCACGGCGCAAGACTTACGGCAGAGCGGCCAGAGGGCTGCCAGGACATTGACAGCGACGACTCGCATGCACAGCAGCGCACCCGACCTGGCGGGAGATCCCAATATCCGTCGTCGTTCCTATGCCGTCGGCTCAGACCTCGCTCTCGCTCAGCACGACCAGGGTCTAGCACTACCAACCAGACGCGCACATGTCTAGTCCCTCACGTCCACGTCGCTCTCCACATCAGAGACAAGCCCGTCTGCGCACAGACGATGCCTACCGTATCTTGTCCTTTTGTACGTAGATCCTCGCGCGCGGCCGGCGGCTTTACGTGTCTGCTCAAGTGCGAAGGGGGTCTACTATTCCCGGAGGTTCCTTGCCGGAATATGCCATGACGTACCGTCTGTAACGGCCCCGCCCGACACGGGCGGGAACCCGTCGGCTTTGCGGACGCACGGACGCAAGCTCACAGGGTATGTGCCCTACCAACTCCATTCAAACTCTCTTACTGACGCCTGTGGATGCGTTCCTTTCACCATGCGCTTCGCGCTCCCGAGTAGACTCACTCGACCTCAAGGGGTCGGGCGCCGACACAGTCTCGAGCCGTTCGACAACGATTAGAAGCATTCGTCAGCTGCGTGGGCCCGGCCTGGGACATGTTATCAGATGTCAATATTCCCATCCCAGCCCCATCATCCCCATCCTCCACGACTTCCTGAAGACATATGTCAAGCGCAAGTTTCGGTTCGCGGTTCTTCTCCCGCCGCCCCTTCCCTCGACGTGGCAATGGACATGCGCTGCTCGACATGCCGCAAATACAACACCGCCGGCTCGTCTAAACGAGGCGTATCGGGCCGCATTAACAAAGACGTCGACCTGCCCCTGGTACCGGATTATCGTTACGAGGGTCGATCCCGAGACGCCCCCCCTTCATCTATTCATTCCCCCTCCTCCTTCTCCAGATGCAAATGGGACTTTATGCTGCTGAACAGGATAACGGGTGCGTCATGCATGTCTTGGCCCATGACGTATGTGCGACTCTACTCCCGTTGCTTCCCCAGCACTGGCCCAGGCGTGGACGGAAACTCGACCGTTGTGGCAACTCCGCACACAAACTACCGGGCGACGTATTGGTATTGCGTATTTGTACTTCCTGCCTGCCATCCGCGCGCGTCGTGCAGGCTAGACCCCAGCCTGGTGCTGGGGTACACCACACCTGTGTAAGGTTTCGCATTATATCCGCAGCACATGCACATGGATGTGGCATAGTCTGGCTGACCTGCAGTAGCTATACTTTCCGCATCTCCACCATATTCCGATGTTATATGATCGAAATCCGCAGATACTGGAAACCTCGGGGTTTGTCTGGCGTCGGATAAAACAATACAGGGACCAGGGTTCGCATGATCCGTTCATCCCCGTGTCGTGTGTCAGCAGTCTGTTCATTTTCCTCCAGAACCGAGTCCCTCATCCTGTACGCATCGTCCATCAACAACTGCCTGAGCTCTGTACGCAAAGTCCAAGTCCATGCCCATCGGACTACGAGAGGCCGAGAAACTCGGAGGCTACAGTCGCGACCGCCGACAATTGCGGGGGGAGCGCATGCGCGCATTTACACACATATACTCTGTCCGGCAGAGAAGTGCGTGGCGAGCGCTCTCCCTTTGCTGAACCTTTTGCAGGTCAGAACGTCGAGCATCCGAACTCCTCCCGCTCCAGCAGCGCCGGCGCGTCCGAGGCGGGCAGCCAGTCAGGCAGCCCGGATACGCGCCATCTTCGACGGTCGACATGTTCATGATGCCGATACCACTGCACGCGGCGGCAGACGCCTTCCCGCTACCCCGCAGCACAGCCCCGAGGGTTGCGCCCAGAGGCCTGAGGCCTGAGGCAGGGCCTGGGGGATCGCAAAGTGAAACGCTCCACCCAACACGGACCTCGACAGCGAACTCGAAGGTGCGGGCGAAGGCACTCGGACAGCTGCGCGCCCTCTCTGCCTTTAACGCAACAGCGATATCGGTGACGCGACGAGGTCGGCCGACGAGACCCGCTTCCGACCCCAGCGTGCGGTACGGACGTACTCTATAGGCAGCGGTGCAGTGTTCGTCATCGACGTCGCCCGGCGGCCTTCAAGCTTCAAGCTACGAAGCTTCAAGCTCCGGGCTCCAGGCTCCATTTCGACACCTTGAACTATGGAGGACGGGCGCCGGGTGCATATCATACTAGGCTATAGCGCCTGGAGTCCCTCGACGTTCGCGAGGGTGTCACGGTCCACGACGCGGGCCTCGACTCGCCGTCGCGCTGCGCGTGCCTTCATTCTTCATCTTCATCGAACTCTGAGCTTGATGCTATTTCCGTCGTGGCACTTCGGTAAATCTGTCTTGCTGTCGTCGGGGCGGTGTACTCGGGTCAAGTACAGCGCGTCCGCCTCTGTTCTCGATTAGCGACTCGGCGAGTTGGCACCTCGCACTCATGGATATGGCATGGAGGCGAGTCCATCGGGAGTCGACTCCGTCATGGTGTGCACACAATGATAGTAGCATTCGTGTAGGCTTGGTTGGATGTAGCAGGACGCAATGTTCATGTGCAAACATGTCTTCAATCACCTCGATGTCGCTTTTGGGTACCTTGAAAGTCTCCTGGAGGGAGCCGCTGCAAATGTTACGAGTGGCTGATGGTAGATACGCCGAGGCAAGAACTCTCGCCGATGCCAGACTCGTGGAGTGTACGGGGTATCCGGAGTTTGTACTATATATCTGACATATGACCCTCTCTGATAACTCACGAGCACAGCGACATCACTGTGCAGGAAAGCAGACTCTACGCGCTTCGACGACGCGAGAGGAATCGAACATGTATGTTCGGTGGGCCTGAGCATGTTCGGGAAGTCACGACGGGCACGTTTCTGTATCCGATAGACAGCGCTGGCCATCGTCTCAGCGGGTTCGCCTAGACTCGGATCCCAGACCTGCGCTGGTGGCTGAACGCGGCACTCAGATACGGGCTTAATGCAAGGCTGTGGCTGTGGGGCCTACTCAGGCTTCCTTCGGCTAGCGTCTGCGCCTGGTACTGGCAGAACAATCACTGGGAAGATGTCAGTCGCGGCGTACGAAGAAGTTTCAGAACTTTGCACTGACACTGACGTCTACGTCCTGAGCGGCCGCGACTGCAAAGCGAAGCCTAATCGCACGGAGAGAATGTTAGCACCGCTGATCAGCCAACACTCGAGCACTCGAGCGGAAGGCCAACGTACCTGGATGAAGAGAAACGAACATCCGAGGGACTTGGGAGAGAGGTCAGCTTGATGCGCAGAACGGAGAGTCAACGGAATCAGAACTGTGCAATCGGTGCAATCAAGCGGCGAATACCACGCAGTCACTAGATATGAGGTGAATGGCGGTTTGTTCGGGACCCAAACGAATCGGAGAGTTCCTCGGAGAAGGTACAATCGCGTGTCGATTGTGGTTCTTGACGGACACGTTCATGCCCTCGGAACGTCGTGCATAACTTGATTTGTTGAGAACAACCTTGAAATCCGAGTACGTCCTCCTCAGTGTACTCCGGCGCGGACCTGTGCACATGCACTCTAAGATTGGGATTGGCGACAGCCTGCTGAATGTGCGGTGAGTCCAAATGCTCCGGGTAGACATGCGAACTGACATCGCTCACGAGTAGTTTGTGCTTCGATCCACCTGTTGTGTATAGATTAACAATGCGTCGAGCTCGAGAGAACCACGCCAGCTCGGCATTCTTGCACCACGAGATCCACACAATGTGTCGAACTCACCTGTGACACAGGCTGCCACTGCTCGTTTCAAACGCAATGATAAGCACCTGGTCGTCAAAACCGGAGGCCCGCCCGGAGATCCGGAAGGAGTGGACTTGAATTCATGGATCCGAGGGTCCCCTGCTGAAAACCACGAGCCTTCGGTTCGGAACAGTCGAGGAGATCGTCGAACACGCAGCTGGCACATCTGGGGTCCAACTCAAAGCGTAAGTACTCCGCCTGTTGCGCGGATCCAGAGCTGGTGTGGGGTCCTGGAGTGAATGGGTGTGCTGGATGTCACGAGTCATTGGGAGCAGGATGAAGTACAGTTATCCATCGAAGTCCCGAGCCGAGTAGAATGCGTCGACGTACCCGGAGAGACGTTCGTCGACCTTTCAACTGTTGAGCGGAGCTTCATCCGCACAGCCTGGTGTGTGTAGATCTGTCGACGCGTTAGCCTAGACACGCCGGTTCATGTGGGGAAACTCAACCAATTTGAAATGGAGATATGGTGTGTGTGTATCCTAGTCTGCAGTGCTACCGTCTAGAGGCGACTGGTAGCGTGTGTGGGCCTATCACTACGGCTTCGGTCGGCGGAGTGAGCGAGTCAAGCGGGGGTATCTGCCTCTCTAGCAACTATCAAGGCTGTTACTGTGTCCGAGAGCATTTCATGATCGCGAATATGTGGGATACTGGTGGGGATAGCATCTACCAGGCAGGGTAGAGGTGTGTACCAAGGCATGCTGAGAGAGGAGGTGGAAGGCGGTTTATGTGCGCATACAGAGTCCGAACAGTCAGATGCCGAGGAAGGAGGTTAAGAGACATGCTGTGGGTTCAGGGCGTCGTAGATTCCCCGTGCCAGAAGAGGGAAATGTGACGTATCGATAGCTTGCTGGCTCGAAACACTGAAAGGGAGATTCATGCCGACATGAAATTTTGGAGGCGGGCGTACCTAGAACCTGAGTAAATGGATGTTTCAGTCTGAGGGCATTCGTATGCATGGCTTCCTACCAAGCCAACAGTAAGTTCCAAGAATCTCCTCTATGCCACGCGTTGCGAAGACAAAAACATACGGGTGATGGTCCGCTAATGAAACGCAGGCTCTGAGTAGCTCTGACGACCTCTGAGGCCTCCGTGCCACCTCAGAGGTCGTTATGAGATACATGATCGTTAGGGACACAACATCGTCTCCGCATACAAGCTACGTGATACATCTGAGATAAGTATACATCGAGTCCTGGGATGAAGAATGCCACAAACTCTAGTCTATGTACAAAATGATCACTTGCGGGCACGGCGAGGTCGACTACTTCCCTCCCCTCTACTTCCAGCTCCGTTGCCGCGCCCAGCTCCCGCCGCAGTCCGACCACGAGCGTTGGCGTTGCGGGCACTCGTTCGCGTGCTCTGACGGGTGACCGTAGTGGGGCGATTTGTGGTGGCGGCCACAGCGGCAGCGGCGGGAGGGTCCACGGCCGCCGTTGCGTTCGCCGCTGTGTTGAGTTCGCTACGGCTGCGAGTCACCCTCCCATTACTGGGAACAGGAGCGGGCGCGGGCGCGGGTGCAGGCTGAGGAGGCTGGGGTTGTGGGGCGGCTGCAACATTCGCTGCAGAGCGACTCCGGGTGACGCGATCGGAAGGGGGGATGGGGTTCGCACGCTCCCGTCGTGCTCTCTTCGCCGGCCGGGCAGGCTCGTCATCCAAAGGAGGCGGCGATGGTGGACGGAGAGCTGGTTGAGCTGGAGGCTCTCTACGCGACCTCTTCCGAGTCGCCGGTCTGGCAGAGTCGTCTTGCGCCGTCGATGGTTGAGGATGCGGCGGGGGTGGAGGTAGAGCTTGTTGGGCTGGAGGCTCCCTGCGCGACCTCTTCCGAGTCGCTGGTCTGGAGGAATCGTCGTCCTCCGTGGCAGGCTGAGGGGCCGACGGGTGAGGAGGGAGAAGTGGTTGCGCTGACCGCTCCCGGCGTGCTCTCTTCGCCGGTCTGGCGGAGTCGTCGTCGTCCGTCGAAGGCTGAGGGAGTGCCGGGGGACCCGGAGGAACGGCGTCCGGCTGCACTGAACGTTCCCGGCGCGTTTTCTTTGCCGGTCTGACGGAGTCGTCGCCGTCCTCCATCGCATGCTGAGGCAGAATCGGCTGCGCCGTAGGCATACGGTCAGGGATGACGTCCGCGGCAGGCCATTTCTTGGTCTGGTCTTTGTAGAGATAATCGTACAGGATCCCGAGGAAGGCGTCGTGGCTGTCGAGGAGCTTGCAGTTGCTGTAGTCCTTCTTTGACGGCTTCTTCAGCACGCTGGCCGACTTGACCTCGCGGTTCTGGGGTTTCGTCCATTGCTCGTGCTCGCCGAGTTCTTCGCTGCGGTCCTCAACGTCTTCAATCTCGGACTCCTCAACGATGACAGGCAACCCCTTCCGTGGTCGAGTGGAGTTAGAGGGAGTTCGCGGTGTGTGCTTGGCTTGGATAGCCTCGCAATGTTGCTCCCAATCGGAGACCTTGTAGCGGGAATGGATGATTGTGAGCATCTTCTGCAGGAGCTCATTGATGAGGTGGCGCTGGTGCATATTCCCATGGGGGGTGAAGAACGTGGCTACTTTTTCCATAGTTCCATCTTTCTCAACAGCGACTTGCTTCAAGTGAGGACATGTGGTCTTCCCTGTGATAGTGTTCACCAGGCACCCTGCGAAGTATTCGTTGTAGAAGGCCTCCATGGCCGTGACGTTGGACTTCATACGGCAGATCGCGCCGTACACGATGACATGAAAGAACGATTCGAGTTCGTCGCGGATAGTCGTCGGACGGCCGGGATTTGCGAGCAAGTATACGGACATGTAGTGCCATGTGCCCTGTATGACAAGAAAGGTCACTAAGGCTACGTTCAGACGGAGCCATGTACGCACCGTGCGCTCCGGCTGAACCGCATACTCGATGTCGATCCACTTCGCGAGCTCCCAGTCGCTCAACATCCCCTCCCAGGCGATGCATTTGTTGCCCGCCTTGGAGTTCTTGACCACAACGCGGATAAGGATGTTGCCTGCGCTGACGTCGCGGTGTATGTACTTCGCTTTCGTGTAAACGTGCTTGTGCGCTGTGACAGAATCTGAAGTGAGTACAACAGCCCGCGACAATTGGTTATGGTCACTCACCGCGGATGCAGTCGAAGACGATGCGGACGAGCTGCCAGCTGCTCGTGAACTCTGTGAAGGGAAGACATATGTCCCTGACTACCATCCGGGAGTGGACGAAGTGGCGGAGCCCACGACCTTGCTGACGCAAATCATCGGCACAGAACTCTTGACACGAACGCTTCGGGCTAGCCTCTGAGGTGGCGGGCGGCTGCATAGTAGCAGGGAGATTCAGTAGAGAAAGTGTGGGGTTCTTCGGGGCCTGCTTTGGATCCGGTGGCTGGTCTGATCCCGGACGGTCATCAGCAGACGCAGCGCCTGCTCCTGGTGCCGAGGCGGCCTGAGGGCCCAACATCGGTTTGTCGGTCTGACGAGACCTCGCGGCTCCCGGGGTTATACGCTTACAGGCGACACCCATCGCCTTCTCGTAGGCTTGATCAGGCTGGAAAGGTGCGAATATAGTCACCTTCTTGTCGCCGGTCAGAGGGGAGTAGTTCGAAGTCTCGGTCTCCTGTGCAGAGCCGTCCTCGTTGCAGACGTCCTCATATGCAATGAGGTGTGGGATGTGGGGGATGTCCTGATCGTTCAGCTTTGAAAGGATGGTCCCCTCTGGCTCCAAACCGACGTAGTAGGGCCGCCAGGCGTCCTTGAGGAGTACGAGACGTTGCGTCTGCCACTCGAGCGCAATGAAGCAGCGAGTCCCACGGCCAACGAGACCGAACGCGAGGAAGATGTGCATGCCGACGACGTAGTCCTTGCCTGAGACGGTGATCTTGTAGCGAGGGTACTTGGGCACAAGCGTCTTCCGGAACATGTCGCGGATGAACTTGAAGACGGGGACAGTTTGCGGGAGCGTGTGGGAATGGAGGCCGACGCAGGAGCACGCGGCATCCTGGTGCAAGCGACCGTTGCCGGGAGCAGACAGTTCGCAGAGCGGGAGCTTCTGGGAGGGATCCAGGAAGACCGGATGAATATCGATAGACGGGTCGATGACTCCTTCCGTGTGGTCGAGGTCTTGGGGACAGGCGTCGCTGAGCATATCCATCCTCTGGTATCCGCAGGAGCCCGGAGTGAGTAGGACAGCGTTTGGATCGATCCCCCTCTGGGTCGGAGTGAGCTTCGAGAACGCGTAGAGCGTCTCGAGAAGAGCCCGGATGCCGCTATAGCTCTGCTTGTAGTTGATCGCTTCCGTGACGATCACGCCAGATCGGTCCCAGCGCATGGCACGGAACTCGTCCCCGTTGACGAAGAGCATCGGAATGGAGGTGCGGTGTTGGTAGGAAAACGCGGTGTTGACGTACGAGACAAGCTGGCCGCGAACCTTCTTACGTGTCTTCGAGTTCGACTCGACCTCGTGGTTTTGCACGTCGTCGAAGGGGTCGTACTTGGTAAGACCGGACTTGAACTCCACGAGGAATTGTTGATAAGGCCAGTTCGGCACCTTCTCTTCGATACGGTCGCGGTCGGTATCTGAGATGAAGGAGCCGTCGATCTTGTACTTGTCCTCGTCGGTCTGCTCGTAGTTGTTTTCCGAGAGATGCAGGAAATAACCGGGAAGTAGGTTGTATTGTTCGTCGACTGCAAGCTGAGACAGAACATATTATGTTCGGACGCGTCGCAACCGTAGAGAAAATATCACTCACCCAAGCGACGGAGTACCCTTTCTCATTGAGGGACTTCTTGACCTTGTTCCTCTCGTTCTGGCATTGGAGTTTGAACTCCCACTGGATGGCAGCGACCACGTCCTTCGGGAAGGCGGCATCGAAGCCTTCGGCCGCGGCATTGTACAGTACATCGGTCTTGAATTGTTCGTACCGCATGAGAATGGTGGTGAATGACGAGTCGAGCAACATGAAGCCTCGCTTGGTGTCGGCGTCGGGCACGTTGTGGACGTTGGGCTGGCGGTTGGAGTCGATGGTTTTGCTCTTGTCGACGGCGACGGGAGTGGAGTTCAGGGCGTCGGAGGGAGCACCGTGCTTATGGGGTGCCATGGTGGGGAGTGAGACGACATTCGAACGGTGAGAGTGCAGAGCATACCTGCGAGGCGCGCGTGTCACGGTTTTTATACCTAGCGGACGTGGTTAGAGCTTATTAGAGAACGAAACCCAAGCGCCTCTTCCAAGTTCAAACACGCGGCCGGACAACAGCCGAAACGAGGCCCGGCCCGAGAGAACAAAGAGAATATTTGCTCCGGATACATACCAAATGAGGTGATATCAGACGGTCTGGACAATTACGAGCCTTTTGTTCGTCCGTTTCGACCCGGTTTCAAAGCTCAAAGCGGGATGGCGGTGGCACGGGACAGCGACGTGGCCTATGCGCGAGAGGCGTCGTCAGCTTCCACAATGACTCAGACCAGGGAGTACGGATCCCACCTGATTTGTATCTCTCAGTATATTCCAGAGCTTGTTGACCGCTGATGAGCTAGACAGCGGCAAGGGAGGGGATGGATGGTCGAAAATGAGACGTCGAAGATGGTGGTTGGGATGAAGTTCGAACACGAGTCACACGTCACACGCGTCACCGATCTCACATCAATAAGCGCTCGAGGCTAACCAACTTCGTCTCTGCTGGACACTATCGGTTACCTTTGAGCACTTACTCTTTTTCAACGTGAGTGATGACTTATTGCAGCTCCTCATGAGGACGTGTATTGAACGAGATTGCGCAGTAGACATTAATGTGAATGACGAGCATGAAGCTTCAAGACAGACAAAAGGATCACGGAAAGTTCGTCCCGTACACGGCGGCAACCTGGCCGGCTCCGTTTTCCTACATGAGACGCAGTTAATCAAATAGTATATCTGCAGTGGATCATTGCCGTTGCGTCCGGGCTAGCAACTGTAGCAGACATCGCACTCGCGGTCATGATCCTCATAATCGATTAGCCTCCCATGGCTGACTTTAGTGCTCAAGTCGAGCTTGTAGGTTCCGCAGTGGACTTTCTCATCCTGTATGCACTCGTCACAGACCCGGGTGTGTGCTAAGGTTCTCTTCTCACCCCTTCTCTTTGTTGTGCCCATTTGACTCTGACCCTGCACGCAGCACTGATAACGAGGTACGTTCTAAATAGCGCGGTTTCATGTCAAGTATGCAGTGTCTCACGTATTGCGCAAATGCGTCAAGCGTCTTCATGATTGTCATTGTCATTATTAGTACAAATCTTAACTATAAGGTCTTCAGACACGCTGAACAGTCGCGTTCAGCCACTCGTGCTTCTCGAGAAAGTATGTGCTACATAAGGGTAAGTCGCGTGTCACCCCATCGTGCGTCCCCAGTCGCTAGTCTGCTCACCACCCCTACAGGGTACGCGAACGCAATATTGAACCGCGTAGGTGTATCTCGTGTGCGAACGTGCACTACTAGCACCGGCAAAGCATGAGCAAGCATGAACACTCGCCAGGAGAGAGGCTCGTGTGCCAAGTCAATCCTTCCGGGGATGCGAGGGACTGGACGGCCAAGTACAAGCATGCCAGCCACAGCAAAACACACACGAAGAACATGACCTACGAACGTATGTCCCGGATGAGTAAAGTACACACAGAACATATTACCCATGTGTTATATCCAGGCAGCACCTTGCATGCGGCTGAAGGGGTCACTGGCAATAATTATCGCTCGAGGTATAGATATACTAGAAGCACCGCAGTTTTGTACAGATGAGAACGAAGAGGGCTGCCAGTCTCGTAGATTGTCTGTCTAGCCTGAAGTATCACTACATACCATACACAGGCAGGATGATGGTGTTAGCCCATCGATATATGGCTAGTACGTACGCAGCTTTGACCTGCGGTGCTTAGACACTCACGGTTGTATCTGTCTCCTGTGACTGGTAGACCGTCACTGACATCTCGCGAAGACCACGGATACCTTCTAGCCTCGTAGATGACTGTCGTCCATCCAGCATGTCTTGAAAACTCAAAGGAAATCCTAGAGACATACGTCGTTAACCGTAGCCGAGACGAGCGGCTACACGCACCGAAATCCGCGGGCCGCGCTAACCGACTGTTCAACTTGACCACCGTCCACAACCACACCCACCGCCGCCTCGACCGCTTTCCATCATCCACAGGCACACGCACCACCGAACATGAGCGGCCACATGATACTCATGCCTATGGCCGTGCTCAAGGCCAAATTCATCCACACTCCCGCCGATTTCGCGGAGAATATCTCGGACGAGGTCGTTTGCAGTGTCCGCCAGGAACTGCTGGACACCTACGAGATGGCCATGGAGGGATACGAGGAGACGCAGAGAGCTGACCTCTTCGACAAGGGGATCGCCATTGGCTGGGTGAGTCTTGCACCATTGTTTTCATCGGGAGCGCAAGCAGGTGGCCTAACCATCGCGCCCGACATCGACTGACGCTAACCCATCCTCTCTCCTCTCCCATGTGCGATCCGCTCCGTACGCGTTGTCAACCGACCAAGACGGACTTGCTGGGTATGTTCGAAGGTATATGTCCGAAGTACGAAATTCGTGTTCCGATGGAGGTCCCGCTGCACTGCGAACAGAGCGACGAGGGTGTGCACGAGCACGCAGGACTCCGAGTCGGAACGGAAATCCAGGTCGACGAGGGAATGAACGAAGCCGCAGTTGCAATGGAAGAGGCTGCAGTTGTGTTCCAAGACACCGAAGTCGTATCACAAGTCGAGGACGTAGATCTAGAGTTGTCAGATGTTCCGGAGCCCCCAGTCGTCGACGTCAAAGCGGGGTTCGTGCGCGCCGATGCGCCATTCTCCCCGCAAGGGCCCGACTGGATCCACCAACGCCTCCACCTCCGCTTCAAGAGCGACATCGTGGTCCCAGTACCCCCTACCACAGCACCACCACCGCCCGCGCCCGCGTAGCACGAAGACGAACGACAAAACCCGGACCAAGGCGAACCCACCGGCGACCCGCCCTCTTCCACCGCAGTCGCGCATGCGATCAAGGACCTCCTCCTCCCCGACGTCGCGCAGATCCTGCGCTTCCAGCACCGCACGTGCGTGTACACGCTCTTCGTCGACCACGCTACGTTCCGCGTCCTGCGTTGGGACCGCACTGCGGTGCCGCTCACCGCGCCTGTCGACTACCTCGAGAGCGTCGCGGGCACCCGCGAGCTGCTCGAGTTCCTCTACGCGTTCGCGCGGCTCGACGACGCGGCGCAAGGCCTCGACCCGAGCGCGACGCTGCTCGATGAGGCGTCGTGCGGATGGCGCCGCATGGACTTCCTCGCGCGTGCGCATCCGGGAGACACGGATTCCTACGAGTCGGAGCATGTCATCCCCGACCCGACCTCGGACCTCGCCCCCTCCACCGCTATCCGCCAGGCGGGTGACAACGTTGTGCATTGCGACCCGACAGAGCCGTGCAGGGCGTCGTGCAGCGGCCACGACACTCCAGCACATCCGCGAGTCCTTCGCGCGGTCGCTCATCGCGGGCTGGCCGCAGTACCGCCTCATGGTCGACGGCCGCGTGTTCCTCGTATGCCGGCCCATCAACGGCGACGTGGACTCACATCCAAAGAAGGCGAGCAATGCTATTTTCGGGCGCGGGACGCGCGGATACGTCGCCCTCGACTGGGAGAAGCAGACATTTGTCTTCTTGAAAGACGCGTGGCGCATCCTACTGGGCGGAGTCGAGCAGGAGGGCGCTGTCCTGGGCAAGCTGAACGCCGTAGGGGTCGCGCACGTCCCGACGCTCGTCGCACACGAGGACATCCCGGGTCGATACCAGCAGGTGCTGTCGTGGCAGTACGCACCGCCGGACATGCAGCAGAGGATGCATCGGCAGGTGCACTACAGGATCGCGGTCGAGGAGGTGTGTTTCCCGCTGGATAGGTTCAGGAGCGGGAAGCAGCTCGTCCGGCTTGTGAAAGACTGCGTCAAGGGTATGTGTCTTGCATGTTACGGCGCGTGCGGGTGTGCGATGAGAGATATGCTGACTGGATGATGTTGGTTAGCCCATGAACAGGCGTACCATAAGGCGCGCTACTTCCACGGGGATGTGAGTGATGGCAACCTGATGATATACCCCACGACGAGGACGAGGGACGGCAAGAGAAGGGTGAAGTGGAAAGGGTTGCTCACCGATTGGGAGTTTGCGTGTCCGGTGACCAATGATAGAGTGGGTCTACCTACGCATACAATGGTCAGCCCGGATTGTTCACTGGTGTTGGAAGTTACTAATTCGCTCACCTCTATCGTCCTAATCGAGCAGGGGACGCGAATCTTCCTGTCGTACTTGCGACAGCTCTCTCCTGGACGACCGACCTACACCGCGGACGAACTCGAATCCTTCGTACTCGTCCTCCTTTACCACGCACTATGGAGGATCCGGCACAGCCATACGCGCCAGACGGCGCGGGTCGTGGAAGCCCTATTCGAGAACAACTCAGTGGAGGAGGACACAGGGCTAACCGGGCGGGACAGGATCGAGAGGTTTGGCGAGAGAAGGAGGTCAGAGTTTAATGGCGAGCGAGTAGTGTTCCTCTTCCAGGAGGGCCACAACCACAATATCAGGGAACATCCACTCAACGACGTGGTCCTGGATATGCTGTCGATCATCGGCTCGCGGTATGAGGCCCTCCAGTGGCACCACGCAAATAACGGCGAACACCTCGACTGCGAGGACGGGCCAACGAATTCGGTGCAGTACTTGGCGAAGAGATCGTACGAGCATTGGAGCGTACGGTGCCTGCTGGGAGCGGCGATCAAGGAGTCGCAGCGGCCAGAGAACGACCGGGTTGAGCTGTGGGTCGAAGTGTCCGAGAGCGTGGAGGAAGGCACTGCGGGTGAAGAGACAGCAGACAAACAGTCAGGATCTATGGAGGAAGCTGGTGGAGATGACTCGGACGAGCAGGGTGAGGACCAGGGCCATCTTGACGATACGGAGGAAGGTTACCCGGGTATCGGGGGCAAGTCGAGCTTGGACAGCATTCCATGGCGGAGTGAGCTGAAGAGAGCTCGGGAGGACGATTGCGAACAAGACGAAACGCAGAGGGTGGCCAAGCGCAGACGTACGTAGTCTATCATAACCTAGCAGTCTGTCCCGATTGTCCTGCCCTAGTGACAACGCAATGCATCAGTTATGCTCAAAGCAGCTTGACTGCACGAGCTGTCGAGGGTGTCACTAAATCTCGGACGGGACAACGATCTTCCTCCTTTAGGCTGGCAAGATCCAGGTATGTACGAACAGCCGTTGATGCCCGCACTAGGCTCTTCCCACTAGTGCGCGAAGCCAGAAGTCCAGGGCGTGTAAGACATAGAGCAATGCTCGCGAGAACGCGAGAGTGCCCGTGGGCTCGACTTGAAGCTCGCCGCTTGCCAGTTGCGGGTAGCGACTCACCAAGACCGAAGACCAGCGCCGCGCCTGATGTGTTTGTACAAATCCTCCACGTGTTCGATCAACTGTGAGGGAGATGGCATTCATCTCATCCATAGTCACTGGGTGCGCGATAGCGAACCTACAACTTGCCTGCAACAGAAGAGCGTGAATACTACACAACGAGTCCTTCGAAGTACTAGGGACTACCACAACTTCACCTCATCTTGACGACCCGGAGAGCGCGTCCACAGTGTGCGTATCAGCATGAAGTTGTGGGAGGAGGATGAGGAGGAGTTGCTCTCCCGGGCGTCAACTGGCATGACTTGGTGCACTCTACCACCATGATCTCAAGCTCGTCTAGGACCTGTCTCTCTGACGATCTCTCTGCTGTCGCTCAGATGCTCCTCTTGTGGTCTCAATGCTGCACATCAAATCAATTATATATGCCCTTACAACAGGTATCCGTAGAGTGCATCAAGCATGCGCTACGAACACTCAACCCTGCGCAGCAACCACACTGACGTGTCGGGGCAGGGGAATTGTTGGATTGATCAGTAAGTTCTTATACATGATCCTCTCTATGCAATGAGTGCACGTCGGGCAAGAGACGCGGCAGACAGACACCGTCATGGGAAACGTGTAATGATCCAAAAATGACTGTGAATTTGCGAGAGAGATGGCGGTAGAATGTCGGGCTTCTATCTCTGGCTTTTTGGAGGAGTATTTTTATGCGCGTCGGGAATGAGCTGTGGCATGCGATACTGTGGACTGGGTGCGTGAACCATATGCGGAAGATGCTACACTGCGTACCCCTGTTACTACGATGTAGGAGGTCTGGGGGGCATGAACGATATTGCAATCCAAATCCACTCACACGTTCAAATCTCAGTCTACAGTGGGTGCACTTCTTTCCGGTGTTTGTCGAGGCCGCGAAGGCGACTCTGTTCCAAAAGTGATACAATCCTTCCATCAGACACGCGCTCCCCCGCAAGATAGGTCCTTCGCCCAACATATGTCATGCTACTGCAGGGTTTCATCGTCGGACAATTCACCTCATACCAAGTGATGGAACGCACATCCGTATTGCTAGTAGCGGAATCGCAATACACTCACCTCCCTCGATGCTCGCAGCTCCTCCGGACGCGCACGATTACCTTGGTGGTGAGTGACGTCTTGCGATCCTCAAACATAGCGCTGTCTGTCTACCCATGTTTGCGCCCTCGCTCGTCACTCAACAGCGTGCGCCAGTACCGTCACCACGCACATACTCCAGTGGCCACCGTCTCCGTGGGATCTCGTAGAGGCTTCCGCGGTTGGTCTGCATCATATCGTGACAGCCCGACTCCCTGCAGTGCAGTGTTGCCCCGCTAGACATTGTCCATGCTCCCATCATTGTGTGGTGAGCGGGCATGTATGCGGCAGCATCCAGGGCAGCCATCCAGCTGTATTGTTCAACGTTCACCCCTTACTCCCGATGACCGGTGAGACCTGTGGGTCGGACATCCAACTTGAACGATTTGCGCGAGTTAAACTATGTATATCTGCTGGACGTGCCCTGATGTGGCGCGGAGGTATTCACACATATTCAAGCCTGACATCGATGTACGTGCTCCGTAACTCAATCTACACAGCTACCACTGACAGCAATCTTGTTCTCCTAGTTCTACATCATGAGTTATCCGTATTCATCTGTCAATTTAGATCACTGCATGATGGACATGCTGCATAGCCGAAAGAGGAGCTTTCACCAAGGGTACGAGTTTCACGACTGGAGTGAGTTTGAAGTTTAACGTCTTCGAAGCAGCGCTCACCGGCGAGAACGTCGTGGACGTCACCCTCTCATCAGCTTCTGCCGGTCCGGATCAGTGCCCACTGTAACTCTCCGATGACGATCTGACGATATAAAGGCCGAGCGTTCGAAATCATCGTACCGTCAATCCCTCTTTCACTGCGTGGCGATGGCTTCCTCCACGGCCTCAGCGAGCGGTACAGTCGCGCAGCCATCTGCGTCTGCGCTGGTGTGCTTGCCGCACGTCGCCCCGCTCGACAACAGCATCGGTGCCTATCTCATCGGGACGTTCGTGGGACTCGTGTGAGTAACAACCCGCACTGCACGCGCACGAGCCCCGTGGTGTGAGTTGCTCACGGAGCGTCCTCGGCCTGTGCTGTACATGTGTAGACTGTATGGGTTCCTCCTGCACCAAGTGATCGCGTATTTCCGCCTGTATCCGAAGGACCACCTCCTTCTGAAGGCCCTGGTAGGTCATCCTCCTCGTGCGCTTACTTATAGCGCGGACTCACTCCTCGCATAGGTTTCATGTGTTCTGTGAGCTGCGATACTAGCTTGATTCATCTCGGCAGGACGAGACTCATACTTCCGATAGGTTGCTCGAGACCGTGGGCGCTGTGTTGAACACCCACGTTTGGTGAGTGCTCGTGCTGCAGCTTAATCCGATCGAGGACTCACTCACTTACTCCATTCGTGTCCTTTGTGTGCCACCAGCTACTTCTATCTCGTACAGAAATATGCTCAGCCAGGAGAGCTTTTGGATAGTGTATGGTCAGTACGCATTCAAGTATTCGTGTCTTGGTACTCTCACCGAGAATACGTGGAACAGGTCTCTGAGTGTAAGTCTGAGTCGCTTCACTGCAGGGTCCATGCGGAGCGTCACTAATGTCCGTCCTGCCAGCTCTCACCCATAGTGCTCGTGAGTGGGAATACCTCGCTTCGCCTCGTCGTCAAGCCTGACACCGGCTTCAGGCGTCCACCATCGCTGCCTCCCAAGTGTTCGTCACCGCCAGTCTTTCCCGTCCGAAGTTGAGCCATTGTAAGCTGACCGAAACTGCTCTCCATCACAGATTCTTCGTCCGCCGGGTATATCTCAGTGAGTGGACGTGTCACACATGCTCTGCTCGCTCAACGTTCATTTCCGATTGTCTATGATATAGTTGGGCGTCGATACAGATTCCTGGCCATCATAGCGGCAAGTATTCTCTTTGAGATAGCCTTGACCGTCAGCGCGATCTCCTGACACGTCTCCATCTTAGGCTCTTCTGATTATCGTAACTATTGGTGAATTTCACTCATCTCCTCGTAGCATTCGCGCTGAGCAATTCCCCGTTTGCGTCCTGAACCAGCATTTGATACTGGTGCGTGTATCCCTACTAGTGTCTCTGTGTGGGCATCCGAGAGCGAGATACTGAACCGGCGCCACTCCCCAGCTGCCACAGTTGTAGGGTTTGTCTCGTCCTTTACGAATATTCTGTAGAGCTTGCAACTCACGTCGTGCTTGGAACTGATCACAGGTTACAAGTCAAGGCATTCGCTGAAATCACCAGGGTCGGGGTAAGTACCAATCAGATCGGTCGGCGGTCGACTCGCGTGCCGCTGTCATTGGTTGCTGAACAGATCGCCTGTTACAGTGGCTCATCGCCGTCGGTTCTATGTCCATAATCGCTGGGGACATCTGCTTGACGTTAGCGCTCATCTTAACGCTTCGACAAAGTCGGACGGGACTGAAGAGGTACAGAGGCATTCAGTCCCAGTTTATCCGCTCCCCATATTCTGAGACAGAGCGCAGCACCGACTCTCTCATCCATGTCATTGTGATCTATACGATAAACACAGGTACACATCCACTTCAATCAGATCAGCACCGACGCTCACTTCTGTGTCTGAAATACCGGCAGGTCTTCTCAACGGGTAATGCACTTCTGGTCCCTCGAAGTCGCATAGGACACTCACCTTTCCTCAGAACACTAACATTGTTGTTCTTTGTGCTGGTGAGTCTGCGGATAGTACCGCTCTGACTTGTACGCCAGTGTGCTCACTCACGAGCCGTCAGAACGTCGCCCTGCCGCCGGGAGACCTCATATTCGCCGGGCTGGGCATTGTTACGGTCAGAGGTACGACCCTCCTCGCTCTTCCAACATTGAATGACTCTTCGCTGATCTCGCATTCATATTGACAGTATACGCGAACGCCTTCCTCACCACGTACGTGATGCGGCTCTACGCGCTCCGTGTGCCAGTCGCTCTGACGATCAGGCTGGTGCTGCAGACTCAATTCGCGCATCACGCTCGCGAAGCGCGGCATGTTCACCTTCGGCGTCGTCGACATAGATTTCCCTCCCGGGACGAGCACGACGGTGCGCGACGCGCGGTCGGGGAATGGGACTCGGATGGAGTTCGCGACCCCCGGCGGCATGTCAGCGGTAGAGCTAGACTCCTGGCTTCCACGTCAGGTAAGTTCTCGCCTCGGGGCCGTGTCTGCGCCTGCATACATCCTCTACTACTACTTGGTTGACCTGCCTGACGCCACGCAGAGTCCTGCGGCTGCCCTGAGTGCAGGGAATCGCGGACCCGTCGACATCAAAATCAACGTAGATAGAGAACTGGTAGTCAGCGACTGACAACGAATAGGAGGGGTCGGTGCTCCGGTGTAACAAACAGGACGAGCTCGACTGACATCTAGTCTCGTGCACCGGCGCCGCGTCAAATGTTTGCGGCGAACAGAAGCGCCGCTCGCTGCCAGCTTGCAGAAGGGGTTCGACTCGCGGCCGCGTTGAAGGCGCGCGTTGAGGCACTGTGGGGGTTCAATTGACGTTCCCGGTCCCGACTCAAGTACTCAAGTACTCACGACTCGTGTATAGTCTGATATGTATCGACGTTGAGCGATTACGGAACAGAGGTATTGGAGACTACAAGTACAGAGTTCTGAACTATGACTCGAGTCTACACAACAACACGACGAGACAATAACGTGCAATTTACACTACTCATGTGGAGGACCTCATCGTCCTGAGACAGGCCCCCGACCGCGGTTGCGTCCACGGGAGACACCCTTCCCCTTGTTGCCCCGATTGTAAACCGTCACACTGATGGGTGCGTGGTGAAGCACCTCATCATCCGGAACAGTCTTCGCCTGCTTCACTGGTTGGGCGGTACTGCGCGGCACAGGGCGAGGCGGCGCACGGTACCCATCCAGGCGGTCGTACCCGATCAGGTCGTGGCCCGGCGCAGGCCAGTTAACCTTGCCCGAGTACAAGGGCGACTCGAAGATCTCGATGATCGTGTCGTGCGTTTCAAGAGACGCTGCATGTTCGAAATCCGCGGGAGGAGGCCTAGGGATAGCTACAGTGTCGTGACTCGGAGCTGTCTGTGCGGTAGCGGTGGGGAGCCGTGTCACGGTGCCAGTGGATCGAGAGCTGGGGCGCCCTTGAGGCGCAACCCCGATCGCGTCCATGAACTGGTCAATGTCGTCGGCAGTGTCGTCATGCGTGACAGATGGCTTGGCTAGAAGTTGCGCGGCATTGGCTTCCTTCTTCTTCTGCTGCTCTACGTTCGCCTGCCAATCCAGGACGTTGTAACGAGCGTGAAACTTCTCGAGCAGTGCCTTCATCAACGCATTCAAAGGATGATTGTCGTTTCCTTTGTCATCGTGGAAGAGGACGTTGACGCCTCCAAAGAAGAGCTTGCCTGCATTGATCATCGCCTCCTTGCCGCCAGGGGCAGAATTGTGATTGTCACCGTCCAAGGGGCTGTCGTCGAAATATGCGTGCACAAAGCCGTCGATGTGGTTCAGATTGTGGAGTAGAAAACGAATCGCGTTATAGAGCATCGCATAGGAGAAGGATTCGAACTCGTCGGGTAGGAGGATAGGAAGAGTGGGGTCCCTGAGACAACGAAGAGACATGAACTGCCAGGTGCCCTAGACACAAAAGTCAGTAGGTTTCTGAGAGGCGTGAGAAACGGTGTAAGACATACTGTTCGCTCCGGCTGTCGCGCTATATCGACAGTGATTTTCTTAGCCAGTTCCCAATCGCACAACTTACCCTCCCAGAAAATGGCACCGCCCAGAGTGCTGTTGCCAGTATGATACCTCGGATATATGAGGATGTTTCCGACACTGACATCGCGGTGGATGAGGTTGCAGTCCTCGTATGCCGCCCGATGACCTATCAAAGACTATCAGCTGCTGTGGACGGGAAGGTGAACGTAGAGCGTACTTACCTCGAATGCAATGTGACACAATGCGGACCCATTGTTTGGCACTAGTAAATGCCGTGGATGGAAGGCAAACCTCAGCAACGATGATACGATAGTGAGTGAGGTGACGGAGACCCGAGCCTTCTTGAGCTACGTCTTCGTCCTGTACCTCCTGCACAGAGCGCTTGACTCCGCGAGAGGCGGTATGAGACGCGGACCCAGTGCCCTGGCAGACTTGCGGAGCAGAAGTGGGAATGCTGGAGCGTACGATCGACGGACTGGCAGCTGTCCGATTGTCAGACGACGTTGTGGACCGCCGGTATGGGAGTGGCACTATGATACGTGGCGCTGTATGAAGGCCAGCTTTGTTAGACATGCGCTGGACGTGCTTCCGTAGCTCCTGGCTCGCATGCGGTGCGTATCGCGATGTCTCTGTTTCTTGTGATTCGCCGTTCTTCTCGCACACGTCTTCATGCGCGATTAACGTAGGCACGTAAGGAACACCGGCCTGGTTGAGCTCGGAGAGTACGTCGCCCTCCTTGTCCACGCCGACGTAGAATGGCCTCCACGCATCCTTGAGGAAGACGAGCCGCTGTGTAGACCACTCGAGCGCGATGTACCCTCGAGTAGCACGGCTGACCATGCCGCTAGCCTCGAAGATTGGGTTCCCGACGAGGTACTTCCGGCCTCCTACTGTGAGCTGGTATCGGGGGGAGTTGTGGTCAAGCGAGTCGTGGAACAGCGTGCGCATGTACTTCCACACAGGCAAGGGATCGGGGCAAGGTGTCGTCGAATGGTGGTCGGTGGAGGGGTTGCAAGCGGCACTTGGGTCGTGATGTAGCATGCCGTTCTCGAACAAGGGAGACACTGGAGCATCCAGCGTGTCTTCCGGGAAGGCGAAGTTGCCTAGGAAGTCGTCACGGGTTACGCGTGAACGTTCCTTGTGGTCGACATCGCCGTGGTAGAACGCGAGGGTTTCCATACGCATCCATGCGCAAGACCCTCGCTTCACACGCGTGGCAGTGTGGTCGAGACCTTGAGCCGCGTCGGAGAGCTGGGAGAACCCATAGAGGAATTCAAGGAGGAGGCGTGTGCCGGCGATGTCGTCGACGTAGTTGACGTTATCTGTGACGATGACACCTGAACGGTCCCATCGCATCGCGCGGTACTCCTGGCCGTTGATCAGCATCTGGAACAGCTTAGTGCGATGTTGGTATGTGAAGGTGTGTTTGGAATAGGACATGAGCTGCCCGCGGACCCTGCGACGACTGATCGTCGCCGTCTCAGCAGGAGGGTCTTCTCGCTTCTCGAACGCATCGTATCCGGTCCCTCCAGGCTTGAGCTCAATGCCTAGACGTATGAGAGGCCAATGTGATCGCTTATCCACGACATCCTTCTTGTCGTCGTTCGAGATGAGACTAGCGTCGATCCGAAGGCGGGTCTTGTCCCCAACGTCCGGTGTCGTCTCAGAGGAGTGAAAGAAGTAGTCAGGAAAGAGGTTGAATTGCTGGGTGATCTCGACCTGCAAACCGCGAGTGAGCATCAGTGACGATGGTTACAACAACGTACTCACCCATAGCTTGGTGACGTCTCTCTCCAACGGCTTCAGCATGCCAGCTGCGTCCTTCTCTTCCTCACCGTCTTTCGGTTTAGGACTCCTTGTGATAGCGGCGAATCCTTCCCGGAAAGCCGCTGCGATCTCCTGGATTCTGGCTTCGGGGAAGACGGTGTCGAAGTTGGCAGGGACAGGGACGTACTCCTTGAACTGGTTAGGAGTCATGATGATCGTCGTGAGGGCGCAGTCGTCCATGTCGTCTTCACGGTGTTGTTGGAGCGATCATTGGTCGTCGAGGCCCTGGCGGGAGGGATCGTAGGTGTGTGGTTTCTGGGGTTTGGCTGGGGAAGAGCCAACATTTCCCGGGTAAGTTTCGATAGGCATGATGGAAGCGGGTAGAGACAGACATTGCGAGGCGCTCACGACGGAATTTATACCTCACGAGCCTTGGTTTGGGACTGCGGGGGGGGGGGGCGTGACCAGTTTGTTGAAACCTGGCACGCGATGGCCAGCCCGACATATTAATTAATGCGAACGGACAAAGGAGATTGTGAGCAGCGACTTACCTTACTTGAGACACAATAGAGTGTTGAGTGAAAGCCCTTTGTTCGAGGCACAATGGTCCGTTGTGACTCGAAGATGAACGCGGAGGACAAGCGTGGTTGCAAGCGCCGACCAGGTTCGTTTTCACTTTGGGACAAATCCAGATCGGCACTGCATTCTACACGAGCGCCTAACGTCAACTCGACTCTGACCAGGACCACAATAGACACCTTTAGCAGCGCGGCCCCAACGTTTGATGGGAGCTCCATCGAGCGTGACAGGCGCTAGAAATTGAGCCGGAGTGTGACATGCTGAGGGTTTCGGCGAAAACCGGTCAGTTCGTGCTCTCGGACAATGTCAAGCTATCAGCCTTGCTATCAGCACAGAGAACTCATGGTACAAGTCCTCTCAACACTGTAGTGAATGGGGGAAAAGGTGGAGGTCCAATTACGAGTCGGTCGATATCAATGCGCGTCGAGATTGAGGGTGAGCTGACGGCGGCTACTGGGCGCTAGGTCAGATGGTCACTGTGTGACCTGGAGCGTCACATGAAATGGTCGCCCCAACGCTCCATGATGGGCGACTTGGACCCCTCTGCTAAAGGTGTCTAATGCCCGTGTTGATATCCCCAGACATGTCCCACAAGTGATTAGTGATAAATGCACTAGTCATAGTCTCACGAGCAGTCGTAGTGCGAGGGTAGGTGAGCTGGAAAGCGCCCTCGACTCATCAGCGACTTAGTCACCACTCAGTACTCACCGCCGTCTCCTCGCGGCATCCTTTAGCACTTGAGGTGCCCACCGTCGGCGTCTGAGCCGCTGCGGTACTATTACAACTTTGCGCAAGTCCCTCCCGGCGCTCTCTTTCAGAAGACCCTGTTCGGCCTCACTGCGTCCGTCCCATCACTCGCGACGAACATGGTTGCTACTGCGCTCATCTGGATCAAGGCATGGTGTGTACACTCTGTATGCGGGCTCGACCCTCTCGGCTGACTATGCCATCCAGGGAACACCGCAAATTCATTGCAGATGTCAACCTTGGCCGGACGTCGCGTGTAGAGCGCGCGCTCGCCCTTCTCATTGAATCCGGCTCGGTCTATTGCATCTTATGGGTACGCACTGCACGGCTCTTTCTAGCATCCGAACCATTTTTAATTGACCGCAATTCAGATGCTCGTCATCATATACCAAGTCATATGGCAAATCTATGGCGACGCGATCTACCCGACCTTCAACTCCGCATTCGAGTACTTCCTCAAGGGATGTCTAATCCCGCTCGTGGTGCGTCTCTCTCTTCGGTACCTGTACCTGTATCACACACGTCGTGTTGACTGCAGGATCGCCGCCTTGTGTCTCCAGGGAATGTATCCGACTGCCATCATCCTCCTCGTCGCCCTCGACAAGTCGCACTTTGGCGCCATCACTCCTGGGGGCGGATTGACCGCCTCCCATCTATCATCTCGCCGTGTTACTCGGACGTCGATCTATGAGAGTACTGGGGAAGAGGCAAACTTGAAGGAAGGTGTTGCCTCCGAGAGACCGCCGCTCCTCCGTCAGCGGGTCTCTCATGATTCTAGTGCTGTAATCTTGGAACAGGCTAGATGATACGACAGCTTTCTATTATACTCCCCGGACGCGGTGATGTGCTCAAGTGACTTGTCGTTGGAGCGACTAGAACGGTTGGATCAGTAGCCAATGTTCGCGGCCGCTGTATAGTGCGCCACCTCCGCCGCAATCAGCATCATATCCCATAGATGCTCAGTCGCAGGACATGCTCTCTAGGCTCGCGCAGCTGAACCGCGGAAACATACAAGATATACGTCAGTGGAAATGTGCTTGCCAATGTTCTCGTAGGTGACCATTGCATCTGTCAACAAGCCTCCAAATGGTCTCAACGAGTATGTCCTCACGCCACAGATACCTTTTTCGCCCTGTGACCGAGATCGGACATCTTACGACTGTCGGTGGTCAATCGGCACCAATATATCGACGTAGAGGAGGAGGTCGCTCGACAACCCAAGTGCGCAGCGAGTGAACTCCTAGCAGCCCGTACTTGCTCTCGGCATGCTAACGATGCCCATGCATGAGAAATACTATGTTGGCAATGGAGGATTCGAGCGATCATCGCTCTAGGTATAGAGTTGGACTCAGTGCTGCGGTCTTGTACCGCTGAGGCGAGCGTACGTAGAACTTGAGGAAGTGGATGTTTCAGTCTGTGGGCATTGGTATACAAGAACATACGGGTGATGGTCCGCTGATGAAACGCAGGCTCTGAGTAGCTCTGACGACCTCTGACGCCTCTGTGCCGCCTCGAAGGTCGTTACTATGAGATACATAGTCATTGGGGACATGACATTGTCTCCGGATACGTGATACATCTGAGATCAGGATACATCGGGCCCTGGGATGAAGAGAGCAATGTCACAAACTCTAGTCTACAAAATGGTCACCTGCAGCCGCGGCGAGGTCGACTACTACTTCCCTCCCCTCTACTTCCAGCTCCGTTGCCGCGCCCGGCACCCGCCGCAGTCCGACTACGAGCGTTAGCGTTGCGGGCACTCGTTCGCGTGCTCTGACGGGTGACCGTAGTGGGGCGATTTGTGGTGGCGGCCACAGCGGCAGCGGCGGGAGGGTCCACGGCCGCCGTTGCGTTCGCCGCTGCGTTGAATTTGCTACGGCTGCGAGTCACCCTCCCATTACTGGGACCAGGAGCGGGCGCGGGCGCGGGTGCAGGCTGAGGAGGCTGGGGTTGTGGAGCGGCTGCAACGTTCGCTGCAGAGCGACTCCGGGTGACGCGATCGGAAGGAGGGATGGGGTTCGCACGCTCCCGTCGTGCTCTCTTTGCCGGTCGGGCAGGCTCGTCATCCAAAGGAGGCGGCGATGGTGGACGGAGAGCTGGTTGAGCTGGAGGCTCTCTACGCGACCTCTTCCGAGTCGCCGGTCTGGCAGAGTCGTCTTGCGCCGTCGATGGTTGAGGATGCGGCGGGGGTGGAGGTAGAGCTTGTTGGGCTGGAGGCTCCCTGCGCGACCTCTTCCGAGTCGCTGGTCTGGAGGAATCGTCGTCCTCCGTGGCAGGCTGAGGGGCCGACGGGGGAGGAGGGAGAAGTGGTTGCGCTGACCGCTCCCGGCGCGCTCTCTTCGCCGGTCTGGCGGAGTCGTCGTCCTCCGTCGAAGGCTGAGGGAGTGCCGGGGGGCCCGGAGGAACGGCGTCCGGCTGCACTGAACGTTCCCGGCGCGTTTTCTTTGCCGGTCTGACGGAGTCGTCGCCGTCCTCCATCGCATGCTGAGGCAGAATCGGCTGCGCCGTAGGCATACGGTCAGGGATGACGTCAGCAGCAGGCCATGTCTTGTTTTTGTAGAGATAGTCATGGACTATCTGGCGAATGGGGGTATGGCTGTCTAAGAAGCTGGCGTTCAGGTACGTTTCCTCCGTCGGCGGCTGAGGAATCTTGTCTTTCGCGAACTTGTAGTCCTTGGGTTTTGTCCACAGCTGCAAGTCGCCCAGTTCTTGGCTACGGTCCTCATCATCCGCGCTCTCGGACTCTTCAGCAATGGGATCGAGCTGCTGCCGTGGCCGAGGGGATGTAGATGGAGTTCGTGGTGTGTGCTTGGCTTGGACAGCCGCACAGTGCTGTTCCCATTGGTGGACCTGGTAGCGGGAGTGGATGATGGTGAGTATCTCCTGCAGGAACTCATTGATGAGATGGCCCCGATGCTCGTCGCCATCGGGGGTGAAGAACTGGAGCTTGACTTGTTTATTCGTCATGAGGATTCCTCGATCCATGACGGCGAGCGACTTCAGATAAGGGCAGGTGATCTTTCCCGTACTGGCGTCCATCAGGAAGCCCGCAAAATAGTTGGAATTGAACAATTCGATGGACCCGATCGTCGAGCGCAGACGGCACATTGCGCCGTACACGATAATGTGGAAGAATGATTCAAGTTCGTCGCGGAGAGTCGTCGGACGGCCGGGATTCTCGAGCAGATAAACGGACATGTAGTGCCATGTGCCCTGTACGAGGGAGTCAATAAAAAGAGACGGCCAAATGCAGTGTTGTACGTACCGTGCGCTCGGGCTGGACCGCATACTCGATGTCGATCGATTTCGCAAGCTCCCAGTCACTCAGCATCCCCTCCCAGACGGTGCGCTTCTTGCCCGCCTTAGAGTCCTTGACAACGACGCGAATGAGGATGTTACCCGCACTGACGTCGCGGTGGATGTATTTCGCTTTCGTATACGCGGACTCATGCGCTGTGGAACGATTGAGTATGATGCCGCGCAATGACCGGCGGCTGCTATGACGACTCACCCAGAATGCAGTCGAAAACGATGCGGACGAGCTGCCAGCTGCTCGTGAACTCGGTGAAGGGAAGGCAGACGTCCCTGACTACCATCCGGGAGTGGACGAAGTGACGGAGCCCACGACCTTGCTGACGCAAATCCTCGGCACCGAACTCCTGACACGAACGCTTCGGGCTAGCCTCTGAGGTGGTGGGTGGCTGCATAGTAGCAGGGAGATTCACTAGAGAAACTGTCCTTTTCTTCGAGGCCTGCTTTGGATCCGGTTGCTGGTCTGAATCCGGACGGTCATTAGCGGACGCAGCGCCTGCTCCTGGTGCCGAGGCTGCCTGAGGGCCCAAGACGGGTTTGTCGATGGGACGAGATGTTGCGGCTCCCGGGGTTATACGCTTACAGTCGACACCCATCGCCTTCTCGTAGGCTTGATCAGGCTGGAAAGGTGCGAATATAGTCACCTTCTTGTCGCCGGTCAGAGGGGAGTAGTTCGAAGTCTCGGTCTCCTGTGCAGAGCCGTCCTCGTTGCAGACGTCCTCATATGCAATGAGGTGTGGGATGTGGGGGATGTCCTGATCGTTCAGCTTTGAAAGGATGGTCCCCTCTGGCTCCAAACCGACGTAGTAGGGCCGCCAGGCGTCCTTGAGGAGTACGAGACGTTGCGTCTGCCACTCGAGCGCAATGAAGCAGCGAGTCCCACGGCCAACGAGACCGAACGCGAGGAAGATGTGCATGCCGACGACGTAGTCCTTGCCCGAGACGGTGATCTTGTAGCGAGGGTACTTGGGCACAAGTGTCTTCCGGAACATGTCGCGGATGAACTTGAAGACGGGAACAGTTTGCGGTAACGTGTGGGAATGGAGGCCGACGCAGGAGCACGCGGCATCCTGGTGCAAGCGACCGTTGCCGGGAGCAGACAGTTCGCAGAGCGGGAGCTTCTGGGAGGGATCCAGGAAGACCGGATGAATATCGATAGACGCGTCGATGATTCCTTCCGTGTGGTCGAGGTCTTGAGGGCAGGCGTCGCTGAGCATATCCATCCTCTGGTACCCGCAGGAGCCCGGAGTGAGTAGGACAGCGTTCGGATCGATCCCCCTCTGGGTCGGAGTGAGCTTCGAGAACGCGTAGAGAGTCTCGAGAAGGGCCCGGACACCACTATAGCTCTGCGTGTAGTTGATGGCTTCCGTGACGATCACGCCAGATCGGTCCCAGCGCATGGCACGGAACTCATCGCCATTGATGAAGAGCATGGGGATGGAGGTGCGGTGTTGGTAGGAAAACGCGGTGTTAACGTACGAGACGAGCTGGCCGCGAACCTTCTTACGTGTCTTGGCGTTCGACTCGACTTCGTGATTTCGCACGTCGTCGAAGGGGTCGTACTTCGTAGAACCGGACTTGAACTCCACGAGGAATTGTTGATAAGGCCAGTTCGGCACCTTCTCTTCGATATGGTCGCGGTCCGTATCCGAGATGAAGGAGCCGTCGATCCTGTACTTGTCCTCGTCGGTCTGCTCGTAGTTGTCTTCCGAGAGATGCAGGAAATGGCCGGGGAGTAGGTGGTATCTTTTGTCGACCGCAAGCTGGAATAGAATGTTTGGACGTGTCGCAACCGTAGAGAAGATATCACTCACCCATGCCGTGGAGTACCCTTTCTCGTTGAGAGACTTCTTGACCTTGTTCCTCTCGTTCTCAGATTGGAGTTTAAACTCCCACTGGATGGCAGCGACCACGTCCTTCGGGAAGGCAGCATCGAAGCCTTCGGCCGCGGCATTGTACAGTACATCGGTCTTGAATTGCGCGTAGCGCATGAGAATGGTGGTGAATGACGAGTCGAGCAACATGAAGCCTCGCTTGGTGTCGGCGTCCGGCACGTTGTGGACGTTGGGCTGGCGGTTGGAGTCGATGGTTTTGCTCTTGTCGACGGCGACGGGAGTGGAGTTCAGGGCGTCGGAGGGAGCACCGTGCTTATGGGGTGCCATGGTGGGGGGTGAGACGACATTCGAACGGTGAGAGTGCAGAGCATACCTGCGAGGCGCGCGTGTCACGGTTTTTATACCTAGCGGACGTGGTTAGAGCTTGTTAGAGAACGAAACCCAAGCGCCTCTTCCACGTTCAAACACGCGGCCGGACAACAGCCGAAACGAGGCCCGGCCCGAGAGAACAAAGAGAATTTTTGCTCCGGATACATACCAAATGAGGGTATCTCAGACGGTCTGGACAATTGCGAGCCTTTTGTTCGTCCGTTTCGACCCGGTTTCAAAGCTCAAAGCGGGATGGCGGTGGCACGGGACAGCGACGTGGCCTATGCGCGAGAGGCGTCGTCAGCGTCCACGATGACTCAGACCAGGGAGTACGGACGGATCCCGCCTGATTTGTATCTCTCAGTATATTCCAGAGCTTGTTGACCGCTGATGAGCTAGACAGCGGCAAGGGAGGGGATGGATGGTCGAAAATGAGACGTCGAAGATGGTGGTTGGGATGAAGTTCGAACACGAGTCACACGTCACACGCGTCACCGTTCTCACATTATTAGGCGCTCGAGGCTAACCAACTTCGTCTCGCCTGGACACTATCGGTTACCTTTGAGCACTTACTCTTTTTGAACGTGAGTGATGACTTATCGCAGCTCCTCATGAGGACGTGCATTGAACGAGATTGCGCAGTAGACATTAATGTGAATGACAAAAGGATCACGGACTTCGTCCCGTACACGGCGGCAACCTGGCCGGCTCCGTTTTCCTACATGAGGCGCAGCTGATTAAATAGTATATCTGCAGTGGATCATTGCCGTTGCGTCCGGGCTAGCACCTGTAGCAGACATCACACTCGCGGTCATGATCCTCATAATCGATTAGCCTCCCATGGCTGACTTTAGTGCTCAAGCTGTCCAGCTTTTGGGTTCCGCAGTGGATCTTCTCATCCTGTATGCACTCGCCATAGGCCCGGGTGTGTCCTGAGCTTTTTTATCACCCCTTCTCTTTGTTGTGCCCATTTGACTCTGACCCTGCACGCAGGCTGATAACGAGGTACGTGCTAATTAGCGCTGTTTGATGTCAAGTATGCAGTGTCTCACGTATCGCGCATATGCGTCAAGCGTCGTCATGATTGTGATTGTCATTATTACAAATCTTTAGGGTCTTCAGACACGCCGAACAGTCGCGTCCAGCCACTCGTGCTTCTCGACAAAGTATGTGCTACATAAGAGTCTCCATTGTGGCGACCAAGTCGCGTGTCACGTCCGGAGTCGCTAGTCTGCTCACCACCCCTACAGGGTACGCGAACGCAATATTGGGCCGCGTAGGTGTATCACGTGTGCGAACGTGCACTACTAGCACTGGCAAAGCATGAGCAAGCATGCACACTCGCCAGGAGAGAGGCTCGTATGCCAAGTCAATCCTTCCGGGGATGCGAGGGACTGGACGGCCACGTACAAGCATGCCAGCCACAGCAAAACACACACGAAGAACATGACCTACGAACATATGTCCCGGATGAGTAAAGTACACACAGAACATATTACCCATGTGTTATATCCAGGCAGCACCTTGCATGCGGCTGAAGGGGTCACTGGCAATGATTATCGCTCGAGGTATAGATATACTAGAAGCACCGCAGTTTTGTACAGATGAGAACGAAAGGGCTGCCAGTCTCGTAGATTGTCTGTCTAGCCTGAAGTATCACTGCATACCATACACAGGCAGGATGATGGTGTGCCCATCGATATATGGCTAGTACGTACACAGCTTTGACCTGCGGTGCTTAGACACTCACGGTTGTATCTGTCTCCTGTGACTGGTAGACCGTCAGTGACATCTCGCGAAGACCACGGATACCTTCTAGCCTCGTAGATCATTGTCGTCCATCCAGCATGTCTTGAAAACTCAAAGGAAATCCTAGAGACATACGTCGTTAACCGTAGCCGAGACGAGCGGCTACACGCACCCAAATCCGCGGGCCGCGCTAACCGACTGTTCAACTTGACCACCTTCTACAACGACACCCACCGCCGCCTCGACCGCTTTCCATCATCCACAGGCACACGCACCACCGAACATGAGCGGCCACATGATACTCATGCCTATGGCCGTGCTCAAGGCCAAATTCATCCACACTCCCCCCAATTTCGCGGAGAATATCTCGGACGAGGTCGTTTGCAGTGTCCGCCAGGAACTGCTGGACACCTACGAGATGGCCATGGAGGGATACGAGGAGACGCAGAGAGCTGACCTCTTCGACAAGGGGATCGCCATTGGCTGGGTGAGTCTTGCACCATTGTTTCGATCACGGATGCGAGGTGGCTGGCCTAACCATCGCACGCGACATCGACCGACGCTGACCCATCCTCTCTCCTCTCCTATGTGCGATCCGCTCCGTCCTCGATGTCAACCGACCAAGACGGACTTGCTGGGTATGTTCGAAGGCATATGCCCGAAGTACGAGATCCGTGTTCCGATGGAGGTCCCGCTGCATTGCGAACAGAGCGACGAGGGTGCGCACAAGCACGCAGGACTCGGAGCCGAGGTCCAGGTCGATGAGGGAATGGAAGAAGCCGCAGTTGTGTTCCAAGACACCGAAGTCGTATCACAAGTCGAGGACGTAGATCTAGACTTGTCAAATGTTCCGGAGCCCCCAGTCGTCGACGTCAAAGCGGGGTTCGTGCGCGCCGACGCGCCATTCTCCCCGCAAGGGCCCGACTGGATCCACCAACGCCTCCACCTCCGCTTCAAGAGTGACATCGTGGTCCCAGTACCCCCTACCACAGCACCACCACCACCACCACCGCCCGCGCCCGCGCCCGCGCAGCACGAAGACGAAGGACAAAACCCGGACCAAGGCGAACCCACCAGCGACCCGCCCTCTTCCACCGCCGTCGCGCATGCAATCAAGGACCTCCTCCTCCCCGACGTCGCGCAGATCCTGCGCTTCCAGCACCGCACGTGCGTGTACACGCTCTTCGTCGACCACGCTACGTTCCGCGTCCTGCGCTGGGACCGCACCGCCGTGCTGCTCACCGAGCCCGTCGACTACCTCGAGAGCGTCGCGGGCACCCGCGAGCTGCTCGAGTTCCTCTACGCGTTCGCGCGACTCGACGACGCGGCGCAGGGCCTCGACCCGAGCGCGACGCTGCTCGATGAGGCGTCGTGCGGATGGCGCCGCATGGACTTCCTCGCGCGTGCGCATCCGGGTGACACGGATTCGTACGAGTCGGAGCATGTCGTCCCCGACCCGACCTCGGACCTCGCCCCCTCCTCCACCGCTATCCGCCAAGCGGGTGAGAACGTTGTGCATTGCGACCCGACAGAACCGTGCAGGGAGTCGTGCAGCGGCCACGACACGCACGTCGTCGAAACCTTCCAGCACGTCCGCGAGTCCTTTGCACAGTCGCTCGTCGCGGGCTGGCCGCGGTACCGCCTCATGGTCGACGGCCGCGTGTTCCTCGTATGCTGGCCCATCAACGGCGAAGACGAGGACCCAGATCAAAATAAGGCGAGCAACGCTGTCTTCGGGCGCGGGACGCGCGGATATGTCGCCCTCGACTGGGAGAAGCAGACGTTTGTCTTCTTGAAAGACGCGTGGCGCATCCTACTGGACGGAGTCGAGCAGGAGGGCGCCGTCCTGGGCAAGCTGAACGCCGCAGGGGTCGCGCACGTCCCGACGCTCGTTGCACACGAGGACATCCCAGGTCGATACCAGCAGGCGCTGTCGTGGCAGTACGCACCGCCGGACATGCAGCAGAGGATGCATCGGCAGGTGCACTACAGGATCGCGGTCGAGGAGGTGTGTTTCCCGCTGGACAGGTTCAGGAGCGGGAAGCAGCTCGTCCGGCTTGTGAAAGACTGCGTCAAGGGTATGTGTCTTGCATGTTACGGCGCGTGCGGGTGTGCGATGAGAAATATGCTGACTGGATGATGTTGCTTAGCCCATGAACAGGCGTACCATAAGGGGCGCTACTTCCACGGGGATGTGAGTGATGGCAACCTGATGATATACCCTACGACGAGGACGAGGGACGGCAAGAGAAGGGTGAAGTGGAAAGGGTTGCTCACCGATTGGGAGTTTGCGTGTCCGGTGACCAATGATAGAGTGGGTCTACCTACGCATACAATGGTCAGCCCGGATTGTTCACTGGTGTTGGAAGTTACTAATTCGCTCACCTCTATCGTCTGTATCGAGCAGGGGACGCGAATCTTCCTGTCGTACTCGCGACAGCTCTCTCATGGACGACCGATCTACACCGCGGACGAGCTCGAGTCCTTCATCCTCGTCCTCCTCTACAACGCACTGTGGTGGATCCGGCACAGCCATACGCCCCAGACGGCGCGGGTCGTGAAAGCCTTATTTGAGCACCACCCGGGTGGGGAGGACGACGGGCTCGCCGGGCGGGCGAAGAAGTTCGGCAAGAGCAGGAGGCCAGAGTTCGATGGCGAGCAAGTCGTGTTCCTCTTTCAGGATGGCGACGACCACGATAGTAGAGAACATCCGCTCAACAAAGTCGTCTCGGATATGCTGGCGATCATCGGCTCGCGGTATGAGGTCCTCCAGTGGCGCCAGGCGACTCGCGAAAAGGAGAAGAAAGGCGAACAGCTCGACCGCGAGCAGGGGCCGACGAAGGGGGTGGAGTACTTGGCGAAGATCTCGTACGAGCATTCGAACGTACGAGGCCTGCTGGGAGCGGCGATCAAGGAGTCGCAATGGCCGGAGAACGACCGGGTCGAGCTGTGGGTCGACTCCAAAGTCTCCGAAAGCGTAGAGCGAGACCGGGAAGGAACGCTGGAGGAAGGCGCAGCGGGTGGAGAAACAGCAGACGAAGATATAGGATCTGTGGGATCTGCTGATGAAAACGAGGACGAGCAGGGTGAGGACCAGGGCTATCTTGGCGATACGGAGGAAGGTTATGGGGGAGAGTCGAGCTCGGACAGCATTCCATGGCGGGGCGAGCTGAAGAGAGCTCTGGAGAATGAAGACGAAACGCAGAGGGTGGTCAAGCGTAGATGTGCGTAGTTTATCACAATCAGACTGTCCCGGCTGCCCTATTCTACAACGCAATGTATCAGTGGTGTTCAAAGCGGCTTGACTGGTCGAGCCGTTGAGGGTGTCACTGAATCTCGCGGTGGACAACGATCCTCCTTTCGAAATTCGAGTAGCAATTGGCCATTATCATGGAGCAAGGCAACGCATCGCTCTCAAGCCGTGATGCTCGCGAGAGTGCGAAAGTGCTCGTTGGCTCACCGAGACCGAAGACCAACACCGCGCCGATATGCTTGAAAAATTCTCCATGCGTTCGATCCACTCCGTACGGATGTTGGTGCGATCCCCGTATTAGGTACGATATATCGGCTTCAGTATCTATTGAAGAAATCTGCCTATCCCATAGACAGGTGCAGATCTAGGTTAGAGAGTAGACATCGAGAAAGCTCATGAGGAGGACGGAGGAGGAAAGAAGTCTGCAATTGGGCGTCTAATGGCCCGACCTGCTTGCACTCTACCACCATGATTCCCTCGGAGCTCGTCCATGACCTATCTCTCTGACGGCCGCGGTCTTCTACTGTGACTTAGATGCTCCTCCTGTGGTCTCCAGTCTGCTTGTCTGATCAACAATAGTTCTTACGACAGGATCAGCATACGCTATGAACACTTGGACCCAACTTGGACCTGCGCAGATTCGACGTGTTGGGGGCAGGAAACTTAGGATCAACTGGTACGTTCTCATATTCATTTTAACGCAGTAACTTGTACGTCGGGCAAGAGACGCGGCAGGGGACATGGTGATGGGACACGTGTAACCCCATTCTTTCGAAAATAAGAAGATCTGCTACAGCCCGTCGAAACTTGACCTGACCCTCTTTGCCTTTGTCTAGAGCACGTCTACGTCGACTCACTTGTAAATGTGATTGCGGTGTCGTCGCTGCTTTCAAACGGCAGCGAACCCAACCTCGGAGACCACCAGCGAAGGTGCGTCTCGCATGCCGCAAAGGTCACAGACGTGTGCTTACCTCGCTTTCATCCGCAAGTGCTCTAAGACACACGGTCTTATTGCCCAACGGGAAGACTGTGAGGACCCTCAGGTTTCTCAGTCGGCCCGCTGACGCTACGCTCGTGTCGTCTATCCACGAGACGACACTGAATCTACCCGCCACCACCTCCTCCTCTCCGGTGTCACCTCCTGCCTTGTCGATCGACGATGCTTGGGGCGTGGTTGCGCTTGGGCTATGGCGTCACTAGCCATGGACGACAGGCTTCATATCAAGCCCCCACGAGGAACATGAACGGGGCCACAGTGCAGGCAGCAGAGCCTCGACCGGCGACTCCTCAACGTCACGTCCACCTCGCAAGCTCACTGCACGCCTCCCGATCTCTCCATAGCGCAGCATACCTGACCACTTCCGCGCCTTCTCTCCTTCTCCACTCCATGTGACGCTAGGTGTGATAACGAGCGAATTTTATAGGCAGTACCAAACGTGGGTACTGCGGCGGAGAGGTAGATTGGACCCCAAGAGGTCGAATATCACATTACGCACCAGCTACGAAACGCAAGCTGCGCTCAGTCGGCGTATATGCAGGTCACGAGGCGCCTGTACTGTGACCTGTCGTGAATGCATGGGCTCCAGCGGCGGACGCAGCGGTTCATGGTCTGCCTCGTGCGCAATGTCGCTCCGCCGATATCGCTGCTTGGACTCTCGCGCGGCGTATCGCATGTCTCGCATGTCTTGTAAGACAGCGCGAGAAGCTGTAAATGTATCGGAGGGTGCAGAAGCGAGCTACCGACGTGGAATACATGCCAAGTCGCCGGTCTCGGATGATTTCTAGTGACTCGGAAGCACACGCAGGTAGAGTCCGCTCGCGTCTGGCATGTAACTTGCTTTGCATGCTCACGTTGTACGTCTAGGACATGTTGTAGTTTGCCTGCAAATTGTATCACGGCGATGGAGGTCGTCTGTCGTTGCTATCTGGGGAGCTTGGTCAAGACGCCATTGTACGTCCTGGGTCGTCATAGAATCTGGCGTGCATATGTGCGTCTCTGTACTCATACAAGCGAAGATTTGAATCCAACTCGGGCTGATCGTACGTGCGCCTCCATTGTCCCAGATCTCCGAGCTCCTCGGTTCGCCTATTGTTCATGTGCTAATCGGCGTGATTAGTGATAAATGCACTAGTCGTAGTCTCACGAGCAGTCGTAGTACGAGGGTAGGTGAGCTGGAAAGCGCCCTCGACTCATCAGCGACTTAGTCACCACTCACCGCCGTCTCCTCGCTGAGCCTTGCGGCCATAGCCGCCAATTGGCAGGCCATAAGTATCAAGTCTTGAGCTCCTCGCGGCATCCTTTAGCACTTGAGGTGCCCACCGTCGACGTTCGAACCGCTGCTGTACTACAACTTTTCGCAAGTCCCTCCCGGCGCTCTCTTCCAGAAGAGCCTGTGCGGGCCCCCTCACGACGAACATGGTTGCTACCGCGCTCATCTGGATCAAGGCATGGTGTGTACACTCTGTATGCGGGCTCGACCCTCTCGGCTGACTATGCCATCCAGGGAACACCGCAAATTCATTGCAGATGTCAACCTTGGCCGGACGTCGCGTGTAGAGCGCGCGCTCGCCCTTCTCATTGAATCCGGCTCGGTCTATTGCATCTTATGGGTACGCACTGCACGGCTCTTTCTAGCATCCGAACCATTTTGAATTGACCGCAATTCAGATGCTCGTCGTCATATACCAAGTCATATGGCAAATCTATGGCGACGCGATCTACCCGACCTTCAACTCCGCAGTCGAGTACTTCCTCAAGGGATGTCTAATCCCGCTCGTGGTGCGTCTCTCTCTCCGGTACCTGTACCTGTATCACACACGTCGTGTTGACTGCAGGATCGCCGCCTTGTGTCTCCAGGGAATATATCCGACTGCCATCATCCTCCTCGTCGCCCTCGACAAGTCGCACTTTGGCGCCACCACTCCTGGGGCGGATTGACCGCCTCCCATCTATCATCTCGCCGTGTGACTCGGACGTCGATCTATGAGAGTACTGGGGACGAGGCAAACTTGAAGGAAGGTGTTGCCTCCGAGAGACCGCCGCTCCTCCGTCAGAGGGTCTCTCATGATTCTAGTGCTGTAATCTTGGAACAGGCTAGATGATACGAAAGCTTTCTATTATACTCCCCGGACGCGGTGATGTGCTCAAGTGACTTGTCGTTGGAGCGACTAGAACGGTTGGATCAGTAGCCAACGTTCCCGGCCCCTGTATAGTGCGCGCTCCGCCGCTTGAATTACCATTTCCTCCCGCTACTACTACCTCAGGCTGGCTGGCCATAAATGCTCAGTCGCAGGACATGCAACCTATCTCGCGCAGCTGAACCGCGAAAATGTTGAGATAGTACTAGAAGTACGATACAACCCGGGCAACGCCCACCGTTCCCTTTTGTTACTATACTAATCGGACATTAGAACTATACTTACTTTACTTATCCTTTCCGGCATATCCCGTAGAATACTTTTCTCTACGCTCGCTCTCGCTCTCTTCCCTCAGTCGTTCTTCCACCCGACTGAGGTATGCACCCTGTATCACTTCATATACGTTCATTACTGATGTACTCATAGCTGTCCGCTAACGCTGACATCTTATTAGGTACATACACTCACAATACAGTCGTTCTTCCACCCGACTGAGCTGTCCGCTAACGCTGACATCTTATTAGGTTATGAGCCCTGCACGACTCTGACCAGCAAGCTCAGTTCGTCGGAAAGGAAGCTCCGGACTCATCCCAGGATCGCCGGATCGAGCTACGCTCTCCCATCCTCCCATTCCGTAACACACTTGTCTTCTCATGCCGGGTTCTCGCTCGAACTCTCCCACGTCGCAACAAACCGCCCAGACGATGACCTCCATGACGCCCTCTACTACCGCACGCATTTGGGAACTCCCATCCGGCATCAATGGCCTCGTCCCGAAGACCGTTTTGGAGAATGAGGAGGGCTACCGGGCATGGTCCCGGCAGATGAAGGGCGCGCTCGAGTACGCGACGCTTTGGGATGTTGTGAGTGGCACCGAGACTCTCCCCGCAACCGGCAACGACGAGATCCAAGTTTGGAAGCGGAAGGACGGCGCTGCGTGGACAATGATCCTGCGCGGCCTGTCCGACCAGCTCGCATCGACCGTCGACAGCCTCTCCACCGCCAACTCATATTGGACCGCGCTTGAGACACAGTTCTCGCGCACATCCCTCAAGTCCGCCGTCATATGGATTCAGAACCTCGTCTTGCCGCTCTCTTCCATTCACGCCCTCGAAGCGCACATCCAGGTGTTTCAAGACGCCATTGGCCACATCCGCTCCTCCGGCATCACCATCTCTGAGCAGTTCGCTGCCGGGATCTTCCTCTCGACTCTACAGGACCGCAACGGCGAACCGACGCAATGGGCCGCGTTCGTCGCCAAGGCCTCGCTGTCCGACACGACGACGCTCAACGAGACCATCGCAGATGCCCGGAACGAACGTCAACGCCTACTTGGCAACAAGTCAATCCCCGCCTCGTCGTCCAGCGACACCGCTCTGTCTATTGAGCTCGCACACGCCGCTTTCGAGAGGGAGGCCCACAGCCGAGGGACGAAGTGGTGCCGCTACTGCACACGGGACACGCACTGGACGTCCGAGTGCCGATCAAAGGGCGCAGGGAAGCGACAAGGCAAGGAGACAGGGAAGCAGAGGGGCAAGAAGAAGAAGGATCGAGCAAACATAGCACAAGACGAGGACGACGACTCCTCTGACTCCGCAGAGGAGCAATCTCACTTTGTACGGTCCGAACGCGTCCTGTACACCTCCGTTGACCAGTATCCCATCCGTGTGCCATCTGTCTCATGTCCGACACCTCCGCCAGTGACCGCTGCCGCTGACTCCGTGTTCCTTACTCGGTCACGTTCGAGCTCACCGGGGCCCATTGTCATCGACTCCGGCACCTCATCTCACGTACATTCCGTCAGATCGGACTTCACGCACATCTCCTCGACATCTAGCACAATCCGAGGTTTTGGCAACGGCAAGACGACCATCGCTGGCTGTGGTGAAGCGCAAATCATTGCACAACTGCCCGACCACAGCTGCACTTGTCTCCGCCTCATGGACACCTGTTACACCCCGAACACATCACCCAGTCTCATCTCTATCTCGCGGCTCGACGAAGCCGGCTGCTATACACTGTTTGGCGAAGGCCGATGCGTGGTATTCGAGAAGAAGGATGACGGTGCGCTCCTGCGCAAGGCGCTTGTGCACGAAGAGGTCTTTCTCACTGGTTCAAAGGGTCCTAACCGCCTCTACCACCTCGATGTCCCGACCGATGAATCATACAAGTTATCCGAGAATCCGTACGAGGCTTTGCAGCTACTCCACGGCAACCTCGCACACCTCAGCTACCCGTCTCTTCGCAAGATGATTCGGAAGGGCCGCATCCAGGGTGTCAAGCTCTCGAAGGCCGAGCTCAACACTCAACCTCCTCCATGCCCGTCCTGCATCAAGGGGAAGATGACACGTGCCTCGTTTCCGCCTTCCGATGGCGAACGTGCACAGCGTATCCTCCTCTATGTCTCCTCCGACCTGTGGGGCAAGGGCCAGGTGCAGACCCCTAGTGGTAAACATTATGTGATGACGTTCACCGACCACTGGTCCCGCTGGGTCTGGGTCGCATTTCTCTGGCGCAAATCCGACGCTTTCAGCGCGTTCAAGGAGTGGCTGGAACTTGTCGAGCGCGAGACTGGACAGAAACTTTCGACACTCCGTGCAGACAATGGCGGCGAGTATCTCTCTGATGAGTTCAAAACGTTCTGCAACGTCCGCGGCATCCACATGCAGACGACTTCTCCGCGCACTCCAGAACAGAATGGGATTGCTGAACGCCAAAACCGCAGTATTTTCGACCTGGTGCGGACAATCCTCATCGACTCTGGCCTGCCCCTTTTCCTATGGGCTGAGGCTGTGCTCTATGTCGTCTATACGAAGAATCGACACCCAACAGCCGCCCTTGGTGGCTTATCCCCTTTCCAAGTGCGATTCAAGCATGCTCCTGACGCCTCGTTTCTTCACCGCTTTGGCTGTCGTGCGTTCGTCTACAACGACCGGCCGGATCAAAGGAAGCTTGATCCTCGTGCAGTGGAAGGCGTATTTGTTGGCTACAGCTACACACAGAAGGCCTACCGGGTGTATTTCCCAGACACAAAGCGGCTCATATCGTCAATCCATGTCAAATTCAACGACGACATGAACGGTTACTCTGGGATTCCATCCGAGGGGGAGAAACACTACGACAATCTCTTCGATCTTCCGCCTGCATTAGATCTCGACACTGACGACTCAGACAGCCGAAATCCCATTGTGACTGCTGCTCCCGCTGCCACTGTCGCTGCACCTGCACCTATCCTCCCTCTTCCTGAACCCGAAGCTCCACCCGCACCTCGTGCTTGAGGACGCCCGAAAGGCTCCAAGAACAAGAAAGGTGGACTTCCGACTCGTCACTCTGCTCGAGTGGAGGCCCGTCAAGATGCTCTACAAAACGCTCCTGCTGATGCTGCTAACGCTCATCCTGCAGTCGACGCACTGGCAAACGCAGCCCCCGACCCAGGTCCAGGGGGAGTACCTCCTCAGCCATACGTGGAGGAAATCCCAGACGAAGGCGATAGCTTTGGCTCGGATCTCACGGAACTCGACGACGAGTCCTCGCTCATCCTGGATCACTCGCTTTTGGACTACTCCTATGTGCTCACAGGTGATGAACCTCTGACCTACGAGGAAGCCATGGAGTCTCCAGATGCGAACGAGTGGGAAGCTGCTATGCAAAAGGAGCTTGAGTCAATTGCCGCGCTCGGAACCTTTGAGCTTACTGATCTTCCCCGTGATCGCAAGCCGATTGGGACCAAGTGGGTCTTCCTCATCAAGCGCGACACTGACGGCCGGATTCTCCGCTACAAGGCTCGACTCGTTGCTCAGGGTTACTCGCAGAAACCTGGTGTCGACTTCAGAGAGACTTTCGCTCCGGTCGCAAAGCTGGAATCCATTCGTGCGATCAGCGCGCTCATGGCTCAGCGAGGCGGTGCGATTCATGTCGTTGACGTGGACACAGCTTTCCTCAACAGCGAGATCCCTGATGGACAAGAGGCATATGTCAAGCAGCCTCCGGGATTTGTGCAGCAGGGACACGAGTCACAAGTCTGGCTCCTCCATAAGGCGCTGTACAGACTGAAGCAATCTGGTTACCTTTGTATCAGAAGCTAAAGTCCATCATGCTGTCTATGGTGTTCAAGGTCTGTCGTTCCGACCCTTGCGTATTCTACCGCCGCCAGGACGACGATCTTTCCATTGTCACCTCGCACGTCGACGATCTTGGCCTTTTCTGCTCAGACCTCAAGGTTGTCAAAGCACTCAAGGCAGAGATCGCAACTCATGTCCCTATCAAGGATGGGGGTGAGATCTCAGTCCTCCTCGGTGTCAAGGTCACCCGTGATCTCAAGGCCCGCACGATCTCATTCTCGCACACGCACAAGATCGATGCCGCACTCGAGGAATTTGGCTTCAAGGATGTCAAGCCCGTGTCATCTCCCATGGCACTTGGCGAGCAACTCTCTGCAGACCAGGCTCCGAAGACTCCAGAGGACGTCAAATTCATGCGCAATGTCAAATACATGTCAGCCGTCGGCACCCTCATGCACATTGCAATCCAAACTCGTCCCGACATCGCGAAGGCGGTCCAGAGTGTTGCTCGGTTCATGGCAAACCCCGGACGGGCTCACTGGACAGCAGTCAAGCGCATCTTCAAGTACCTCAAAGGGACTCGCGACTATGTCCTTACCGTCGGAGGTGACGGCCCGACCGATCCTTTGGCGTACTGCGACGCAGACTGGGGCAACGACCCGAGAACTGCTAAATCCACTTCGGGTTATGGGGTTCTCATCGGACAAGGTGTTGTGTCGTGGTCCGCTAAGAAACAGACTGTGATTGCGCTATCCACTGGTGAAGCGGAGTACTACGCCGGTGTTCACTGCGGACGGGAAGTCCTCTGGCTCCGCCAACTCCTTGCTGAACTCGGCTTTCTTCCATCCCCCCGACCTCCTCCTACAACGCTGAAGGTCGATAGCACAAGCGCTATACGGATGATCAATAATCCGGACGAGGTCAGCAATCGTACCAAACATGTGAACATCTCTTACCACTGGATTCGCGAGTCGGTAGTGGCCAAGGAGATGGTGACCGACTACATTCCCACCAAGGAAAATGTGGCCGATATCTTCACGAAACCGCTCGGCCCAACACAGCACAAGTACCTGACTGGACTACTTGGTCTAGGTCCGGCTGCTCACACTGTGCGTTGAGGGGGAGTGTTGAGATAGTACTAGAAGTACGATACAACCCGGGCAACGCCCACCGTTCCCTTTTGTTACTATACTAATCGGACATTAGAACTATACTTACTTTACTTATCCTTTCCGGCATATCCCGTAGAATACTTTTCTCTACGCTCGCTCTCGCTCTCTTCCCTCAGTCGTTCTTCCACCCGACTGAGGTATGCACCCTGTATCACTTCATATACGTTCATTACTGATGTACTCATAGCTGTCCGCTAACGCTGACATCTTATTAGGTACATACACTCACAATACAGTCGTTCTTCCACCCGACTGAGCTGTCCGCTAACGCTGACATCTTATTAGTAGAAAACATACAAGATATATGTCAGTGGGAACGTGGTTGCCAAAGTTCTCGTAGGTGACCATTGCATCTGTCAACGAGCCTCCAAATGGTCTCAACGAGTATATCCTCACGCCGCAGATACCTTTTTCGCCCAATGACCGAGATCGGACATCTTACGACTTTTCGGTGGTCCATCGGCATTAATATATCGACGTAGAGGAGGAGGTCGCTCTACAACCCAAGTGCACAGCGAGTGAACCCGACCCGAAGCGTAAGTACTCCGCCTGTTGCGCGGATCCAGGGCTGGTGCGGCGTCCTGGAGTAGATAGTTGTGCTGGATGTCACGAGCGATTGGGAGCTGGAGCGGATGAAGTACATTTATCCATCGAAGTCCCGAGCAGAGTAGAATGCGTCGACGTATCCGGCGACACGTTCGTCGACCTTTCGACTGTTGTGCGGAGCTTCATCAGCACAGCCTGGTGTGTAGATCTGTAGCCTAGATACGCCGGTCTATGTGCAGAAACTCACCAATTTGAAATGGAAATATGTTGTGTGTATCCTGGTCTGCCGTGCTACCGTCTAGAGGCGACTGATAGCGTGTGTGGGCTTATCGCTACGGCCTCGCTCGGCGGAGTGAGCGAGTCGAGCGGCAAGACGGCCGAGCGGGGGGTACCTGCCTCTGTAGCAACTGTTAATACTGTTACTGTGTCCGTGAGCTTTCCATGATCGGAAATATGTGGGATACTGGTTGGATAAAACCTACGAGGCGGGGTAGAGGTGAGCACCAAGGTATGAGGAGAGAAGAGGTGGAAGGCGTTTTATATGCGCATCCAGAGCCCGAACAATCCGAGCCAGGAGGACCTAAGCCGCTTCGAGTCCTCCGTTGAGATACACAGTCGTTGGGGACACGACATGATTTCCGGATACAAGCTATGTGATACATTTGAGATAAGTATACATCAGGTCCTGGGATGAAGAGAGCAATGCCACAACAAAATGATCACTTGCGGCCGCGGCGAGGTCGACTACTTCCCTCCCCTCTACTTCCAGCTCCGTTGCCGCGCCCGGCACCCGCCGCAGTCCGACCACGAGCGTTGGCGTTGCGGGCACTCGTTCGCGTGCTCTGACGGGTGACCGTAGTGGGGCGATTTGTGGTGGCGGCCACAGTGGCAGCGGCGGGAGGGTCCACGGCCGCCGTTGCGTTCGCCGCTGCGTTGAATTTGCTACGGCTGCGAGTCACCCTCCCGTTACTGGGACCAGGAGCGGGCGCGGGCGCGGGTGCAGGCTGAGGAGGCTGGAGTTGTGGGGCGGCTGCAACGTTCGCTGCAGAGCGACTCCGGGTGACGCGGTCGGAAGGGGGGATAGGGTTCGCACGAGGCTCCCGTCGTGCTCTCTTCGCCGGTCGGGCAGGCTCGTCATCCATAGGAGGCGGCGATGGTGGACGTAGAGCTGGTTGGGCTGGAGGCTCTCTACGCGACCTCTTCCGAGTCACCGGTCTGGCGGAATCGTCGTCCTCTGTCGGAGGATGAGGGGGCGGCGAAGGCGGAGGGAGGGCCGGCTGCGCTGAACGTTCCCGGCGCGCTTTCTTCGCCGGTCTGGCAGCCTGAGAATCGTCGTCGTCCATCGAATGCTGAGACAGAACTGGTCGCGCTGTAGGCATACGGTCGGGGATGACGTCCGCGGCAGGCCATTTTTTATTCTCATAGAGATAAGTGTAGAGGATCCCGAGAACGGTGTCGTGGCTGTCAAGGGAATTGCAGTAGTTGTACGTCTTCTTCGTCGGCTTCTTGAGAACGCTGACTGGCTTGACCTCACAATCACTGGGTGTCTTCCATTGCTTGCGTTTCCTGAACTCTTCGCTGCGGTCCTCGACGTCCTCATCCTCAGACTCCTCAGCAATAGAAGCCAGGAGCCTCCGTGGTCCGAGTCGAGCGGAGTTTGATGGTGTTCGTGGTGTGTGCATGGCTTGGACAGCCGCACACTGTTTTTCCCATTGGAGGACCTTGTAGCGGGAGTGGATGATTGTGAGTATCTTCTGGAGGAGCTCGTTGATGAGGTGGCCCTGATGCATGTTCCCATCGGGAGTGAAGAACGTGGCTTTATCCTGCATAGTTCCATCCTTCGAAACAGCGACTTCCTTCAAGTGAGGACACATGATGTTCCCTGTGCTGGCATCTCTCAGGAAACCCGCGAAGTAGTTGTGATTGAAGGTCTCGATGGACTTGATAGTCGAGCGCAGACGGCACATCCCGCCGTACACGATGACGTGGAAGAACGATTCGAGTTCGTCACGGATAGTCGTCGGACGGCCGGGATTATCGAGCAAATATACGGACATGTAATGCCATGTGCCCTGTACGAGGGAGTTAATGAGATGAGAGGGCCGACTGCAGCCGTGATGTACGTACCGTACGCTCGGGCTGGACCGCATACTCGATGTCGATGGATTTTGCGAGTTCCCAGTCGCTCAAAATCCCCTCCCACGCGACGCACTTGTTGCGCCCCGTGGAGTCCTTGACAACGACGCGGATGAGGATATTCCCAGCGCTGACGTCGCGGTGGATGTACCTCGCTTCCGTGTATGCGAATTCGTGGGCTACGTAGTAAGCAGTGAGTACAACGCCGCGCAACGGCTAGCTGCAAAGACGACTCACCGAGCATGCAGTCGAAGACGATGCGGACGAGCTGCCAGCTGCTCGTGAATTCGGTGAAGGGAAGGCAGACATCCCTAACTACCATCCGGGAGTGGACGAAGTGGCGGAGCCCACGACCTTGCTGACGCAAATCATCGGCACCGAACTCCTGACACGAACGCTTCGGGCTAGCCTCTGAGGTGGCGGGCGGCTGCATAGTAGCAGGGAGATTCACTAGAGAAACTGTACTTTTCTTCGACGCCTGCTTTGGATCCGGCGGCTGGTCTGATCCCGGACGGTCATCAGCAGACGCAGCGCCTGCTCCTGGTGCCGAGGCTGCCTGAGGGCCCAAGACGGGTGTGTCGATGGGACGAGATGTTGCGGCTCCCGGGGTTATACGCTTACAGTCGACACCCATCGCCTTCTCGTAGGCTTGATCAGGCTTGAAAGGTGCGAATATGGTGACCTTCTTGTCGCCGGTCAGAGGGGAGTAGTTCGACGTCTCGGTCTCCTGTGCGGAGCCATCTTCATTGCAGACGTCCTCGTACGCGATCAGGTGAGGGATGTGTGGGGTGTTCTGTGCGTTCAGCTTCGAGAGGATCGCCCCCTCGGGCTCCAGACCGACGTAGTAGGGCCGCCAGGCGTCCTTCAAGAGCACGAGACGTTGCGTCTGCCACTCGAGCGCGACGAAGCAGCGAGTCCCACGGCCAACGAGACCGAATGCGAGGAAGATGTGCATGCCGACGACGTAGTCCTTACCCGCAACGGTGATCTTGTAGCGAGGGTACTTGGGCACAAGCGTCTTCCGGAACATGTCGCGGACAAACTTGAAGACGGGGACAGTTTGCGGTAGCGTGTGGGAATGGAGGCCGACGCAGGAGCACGCGGCATCCTGGTGCAAGCGACCGTTGCCGGGAGCAGACAGTTCGCAGAGCGGGAGCTTCTCGGAGGGATCAAGGAAGACCGGATGAATCTTGAACGACGCGTCGATGATCCCTTCCGTGTGGTCGAGGTCTTGGGGGCAGGCGTCGCTGAGCATATCCATCCTCTGGTAGCCGCAGGAGCCCGGAGTGAGTAGGACGGCGTTCGGATCGATCCCCCTCTGGGTCGGAGTGAGCTTCGAGAACGCGTAGAGCGTCTCGAGAAGAGCCCGGATGCCGCTATAGCTTTGCTTGTAGTTGATGGCTTCCGTGACGATCACGCCAGATCGGTCCCAGCGCATGGCACGGAACTCGTCCCCGTTGACGAAGAGCATCGGAATGGAGGTGCGGTGTTGGTAGGAAAACGCGGTGTTGACGTACGAGACAAGCTGGCCGCGAACCTTCTTACGTGTCTTCGAGTTCGACTCGACCTCGTGGTTTTGCACGTCGTCGAAGGGGTCGTACTTGGTAAGACCGGACTTGAACTCCACGAGGAATTGTTGATAAGGCCAGTTCGGCACCTTCTCTTCGATACGGTCGCGGTCGGTATCCGAGATGAAGGAGCCGTCGATCTTGTACTTGTCCTCGTCGGTCTGCTCGTAGTTGTTTTCCGAGAGATGCAGGAAATAACCGGGAAGTAGGTGGTATAGTTCGTCGACGGCGAGCTGAAATAGAATATTTATTCGGACGTGTCGCAACCATAAAGAAAATATCACTCACCCAAGCCGTGGAGTACCCTTTCTCGTTGAGGGACTTCTTGACCTTGTTCCTCTCGTTCTGGCATTGGAGTTTGAACTCCCACTGGATGGCAGCGACCACGTCCTTCGGGAAGGCGGCATCGAAGCCTTCGGCCGCGGCATTGTACAGAACGTCGGTCTTGAATTGTTCGTACCGCATGAGAATGGTGGTGAATGACGAGTCGAGCAACATGAAGCCTCGCTTGGTGTCGGCGTCCGGCACGTTGTGGACGTTGGGCTGGCGGTTGGAGTCGATGGTCTTCCTCTTGTCGACGGCGACGGGAGTGGAGTTCAGGGCGTCGGAGGGAGCACCGTGCTTATGGGGTGCCATGGTGGGGAGTGAGACGACATTCGAACGGTGAGAGTGCAGAGCATACCTGCGAGGCGCGCGTGTCACGGTTTTTATACCTAGCGGACGTGGTTAGAGCTTATTAGAGAACGAAACCCAAGCGCCTCCTCCAAGTTCAAACACGCGGCCGGACAACAGCCGAAACGAGGCCCGGCCCGAGAGAACAAAGAGAATATTTCCTCCGGATACATACCAAATGAGGTGATATCAGACGGTCTGGACAATTACGAGCCTTTTGTTCGTCCGTTTCGACCCGGTTTCAAAGCTCAAAACGGGATGGCGGTGGCACGGGACAGCGACGTGGCCTATGCGCGAGAGGCGTCGTCAGCGTCCACGATGACTCAGACCAGGGAGTACGGACGGATCCCACCTGATTTGTATCTCTCAGTATATTCCAGAGCTTGTTGACCGCTGATGAGCTAGACAGCGGCAAGGGAGGGGATGGATGGTCGAAAATGAGAAGTCGAAGATGGTGGTTGGGATGAAGTTCGAACACGAGTCACACGTCACACGCGTCACCGTTCTCACATTATTAGGCGCTCGAGGCTAACCAACTTCGTCTCGCCTGGACACTATCGGTTACCTTTGAGCACTTACTCTTTTTCAACGTGAGTGATGACTTATCGCAGCTCCTCATGAGGACGTGCATTGAACGAGATTGCGCAGTAGACATTAATGTGAATGACGAGCATGAAGCTTCAAGACAGACAAAAGGATCACGGACTTCGTCCCGTACACGGCGGCAACCTGGCCGGCTCCGTTTTCCTACATGAGGCGCAGTTGATCAAATAATATATCTGCAGTGGATCATTGCCGTCGCGTCCGGGCTAGCAACTGTAGCAGACATCACACTCGCGGTCATGATCCTCATAAATGATTAGCCTCCCATGGCTGACTTTCTGAGTGCTCAAGCTGTCGAGCTTGTAGGTTCCGCAGTGGACTTTCTCATCCTGTATGCACTCGTCACAGGCCCGGGTGTGTGCTAAGGTTCTCTTCTCACCCCTTCTCTTTGTTGTGCCCATTTGACTCTGACCCTGCACGCAGCACTGATAACGAGGTACGTTCTAAATAGCGCGGTTTCATGTCAAGTATGCAGTGTCTCACGTATCGCGCAAATGCGTCAAGCGTCTTCATGATTGTCATTGTCATTATTAGTACAAATCTTAACTATAAGGTCTTCAGACACGCTGAACAGTCGCGTCCAGCCACTCGTGCTTCTCGAGAAAGTATGTGCTACATAAGGGTCTCCATTGTGGCGACCAAGTCGCGTGTCACCCCATCGTGCGTCCGGAGTCGCTAGTCTGCTCACCACCCCTACAGGGTACGCGAACGCAATATTGAACCGCGTAGGTGTATCACGTGTGCGAACGTGCACTACTAGCACCGGCAAAGCATGAGCAAGCATGAACACTCGCCAGGAGAGAGGCTCGTGTCCCAAGTCAATCCTTCCGGGGATGCGAGGGATTGAACGGCCACGTACAAGCATGCCAGCCACAGCAAAACACACACGAAGAACATGACCTACGAACGTATGTCCCGGATGAGTAAAGTACACACAGGAAATATTACCCATGTGTTATATCCAGGCAGCACCTTGCATGCGGCTGAAGGGGTCACTGGCAATGAATTATCACTCGAGGTATAGATATAGAAGCACCGTAGTTTTGTACCGATGAGAACGAAGAGGGCTGCCAGTCTCGTAGATTGTCTGTCTAGCCTGAAGTATCACTACATACCATACACAGGCAGGATGATGGTGTTCCCATCGATATATGGCTAGTACGTACGCAGCTTTGACCTGCGGTGCTTAGACACTCACGGTTGTATCTGTCTCCTGTGACTGGTAGACCGTCAGTGACATCTCGCGAAGACCACGGATACCTTCTAGCCTCGTAGATCATTGTCGTCCATCCAGCATGTCTTGAAAACTCAAAGGAAATCCTAGAGACATACGTCGTTAACCGTAGCGGCTACACGCACCCAAATCCGCGGGCCGCGCTAACCGACTGTTCAACTTGACCACCGTCCACAACCACACCCACCGCTGCCTCGACCGCTTTCCATCATCCACAGGCACACGCACCACCGAACATGAGCGGCCACATGATACTCATGCCTATGGCCGTGCTCAAGGCCAAATTCATCCACACTCCCGCCGATTTCGCGGAGAATATCTCGGATGAGGTCGTTTGCAGTGTCCGCCAGGAACTGCTGGACACCTACGAGATGGCCATGGAGGGATACGAGGAGACGCAGAGAGCTGACCTCTTCGACAAGGGGATCGCCATTGGCTGGGTGAGTCTTGCACCATTGCTTTGATCAGGAGCGCAAGCAGGTGGCCTAACCATCGCGGCCGACATCGACTGACGCTAACCCATCCTCTCTCCTCTCCCATGTGCGATCCACTCCGTCCTCGATGTCAACCGACCAAGACGGACTTGCTGGGTATGTTCGAAGGCATATGCCCGAAGTACGAGATCCGTGTTCCAATGGAGGTCCCGCTGCATTGCGAACAGAGCGACGAGGGTGCACACACGTACGCAGGACTCGGAACCGAGGTCCAGGTCGACGAGGGAATGGAAGAAGCCGCAGTTGTGTTCCAAGACACCGAAATCGTATCACAAGTCGAGGACGTAGACCTAGAGTTGTCAAATGTTCCGGAGCCCCCAGTCGTCGACGTCAAAGCGGGGTTCGTGCGCGCCGATGCGCCATTCTCCCCGCAAGGGCCCGACTGGATCCACCAACGCCTCCACCTCCGCTTCAAGAGCGACATCGTGGTCCCAGTACCCCCTACCACAGCACCACCACCACCACCACCACCACCCGCGGCCGCGCAGCACGAAGACGAACGACAAAACCCGGACCAAGGCGAACCCACCGGCGACCCGCCCTCTTCCACCGCAGTCGCGCACGCAATCAAGGACCTCCTCCTCCCCGACGTCGCGCAGATCCTGCGCTTCCAGCACCGCACGTGCGTGTACACGCTCTTCGTCGACCACGCTACGTTCCGCGTCCTGCGCTGGGACCGCACCGCCGTGCTGCTCACCGAGCCTGTCGACTACCTCGAGAGCGTCGCGGGCACCCGCGAGCTGCTCGAGTTCCTCTACGCGTTCGCGCGGCTCGACGACGCGGCGCAGGGCCTCGACCCGAGCGCGACGCTGCTCGATGAGGCGTCGTGCGGATGGCGCCGCATGGACTTCCTCGCGCGTGCCCATCCGGGTGACACGGATTCCTACGAGTCGGAGCATGTCATCCCCGACCCAACCTCGGACCTCACCCCCTCCTCTACCGCTATCCGCCAGGCGGGTGACAACGTTATGCATTGCGACCCGACAACGCCGTGCAGGGAAGCGTGCAGCGGCCACGACATGCACGTCGTCGAAACCTTCCAGCACGTCCGCGAGTCCTTTGCACAGTCGCTCGTCGCGGGCTGGCCGCGGTACCGCCTCATGGTCGATGGCCGCGTGTTCCTCGTATGCTGGCCCATCAACGGTGAAGACGAGGACCCAGATCAAAATAAGGCGAGCAACGCTGTCTTCGGGCGCGGGACGCGCGGATATGTCGCCCTCGACTGGGAGAAGCAGACGTTTGTCTTCTTGAAAGACGCGTGGCGCATCCTACTGGACGGAGTCGAGCAGGAGGGCGCCGTTCTGGGCAAGCTGAACGCCGCAGGGGTCGCGCACGTCCCGACGCTCGTTGCACACGAGGACATCCCGGGTCGATACCAGCAGGTGCTGTCGTGGCAGTACGCACCGCCGGACATGCAGCAGAGGATGCATCGGCAGGTGCACTACAGGATCGCGGTCGAGGAGGTGTGTTTCCCGCTGGACAGGTTCAGGAGCGGGAAGCAGCTCGTCCGGTTTGTGAAAGACTGCGTCAAAGGTACGTGTCTTGCATGTTACAGCGCGTGCGGGTGTGCGATGAGAGAGACGCTGACTGTATGATGTTGGTTAGCCCATGAACAGGCGTACCATAAGGGGCGCTACTTCCACGGGGATGTGAGTGATGGCAACCTGATGATATACCCCACGGCGAGGACGAGGGACGGCAAGAGAAGGGTCAAGTGGAAAGGGATGCTCACCGATTGGGAGTTTGCGTGTCCGGTGACCAATGATAGAGTGGGTCTACCTACGCATACAATGGTCAGTCCGGGTTTTTCGCTGGTGTTGGAAGCTACTAATTCGCTCACCTCTGTCGTCTTAATCGAGCAGGGAACACGAATCTTCCTGTCGTACTCGCGACAGCTCTCTCATGGACGACCGATCTACACTGCGGACGAGCTCGAGTCCTTCATCCTCGTCCTCCTCTACAACGCACTGTGGTGGATCCGGCATAGCCATACGCCCCAGACGGCGCGGGTCGTGAAAGCCTTATTTGAGCACCACCCGGGTGGGGAGGACGACGGGCTCGCCGGGCGGGCGAAGAAGTTCGGCAAGAGCAGGAGGCCAGAGTTCGATGGCGAGCAAGTCGTGTTCCTCTTTCAGGAGGGCGACGACCACGATATTAGAGAACATCCGCTCAACAAAGTCGTTTCGGATATGCTGGCGATCATCGGCTCGCGGTATGAGGTCCTCCAGTGGCGCCAGGCGACTCGCGAAAAGGAGAAGAAAGGCGAACAGCTCGACCGCGAGCACGGGCCGACAAAGGGGGTGGAGTACTTGGCGAAGAGATCATACGAGCATTCGAACGTACGAGGCCTGCTGGGAGCGGCGATCAAGGAGTCGCAATGGCCGGAGAACGACCGGGTCGAGCTGTGGGTCGACTCGGAAGTCTCTGAAAGCGTAGAGCGAGACCGGGAAGGAACGATGGAGGAAGGCGCAGCAGATGGAGCAACAGCAGACGAAGAATTAGGATCTGTGGGGTCTGCTGATGAAAACGAGCAGGGTGAGGACCAGGGCTATCTTGGCGATACGGAGGAAGGTTATGGGGGCGAGTCGAGCTCGGACAGCATTCCATGGCGGGGGGAGCTGAAGAGAGCTCTGGAGAATGAAGACGAAACGCAGAGGGTGGTCAAGCGTAGATGTGCGTAGTTTATCACAATCAGGCTGTCCCGGCTGCCCTATTCTACAACGCAATGTATCAGTGGTGTTCAAAGCGGCTTGACTGGTCGAGCCGTTGAGGGTGTCACTGAATCTCGCGGTGGACAACGATCCTCCTTTCGAAATTCGAGTAGCAATTGGCCATTATCATGGAGCAAGGCAACGCATCGCTCTCAAGCCGTGATGCTCGCGAGAGTGCGAAAGTGCTCGTTGGCTCACCGAGACCGAAGACCAACACCGCGCCGATATGCTTGAAAAATTCTCCATGCGTTCGATCCACTCCGTACGGATGTTGGTGTGATCCCCGTATTAGGTACGATATGTCGGCTTCAGTATCTATTGAAGAAATTTGCCTATCCCATAGACAGGTGCAGAGTTAGGTTAGAGAGTAGACATCGAGAAAGCTCATGAGGAGGACGGAGGAGGAAAGAAGTCTGCAATTGGGCGTCTAATGGCCCGACCTGCTTGCACTCTACCACCATGATTCCCTCGGAGCTCGTCCATGACCTATCTCTCTGACGGCCGCGGTCTTCTACTGTGACTTAGATGCTCCTCCTGTGGTCTCCAGTCTGCATGTCTGATCAACAATAGATCTTACGACAGGATCAGCATACGCTATGAACACTTGGACCTGCGCAGGTTCGACGTGTTGGGGGCAGGAAAGTTAGGATCAACTGGTACGTTCTCATATTCATTTCAACGCAGTAACTTGTACGTCGGGCAAGAGACGCGGCAGGGGACATGGTGATGGGACACGTGTAACCCCATTCTTTTGAAAATAAGAAAGATCTGCTACAGCCCGTCGAAACTTGACCTGACCCTCTTTGCCTTTGTCTAGAGCACGTCTACGTCGAGTCACTTGTAAATGTGATTGCGGTGTCGTCGCTGCTTTCAAACGGCAGCGAACCCAACCTCGGAGACCACCAGCGAAGGTGCGTCTCGCATGCCGCAAAGGTCACAGACGTGTGCTTACCTCGCTTTCATCCGCAAGTGCTCTAAGACACACGGTCTTATCGCCCAACGGGAAGACTGTGAGGACCCTCAGGTTTCTCAGTCGGCCCGCTGTCGCTACGCTCGTGTCGTCTATCCATGAGACGACACTGAATCTACCCGCCACCACCTCCTCCTCTCCGGTGTCACCTCCTGCCTTGTCGATCGACGATGCTTGGGGCGTGCTTGCGCTTGGGCTATGGCGTCACTAGCCATGGACGACAGGCTTCATATCAAGCCCCCACGAGGAACATGAACGGGGCCACAGTGCAGGCAGCAGAGCCTCGACCGGCGACTCCTCAACGTCACGTCCACCTCGCAAGCTCACTGCACGCCTCGCGATCTCTTCATATATAGCGCAGCATACCTGGCCACTTCCGCGCCTTCTCTCCTTCTCCACTCCATGTGACGCTAGGTGTGGAAACGAGCGAATATTATAGGCAGTACCAAACGTGGGTACTGCGGCGGAGAGGTAGATTGGACCCCAAGAGGTCGAATATCACATTACGCACCAGCTACGAAACGCAAGCTGCGCTCAGATATGCAGGTCACGAGGCGCCTGTACTGTGACCTGTCGTGAATGCATGGGCTCCAGCGGCGGACGCAGCGGTTCATGGTCTGCCTCGTGCGCAATGTCGCTCCGCCGATATCGCTGCTTGGACTCTCGCGCGGCGTATCGCATGTCTCGCATGTCTTGTAAGACAGCGCGAGAGGCTGTGAATGTATCGGAGGGTGCAGAAGCGAGCTACCGACGTGGAATACATGCCAAGTCGCCGGTCTCGGATGATTTCTAGTGACTCGGAAGCACACGCAGGTAGAGTCCGCTCGCGTCTGGCATGTAACTTGCTTTGCATGCTCACGTTGTACGTCTTGGACATCTTGTAGTTTGCCTGCAAATTGTGTCACGGCGATGGAGGTTCGTCTGTCGTTGCTATCTGGGGAGCTTGGTCAAGGCGCCATTGTACGTATGTCGTTCCTGGGTCGTCATAGAATCCGGCGTGCATATGTGCGTCTCTGTACTCATACAAGCGAAGATTTGAATCCAACTCGGGCTGATCGTACGTGCGCCTCCATTGTCCCAGATCTCCGAGCTCCTCGGTTCGCCTATTGTTCATGTGCTAATCGGCGTACTTTTTTTGACGGTCCTCGCCCATCCATCTCTATAACTAGACGCCCATGCTGTACTCCACAGCGGCTCTACTAGTACCTCCGACGCCCAGCGGATATTGCGTCAAGCGTAGTAGCGCCTTTGCTTGCACCGGTACGTACAAGCTCCGACTATTCCTTTTCGGAGTAGTCAAAAATCGTACTTCAGTATCGTCCGCTTGTAGCTTACTTACTCCGTCACAGCATCAGCCGGTCCTTGGTCCGCCGGTGCCTACGCCCCCCATATATCTCTCATAATTCGCTAATCCCACTGCAGAGCCTTTCCTCCCATTATCATGGACACCTCTGCGACAGATTTCCCTCCATCATCTTCGTCCATGCCCACACAGGCACCTTCAATAGACAGGACGTTCGGAGCTATTCTGATCGGGACGTTTGTGGCTGCAGGGTGAGTGTCAAATGAAGTTCGTCGGTTCGGGCATATCGGTACACTTACTCACAGATTCTCAGCTTATATGGAGTGACGCTCCATCAAGCGTCACGTTATTTTCGAGTTTACGGCGATGACAGTCTCGTTTGCAAAGCCGTGGTGAGTATCGGCATTAGTAGCCGCGACGGAGCGGTGTTGTCTTTGCTCATGAACACCTTACTAGGCTTTCACAACAGTGTAGGGCTATGTCCTCATCGGCTTCACAGCAGTACATCACTGACCAGTCTCTTCACCTCAGACTACTTGAAACAGCACATACAGCGCTCTCCTTTCACATCTGGTCAGCCCGAACTTCACGATCCATTGTTCTTCCGGTCCGCCTACTAAGCATTGAATTCTTACCACCATAGCTACCACTATCTCGTAGGCGGTTATGGCAATCCTGGATTATTTCCGGACGCTGTGTGGTAAGCCCATCTGCTCGTACTAGCGACATGGATGTGGAAACCTATCCATCTTTTACAGGAGTATACAAGTGAGTACATCGCAACTTCGATCTTTGAGCCTTCGCTGAGCAATCACAGGCGCTACCAATACTGACTGTAGGCATCGATACAACGACGGAGTTGAAGTTTCCACGATCTGTGCTAACATACACTCCATCTCAGGGAGCAATTATTGCTGTATCTCAAGGGTACTCCTAGTGCGTTCCTTCCTGCCAACTGCAGCACTACTGACTATCGCATTCTGCAGGTTCTTCGCTAGAAGAGCATACACATGTAAGTACTACTATTTGATATTTGCGGGAGGGACGCGCTGACGGTTACATATTTACCATCTAGTCGGGTGCAGATACAGAATCTGGGTAATCCTGGCGGTGAGTATTACTCAGTCGGTTCATTCCGGATCAGGAATTGATACGTATGCATGCAGACAATGCTGTTCATTGGGGAATTAAGTTCGTCACAAGTGTTATAAGCTTACTGATAATCCCTTGCACCGACACTGATTGTGACACAATTGTAACCAGTGTTCTGCATAGGTGTGCCATCTTACGTATCAGAGTAATCTTCGTGCCCTGACCGTAACCCAGCGACAACCGTAGTGGAGTATGATTCCCGGGCTACACTATGTAATTGCGGCGAAGCTTACCAGGATGTTCTCAGGCTTGCTGTGACCAAGAAAAGTTACGAGCTGTTCGTTCCGTACACGGTATCTATATCCTACTAATCACCTTCGCATTCGCATTATACTCACTTACACTATTTGTTGCTGGCAGTGGATTGTCACCGTTGCATCCGCGCTGTCTACAGCAGCAGACATCGTGCTGACCGCGGTACTCATTATATCCCTGCATGAAAGTCGCAGCGGCCTCAAGCAGTGCGTTCGAGCATGTGTCACGTCAACGAAACATCGCGAGCTGACCCTTGATGTCTTGGTATCTACTGTAGATCCGACTCCGTGGTGGACGTTCTTATCCTATACGCGGTCGCCACAGGTAAGCTTCGAGCCAGCTCCGCAGGTTTTATCGAGACTACTCTAAGCGCGTATTAGGCTTGGTCACCAGGTAGGTGGCGGTAGATTGGGTACATCCATGAGGTTTGAGTCTGTGCTGATGGACCGCTAGCGTTGTGATGGTTCTGCTCTTGATCACTGTGCGTAATCTTCGCACTACACTCCACCCAAAGTGCACTCAACTGGTTGAGAACAGTCCCTCGCAATACCTCAAGACCTGATTTATACAGGAATATCGATCGTAGCCACCAAGCGTGCGTCTTGTACCAATATACCATACATCGATCTAACTCACTCCAAATTTGCTGGCAGTGTACGCGAATGCTCTCTTCGCAGCGTACGCTACTTCTTGTTTACAGATTCCCGATGTTATGCAGACTAACCTCTTGTAGACTCAACACCCGACAGGCCCTACGCGAGAAACTCACATGTCCTGGGCCATCCCAAGATGGCTCCAGCAATCTGACAATGGCATTTAACCGTCGCCCAGTGCATGTTTCGATACATGCAGCGAACATAGACAATCATGACATGTCCCACGAAAGTGAGCGAGTACGCTAAATCATCGATCTGTGACAGCTGATCTTCCCATACCGAACAGTGGTCGTGTTTTCAAAACCATCGCCGACAACGAATCAGTCGTACGCTTCGGTCGACGTAGCTTTGTGATGAATATGATGCTGCGCCTCAGATGTAACACTACTACGCACCGCTATCAGTATGACACTCCCAAGAACACTTTGTATACACCACGCTTCCCGACTACCGTGAAGCGACACAACTCACAGTGTCAGTCACAGTGGGCGGGAACCAAAGATTCGTCGGCGCGACTGTTAAGGTTTGTACTGCGTCCGAGCATCTTTGACGGATGTACGATGCGAGGAGGGCGTGCATTCCAAGGTCAACACAGGGTGGATATGGGCGTATTGAAGCCTGGCAGGCTGGGCCGAACGGATGCGATCGAGCAGTGCGAGGTCAGCGGAGAGGGAGATCGGATCCACGCCAGCACGGGATTCCAGTGCGGTTGTTCGACGATGTTGGACGGAGGACACCATCGTCTGTCGCATAAGATGCAGACGGGGGCCCATCTGCCGAAACGGAAGGATGTATTCAGGCTCAGATTCGTGCTATATATGCAGACCGACTTTGGCCGGGCTGCATCGAGAGCTCGGTCTCTTAAATCACTGTCAAAGCCCGCTCAGTATGAAAATGCGCGCCGACCAGCCGATGACACATACTTTCATGCGCGATCGTCGGTGGCTCGCACTGGCTGTCTTCGTTGACTACCCATTCCATGAAAACGTCGCAGGGAGAAATCGTCTGGGACGCGAGCTGCTCCCGCAATGCCTGTCGGGTGTTCAGTCTGCAGCCTAAAATTCAGTATCGCGTACGAGCGCGCTTCCGAAGACCACGTACGCGGCGAGGAGCGCATTGGCATATACTAAGTAGCACGTGTCAGAACAGGCGACGACTGTGCGGGAGTGATATACTAGGACGTACGTTTGGTCGCCACGATGGACACGCCCGTGAATACGAGGTCTTGAGGGATCACAAGGGACTGAGAGAAGTACAGGTCAGATGGTGTGTGCGTAGATGATAACACACCGTACCGTAATCGTGAGCGCAAGCATAACGATGCTTGGTGTCGATGGATAAAATTAGGATTACGCTGAGTGCGAAAACACCCCTCGCTCCTCACCTGGTTATGAACCCTGTCATGGAGTTAATTTGGTCTGTGGCAGATGGATGGACGAGAAGAAGTTACCTGTTGCGACTGTATACAGGATGAGCACGTCGACTACCGAGTCACTTCTGTGAGATAGAAGTCAGCGCATGTCGTCTTGCAGGTGAACCGAGTGCATACTTTTTCATCCCACTACGACTTGCATGCAGCGAGATGATCAGAACCGCAGCGAGTGTGATGTCTGCGGCGGTGGCGAGGCCACTAGCGACGCTGATTATCCACTAAGATCAGGTAAGCATCGAATGCCCTTGTCGCATCGCGGAGACGTCGGTTGCACGCACCGTATACGGAACGAACTCCGTGTACCTGTTATTGGTGAATCCAAACCTGTGACGTATCAAACATGTCAGGTACTGTGGAGACGTGCTGAGGGACATCAGGCAAGGCAAAACACATACTCAATGGTGATTGTCGCTAGACGTTCGGAGGTGAGGATACGGAAAGAGCAGATTTAGGAGCGCCAGAACACCCACCGACGCAGAATGCTGTGCGATCCGTGCGCGATATGTCAGATACTGATAGCAAGCCAATCATGTTCACGCTCTAACCTAGTTCCCCTAGGAGAAAGGCGAGCTGAAAAATTGGGCCGGATTCAGCGCATGCGGAGCGAAAGACGGCTAGTTCTACGCACCGCGAGAAGTACCCATTTTTTGTATCGCCCGCCAACTGAGTGCATGCGTCAGTTCGGGTGTCGAACGTGCATGTTGGGGGGCTTACACTTGTACGCCCTGTAAGCAAAGAATCTGCAATCCGCGAGTTGAGTTGTATGATGAGGCACGTATGGTACGAGAAATTCCCACCCTTGAGATACGGCGATGATGGAACCCTGCAGAGAACGATCGTCAGGCCACGTGCATTGTCATGCGGACGTTGTGCGATGAAACCCTACCGCCAAGAGAGGTAATAACTGTGGCAGTATTCAGTAAGTATACTATACGTCAGGGCATTGGTAAACGCACCTTGATGCTCCTGCGCGGCGCATGTGAGTCGTAGACAGCGTTAGTGGATCTGGTTTGGCTCACCATGTAGCTTCTGACAGTGTCGCAGCCGAAGCATAGCCTACGACGAGATGGTGATAACTATGAGATCTGAGCACATTTTCGCGATGAGTCGGAGAAGGTCAACGAGAACTGACCATACGTGGAAACTGAAAGCTATATGTATCGTCTCCAGTAGCCTAGAGAGACGGATATAGCGGAGGCATCGACAATCGAGCGGGTTGTGACGCTTACACGGTACATAGAGTCTGTGAGCAACACTGTCAGAATCAGGTTGCTCAAAAGCGCGCGTGCGATGATAACAGTGTACGCACAACGGCTTTGTAAGAGATGCCATCGTCGCTATACATCTGGAAGTAGCGCGAGGCCTGATGCAGCGTAATGCCGTATAGCCTAAGGAGATCGTTCATCAGCATAGACATTGAGTATCTCGAGTCGATGTACTTGCCCTGCACCCACGAAAGTTCCCAGGAGCACTGCCCCGAATGTCCTGTCCAGCGAGGGCCAGGGCAGCTGTGAGGGAGATGAGGGTATGATGGCCATCTCGGTGAGGACAACGCATCCGATATCGTGAAGCTTCTTGTACGACGATGACCACAGCGGCGATAGCGGACTATTGGAATAAGTGGGAATTTGAGCTGTCGCCTGGCTTTTGTACTGCGTCCGTCTGTGACCGGCGGTTGTGCTGAGCCATGTCCCCGAGGTCGAGGTGAGATCCACTCGAATACTCGAGCAATGACCGAACTTACAAGAACTGTGACTGAAGGTTCCAGTAGAGCTGCGCGCGTTCGAGGCGGACAGCCGCGGACACCGGAGGGGGTAACTGAATCGGCAATGGCGTGACTGACAATGTACTGACGCCGATAGCGCCGTCATGTTCTCGGTAGGTTATGCCAAGATGCATCATGGATTTGAACACAAGAACGGAAGAGCGGCGAAACAGGGAGGAGGAGCACAGCCAGATACGGGTCCTTGAGCACGATGTACGCTCCATGACGTGAAGCAGCGAGAAAGTCATGGATGCACTGAAGGCTGATGGATATCTCTGGTAATCTTCTCCTTCAACGTGTAGCATTGCCGCTTCGGGAGTCAGGTGTGCATCGGAAGTAGGATAACGGCGATTCAAGCAAAACGTTACTACTGTCCGGCATTCTGCTTGGAAGTGGACTTACCATGCACATTCCGCAGCATCCGCGTGTCCATATAAACGAGATGCGCAGTGCTCGTGCTCAAACTTTCACGGTGACTGTGCAGTTCGCGCGATCGAGCGGTCGCAGTCCGGGATTCAGGTCTTCGAACTCTCGGAATATTGAAGGTACAACGTTCAAGTCCGACTGACTGGTAAGGCGCGAGGTTTAGCTTGCTCTGAGATGGCAGCGAGTACGGTGACTGTATTCAAGTTTTGGCGTACGAGATGAGCCTCGGGGTGAGGTCGTCCACAGGGACGAGCTGGGGACGAGCCTGCAACTGGGCTCGGAGCGCTAAGGGTGCGAGGAGCCAAACTCCGACCGGCCTGAACCGGTCCCGAAGCATCCGGATTCCGGAAGCGGTCGCCACCTGGAGTCGCCACTACAAACCTCCTGAACCTGTCCTGAACTTTGCCTTGAGGTTGTTGCTTTCTTCGTGTTCCGGTAGTAAACAAAGGTGAGCATGGTGGCATGTTTGTATGTGGAGTATGTCTCCATACTCAAGTACTTTGATCGTACGGCGCTGTAGTAATCACGCATCCCTGATGGCTAAGCCTAGTCAAAGAACAGCTTCTGAACTTCGTGATGGAAGTCACGCCGATGCCGCAAGGTCTGATAACTTGACCGCGTCCTCCCTTGTAGAGAACCAGCACCTGCATGACTTTCCCGTTCGAACTCCGAGCCATTGAAGACGGCTCGGCTCCTGGGATATTCGAGAGTGCGTATGTGTTGAGGAGCTATCTGGACGGTCTCTGGACCCATTTCGTTGTTACTATCTTCTCGACCGTTTGCTTCGGTGAGTTTCGCGATACGTCTTCGCTGTGTGCTCGCTGACCACGAGTCTCATTCACAGGGATCTTCTCCGCCCTTTTCTTCTTCTCTACGGTAGTGTTCATGTGGGCCTTTCTATTGATCAGCGACTCTTTCCGCGAGTCCACCCTGACAGACATTTTGTCGCAGTCGTAAAGGGGTCCGAAACCGACCTACCGTCGTTCTCTTGACAACCATGTCTCTGATGTACATTTCCGCGGTCACAGACTGGGCGACGCACCTCATCGATATCCTCGGCTACCATGACGTTGTCCAAGCATACACGGCACAACTTCAATGCCAAACCACCAACATCCCTGCCTACTCTGGTTCATCCTCAGTGAACACGACCGATACTCCGTGCACCTACTTGAGCTTCGGCCTTTCGGGATCAGTTCACGCTCTCACGCTCTGCGCGCCGACGATCATCTTAGCTGTCAATGTACGTCCGTGTCTTCATCAACGATGCGGAGCCTCTACAAATAACCCTCTCCTGACCGGATATCTATCCATCACAGGTAGTCCTTGGCGACGCCGTAGTATGGTGGCGGGTGTGGACGATATGGCCGCGAAGCCTCATAGTCCGTGCAGCTGGTTTGATACTGCTCACTGCTACCCTTGGTGCGTACATTTACTCTGACTCATAATTTCGTAGCTCTGACCCTTCCTGGGGTGAAAAAATAACAGCAATGGGCCTGCTGGACGTGAACGACTCGTGTCCACCGTCGGCATTTGAGCCGCTGTTGTACTACAACCTGGCGCAAGTTCCGCCGGGTGCGCTCTTCCAGAAGAACCTGTTCGGCCTCACGGCGTCCGTCCTTTCACTTGCGACGAACATGGTTGCTACCGCGCTCGTCTGGATCAAGGCTTGGTGAGCAGCCTATTTGTACGCTGGCTCCATCTCCGATCTCCTTTATCGACTATATCATCCAGGGAGCACCGCAAGTTCATTGCAAGCGTCAATCTCGGCCGGACGTCGCGTGTAGAGCGCGCCCTCGCCCTTCTCATTGAGTCCGGTTCGGTCTATTGCATATTATGGGTACGACCATCGCCATCGCCTCTGTATACCTGTACTATACGAAGGACGCAGACTGTGCTGACCAACTACGTGTCAGATGCTCGTCGTCATATACCAAGTCATGTGGCAGATCTACGGCGATGCGGTCTCCCCGCACACGCAAACCGTCAACTCCGCATTCGAGTACTTCCTTCAGGGATGTCTGATCCCGCTCGTGGTACGCCTTGTTCTCCAGTGCTTACACCACTCATGTGATGTTGACTCAAGGACTGCCGGATACAGGGGATGTATCCGACCGCCATCATCCTCCTCGTCGCCCTGGACAAGTCGCATTTCCGCGGCAGCACTCTAGGGCGCGGGTTGGACACCAGAGGTACCGCGATGACTGTCTCGCACATATCGTTCCGTCATGCGACTCGGACGTCGGCCTATGGTTCGGAGTCGGAGAGCACTGATGCTCTCAGCGTGGCGCGAGAGAGCACTGCTGGTAATGAAGCGAACTCGAAGGATAATGTCGCCTCTGCGCAACCGCCGCTGCTCCGTTGGGCCTCAGATGACTCTAGTGTTGTGATCATGGGACAAGCTAGGTAACACGACAGCATCCCACTCTGTGTCCCGACACGGCAGATGTGCTCAAGTCACGACTTGTCGTTGGAGCGAAAGAAGTACGGTTGTAGAACGTACACTTTGGATCGCGGGATGGACGTGTTTGACGGGAAGCTTGAAGCTCGCAAGCAGTGTACCCTAACATTATGAAGTTTGTAAGTCCGTCATGATATAAGTACTGCTACAATGACTGTTATGAGAGCCGGCTCCTCCCCGTCCGTCGAGCAGCTGCCTTCTGAGTGCGAGTAACTGCAGGAGCAACGGCAGTACCAACGTTGCCAGGAGCCATTCGAGTCCGGCTCCGAGTCAGCCTCATGGTCCCGCCGTTCATTGTCTGAGGTACACCTTCCATGACCTTCGAACGACTCCGAGTAACACGCGCAGATGCCTGCCGAGCCGCAGACCCTGTGGCATCAGGCTCGTCCCGACGCGCTCTCTTAGCAGGTCTCGTTACATCTTCCACATCGCCATTGGGTCTCGACGAGACAGAAGCGGGCTGGGGCTGCGGAGGCGGAGGCGGAGGCGGAGATGGAAGACATTGGTAGTCGCCACCCATCCGGTCAGGTATGACGTCTCTGGCTGGCCACTGGTCCTTGTACACCGAGAGAAAGCGTTGCAAGATCGCCCGGAAGCTCGCGTGTTTGTTCAGACCCTTCTCGTCGTCGTACATTCTCTTTGAGGGCTTCTTCATTCTGTCTGTTGCACGGCTCGTCTCCCAGACGAGTTTGTACTTGCGTGTCCGTGCCCTCATCTCACTGAGGTATATGTCCTCTTCCACTACATCAATATCCGAATCAGCAGAGTCGCGCTCTACCTCCTCCGCATCGATTTCAGCGTATCCAGGTTCATCCGGGTAAACATGATTGCTGCGCTTGATGACAGGGAGCTTCATCGCCGCGCGCCATTGAGGCAGATAGTAGCGAGCATGGAAGAACTGGGCGAGGCGGTAGAGAAGCGCATTGAGAGGATGATATGAGCGCACATGTGCTCGGCGGCCGTTAGCATTGTTCGCGACAGAGGGAGGACCGTAGAACTCGACATAGTCGGGGTAAGAGTTGGATTTCCAGAGAGACCCACGGAAACTGATGGTCCAAAGCTTCCCCCACGGGCAACCCTTCTGGCCCGCGTTGGTACCTGCATATTGAATGGCGTAGCCATCGAAGTACTCGTGCATGAAGTGCTCGAAGTACCCATCTTCGATGTTGGAACGTATGCGGCAGACGGCGGCGTACACGATGATGTGGAAGAAGCACTCGAGCTCGTTGGGAATGGACGGACGGGCAGTGTGGTTGTTGAGGTGGTGGACAGATTGGTATTGCCATGTTCCCTATGAGCCGAAGGTTACTTAGCATCATCGAGCAGTGAAGAAGCTGATGACTGCAAGGACCGATTAGATACTCACGAGGAATCCAATGTCGTCTTCGCGGGGAATTCGTGGGTGTTTCGCATATTCCCAATCGCAGAGTATACCCTCGACATATACGTAGTAGGTATCCCCGTTCCGTCTGACGAGAGGCCGTATGAGAATGTTGCCGCAGCTAATGTCGCGGTGCGTATATTTGCACTTGGTATAGGCGACCTCGTGCGCTGAGATTTGGAGTATCAGTATGACGAACAACAGCGACTAGCCACACGGACCCACCTCGCACGCAATCGATGATGACCTGTATCAGCTGCTTACTGCTTGTGAAGTCGAGTAGGGGAAGACAAACGTCTCTCGTGACCATGCGCGTATGGATGATGTGGCGCGCACGAGAGCCCATGGGAACTCGCTCCGAGTCGTACTCCGAGTTACCCTGAGCTTCGGCGATGGAGCGTTTCTTTCCGCAATTCGCCTCTGCTTTCACCTTCGCCTGCGCCTTCGGTTCGGCTGCGATACACCTCGGAGGTGCTGAGGCTGCGTGCGCGGGCCGAGGGTGGCGCGGTCTCGGTCCCCACAACTCACAGAGCGCGCGCGTTTCAGGAATTTTACGACCGTTTCTCGAGGATAGCAGCTGTGGAACTGAACCGGAAACCTGAGAGTCGTCGGTCTCCTCGAGGGTTTGGAAAGGTGGGAGCTCCTGGACGCTCTTGCCTCCTCCCGGCGAGTAGTTGGATGAAACGCTGACTTGCGGAGACCCGTCCTCGTAGTACAAGTCCGATTAGGCGACAAGGGGTGGAATGTGCGGAACGTTTTTCTTGTTCAGTTTGGCTAGAATAGCGCCTTCCTGCTCGATGTGCTCGAGTCGCCGCCAGACATCCTTCAGAAAAACAAAGCGCTGTGTGTGCCATTCGAGCGCGACATACCCGCGAACTCCAGACCCAAAGAGGGGTTTTCCCTGGTATATCTCGTAGGCAACAAGGTAGTCGCGCCCGCACAGTTTAAGGCTGTATCGCGGGAGCCCTTTTATCAGAGTTCTCCTGAACCAGGTTCGGACGTACTTCCAAACGGGAGTGACTGGGGGAGGAGAGTGGAAGGAGGGGTCATCACAGACATGCGTTGGATCTTGATGTAGACGACCGTCGTCGTCAGAAAGCCCGTAGTCCGGAAGAGTGATAGATGGAGCGATGAAAACCGGATGGATGTTGACAGAGTGGTCGATGGGTCCTTCGTAGGGGCTAAGATCCGCCTCGCAGTCCTTTGCGAGCTCGTCCATGCGTCTCCACCCGCACGAGTCCATACTCAGTGGCACGGCCGTCGGGTCGAAGCCGCGCTGTTGCCGGTTGAGTGTTGAGAGCGCGTAGGCTACCTCGAGGAGCGCTCTCGTGCCCTCCGGACGACGAACGTAGTTGATGGCCTCAGTAGCGACAACGCCAGAGCGGTCCCAACGTACTGCACGAAAGCTCTCTCCATTGATGAAGACCGTGTGGAGTGCAGTACGATTCCGGCGCAGGAGAATGTCTATCACGTGCACGGTCATGTCTTCATACACCTTTCTGCGCGATTTTCGGATGTGTCCACGATCACTGGGTTTATCGTCGAACGGGTCGTTGGCGGTTCCGCCCCGGTGGACGACCACTGAGAATTGCTGGTATACACAGCCTTGACTCGCCCATATGTCTGGTGGTGGGTCACGATCCTCGTTCGAATCGAAAGAGGCGTATAGGTGAGATTGATGCTGGCTAGTAAGTTTGAGATGATGCCCAGGGACAAGCTCGTGTTCTTTGTCGGCGTGCAGCTGTAATGGCCACGATCAGCTGCGACTATAGTGATAGTGATTAGTGAATACTACAACAGCGGCTGGTTACGCACCAAAGCAGAAAAGTAGTCATTTTCTTCGAGCTCTTCGTCAGGGTCCTTCCGCTTGTCAGAGATGCAGGGCGGCTTTCCTAGAGACTCTCTGAAGGACCACTGAACAGCGAGGACCCTGCCTTGTGGAAATACCGAGTCGAAGTCTGCGGCCGCGTTGTGGAGGATGTCGTTCTGGTACTGAGCGAAGGGCATGAGGATGGTATGGTTAGGATCCATTGTGGTCTTGGTAGTACGTGACTCAGAGAGCAAGGGAGGATGGAAGTATGTTACGGGTCGATGTCGATGGATGCTGGGTGGATGGTTCAAGTTTAAGACAGCCAGTAGACGCTGAGATATTTATCGGTTTGATACTGACGCCCGGAGCTCACGCACCTATTGTCATCCGTTTTGGTCCATGCAAAGATACCCACATAGCAGCCGCCTCCGGCGAGTCATAATCAAATCACGCGATGGATCATGAAGGAACGAATACTCCGGAGAGGGGCGTGTTACTGCATCGTACAAGTGGTTCGTTCACTGAGAGAGCGTCTCCGGATCCAAGCGGCGTAGACCTCCTATGATAGTATTGTTGGTTACGCTTGGAGATTTAGCTGACGAGTATCCGATAGCTAACATGCAAGACAAACCTGACGGTTCCAGTTCTACATGGCGTGGCATAGTGAGGTGACCGTCGTACAAGAAGTTTCACGGCTACTAGTACAACAGAAAACGACATGTGCGTAGCACAAGTTTTGATGATAGAGTATACGTCGCGCATGAAAAGGACATCGTGATATCTAAAGAAGAACCAATCGGTGATCAAATTCTAGACACAATAATCGGGTGCAACAGCTGGATCGGCACTCACAAATACTGAGATCTTGTATCAGCCGTAGGTGCACACCTCACTGAGAGCCGTGGGATCGTCATGGCCCGCTCGTGGGGTGCCATATCATCGGTGATACCAACAGCGGCAGGAGTGCCCGCCGTCTCTCCTCTTCGATCCAACGAGAGAGTTCCTGGAATGTCTTCGGCCTCTCGGAAGCGTGTCTCGACGGTTCGCCAAGCGCGTTGTGCAGCATCGCCGCGAGCCCAGCATGCTTCGAGACCGAGACTGGGTGACCAGGAGTGCCATCGGAAACTGCTCGAAGTGTCGTCGATCCGGACAGGCATTGAGAGATTTCGGCGTTGAGACATTCGACAGAGCCGATTGACACGGACTCGCATACTTCTGAGTCCCCTGAAGTTGGAGGTACGTCGCTGATACTCGAGACACCGGGATCGGTAGATGGCGGTTCAGCCAGGTGTGGCCGATCATCGTCGAGGGAATGTGAGCTGGAGGATGGAGAACGTGGCGTAAGTCGCTCGGAGCTGGCGGCATAGTCGGTAGTGCTGAGAGACTCGTCAAATCCTCCTGAGAGGAGCACAGTTGGCTCTTCCAGGACAAACGCGGGGATATCGGAGACACGTCGCTTTGTGGAATGGATGCAAGTCTTTCCCTGCTCCTTTGCGACTGTAGAAAGGGGAATGAGTACTTGTGTGTCGCCCGACTCGTTACAAGGCATACCATTATGCTGATGACTGGTCGGGACGCGCTTGAATCTCTGCTTGACAGGCTGCGTCGTTGTCAATCGTTCCGCCTCTGATGTTGCGTGCGCGGCGCGGCGCTCTTCCTTCCGCTTTGTCTTGAAGTAGACACGGAGCTGATGGGGAGTGTAGTCTTCGCATCCTGGATGTGCCTGAATCTCCCTCAAGAGCGCGTTTCGCTGCGCGGTGTCGGGGAAAGACGTTACGGTGTGGTAGAAGTCTAGTGGGGATATCACCGTTTGGTGCAGACTCGGACTCTGAGTACTGGCTGACCTGAAACATACTATGCAGCTTACCATTCAGCATGCTATAGATGTCCTTTGGGAGACGAAATTGTCTATTCTCCCTCTGCGTCTTCTCTGACTGAAATTCGCGAGCGCGAGAGGAGGGACGTCGATGCCGTGTAGAAACTCGTAGCGGCGGTCGTGTTTGAAGGGATCTCCGGGCCATGTTGCGGTGCTGCTTGGATACGAGCCACCAGGGACAATGTGCGACGGTTAAGAGATGATTGGTGAAGGCAGCCGCAGCTAGATATGCTGCGGTATCTCGTATGACTGCGTTTCCGGCCGAGGAAGTCAAGTAGGCTGTCAATTAAGCTCAAGCTTCGGTAGATTTCCGGATGTCCCACGGACCGTGGATTTCCGCGGTCAGCGTCTATGATGAAGTCAAAGACTGTCAAAGTAGAGCTCTAGCCGTGCACACAATGCGAGGTCCTAGACGTGTATCAAAGGCGTTGACTCGAGCGGAGACACTCGCTGGTAGTACGCATATGCTCTGGGTGGACGGTACCGAGCCGTTTCAATAACTCATCGATGTAGCCTTCGACATACGCCAGCCTTGGGCGATGTAAGAGGTTTACACCTACCTCGTAGGTGCCCGCTCCGCGCGCCGGTGCCTCCATCTATCCTCTCCAAGCCTTGCACCTACCTCCATGACCTCGACCTGCTGATGTGCCACGACAACCTCACCCGCGCGCACATGCACGACGCGCGAGCAAAAGGAAGTGGACATGAAGCCGCACGCCCACTCGATGCGCGTGACTTTCCAGTGGTTGTTGGGACGGTCGTGGTACCGCCTGAGCATTCCCGCAATGAATGGCTTCGAGTCAGCCCGGAAGTCGGATGCGGGGATATCGAATGTGAGGGCTAGCGTGAGACCGTCGTGCACGTCGTCCTCGTCCTCGTCCTCGTTCTCTTCCTCGCAGCCTTATCTCTCGAGCGTCGAAGGGCTTCCTGCGGAGATCAGCAGCGTAGAGGGTGGCCGTGGCTGCAGCGTCGACGTACCTTGCGTGTACTGCACGAAGGACGGCTAGATCAGTCTCATCGGTCGGTGAACACTGTCAATGAGGGAATCAGAGTCATACCTCGCCATCGATCGATGCACTAGGAGCATCGACTTGTATATACCGCAGGTGCGGAAAGCGGGCCGACCCTGCCCTCCCGCCAGGACGATTGTTGACGAAGTCGTCGAACAGCGTCTGCGCGTCTCGCGCGCGCAACGGTCCGCCGATCCGTAGGCTGACGAGGCTCGCGCTCGACAGTCGAGCAATGCGGTTGAGCTGACTGGAGGTGACGTCCGTGATACGAAGGTGCGTGAGGTGGTCCAGAATGCACGGCTGTACCTGATCATGAAGCAGCTGGTCCAAGAAGACCCAGTGGCAGGAGAGTACGCGGAGCGCAAGGAGCCGTCCTGCAGGGACATTGACATCGAGCACTGTTGTCTGAGGAGGGGGAACGAGAACGGGAGGACACAAATGCTCCATCTCCTCGCGCGGGATGTAGACGAGGGGCATATCGAGTGTTTCGAGTGTCGATCCGTGGGCCCCCACGAATCTCGCTACGGCCGTGCCGAGCAGCGATGCCCCGGAGGGTATGTATCCCGGGTGGCGGCAGATGAATGTGCGAAGGCGAGGGAAGCGGAGAGTAAGGATGCCGGTGGATGGGGACAGATCCCATGGCGGGGCGGGGTCCCAGAGGGCCTCCACAGAGAGGGTAAGATCGACTATGTTCGAGAGACTACGGAGGATGGTGTAGAGGCTGGATAGAATGATCTTGTTGTCGTCGGTGAGGGAAGGGCTTGCGTCTCTGTCGCGAGCGAGGTGGACGTGGAATGCATGGACGTGAAGGCCGAGGTGTGGTTGAGCTCGAAGGGTTTCAGAGAGGCAAACGATAGGACATCCGCGAGTAAGCGTGATGCGGCGGTATAGCATGTCTTCAACCATTGGTTGCACTGAGGCACGGTGGAAGAGGACGAGTTTTGCGAGGTTGCGCGAGTCGTTCACCTGTTCAAAGACTAGCCTCAATATCTCGACCGGGAATATCAGATTATCGATAACTGTAGGAGCTAGGTCTAGGATTAGTTACCACAAACGACCAGAGCCAACAGTGGAAGGAAGCACCCACCTTGCATTGTGTCAAGATGTCTGGCCGCCAACATGAAGCTTGCCATGAAGCCTGACGTCTGAGGTACGGGCCATGCCACCGTAGCAGGTCACTAGTAACAAATGCATATGTCAGTATCGTTGTGTCCCAATTATTGCATGAGTATATGCTTGTTGTTCATATAGACGTCCTTTGGATATGACTTCGGACAAAGGCGCGGCGGCGCGGCGGTCGCAGGACGTGGGCCCGGGGAGAGGACACGTGTCACTCATCACGTGATACTATGGCTAGCGCTCGCTCTGGCGCTTGAACAAAAGTTGAAGTTCGGAATTCCCGGGCGCAACCGTAACATCCAGTGCCATCGCCCGGTACCTGCTACTCAAACCTTGTATGATTTTTATGCTAGGCTATACATGCATCGTTCTACTGAAATAAAGTCATTGATTAGTCACACTACAAAGCTGCAAGGGTGACTTCAAGTCCGACTCAGGAGTCAGTACTAGTCAGTGAGCGTTTCACGGCGCACCGTTTGTTCATGTGAGATAGCTGCTGATTTTCCAACAGGCATTGCCTACAGGCATTGCGTACCAGAGCATATAACTCTGCGGGAACTAGCCTTCAGGGCCTGCGGAAGAAGTTGAAGTGTATGGTGGGGGGATCTATGTTTGAAAGTCGCTTTTTTGCCACGGTGTGCGAAGGAAGGTAGTACAGGTCAGGACACGTGAACGCTTCAGGTACAGCATGGAAGAGCTTGATACACTGCGGAAGCGGAACAAGGAATCCACTGATCTACGTTATAAGCGCACAGATACTCGTGTGCTTCGTGCAAGTCAATCGCACACGCTTTACTCTCTCCCCCCTACTCAGCACCACCGTTCCATGAACTCCGTATTCCTAGATCTCCTTGTTTCTGTCTAGTATACCTCTCTACACCAGGTATGGTATCTCGTTCACGACACATGAACATGCATTGATCAACAACGCTACCAGGGATCTATGTGGCTCCTCAGCACCGCCCGTGCCGAGCTCCAGCATTTCGCTTCACCGAAACAGGCCGCAGAAGCCGGATTCGCTATCCTCTCGCATGTATGGAATGAGAAGGAGCAAACCTTTCAGGAAACCCAAGCTCTCGCTGCTCAATGTGACGCCGACCATTCAAACCCACGCGATCGCTCAACGCCGAAGGTGAGGCAGTCGTGCGAATTCGCAGAGAATCAGGACTTCGACTGGATCTGGAACGATGCCTGCTGCATAGACAAGACGAGCAGCTCTGAGCTCTCCGAGGCTATCAACTCCATGTTCACCTACTACTCGCTAGCCGAGGTCTGCTACGCCTACCTTGAAGACGTTCCATCGGCGGACAACTCTATCGCATCATATCGTCAGCTCCGTTCCAGTCGATGGTTCCGACGCGGCTGGACGCTGCAGGAGCTTATCGCGCCCGACCAGGTCCTCTTTCTCTCGCGGGACTGGACTGCCATAGGCACGAAGGCGGAACTATCCGCTACACTGGAGACGATCACGAAGATCCCTATTCCTGTGCTACGCTCTCCCGAGAACATTCGGAACTACAGCATTGCTCAGCGTATGTCGTGGGCGGCGGAGCGCGAGACGACGCGAGAGGAGGACGAGGCGTATTGTCTCATGGGGATCTTCGACATCAACATGCCGGCGCTATACGGAGAAGGACGGAATGCGTTTCAGCGCTTGCAAGAGGAGATCATGAAGAAGTCTGTCGACACCTCACTATTTGCTTGGGGAGGGCTCATCAAAGGACCTCACTTCAACCACACGGACTTCTCGCCGTACGACAATGCTGTCTTTGGCGACAATCCTTGCGTTTACTTGCTTGCTCGCTCTCCGTCCGCTTTCCTGTTATCGTCGCTGTACGAGTATGACACCGACACCTTAGTAAGACTGGACGCTTTACCGCAGCAGCACAGCAAAGTAAGTCCCTCAAAATCTTGGTACTTGCTCATAAGGTGCTAAAGTCGTAATATGTAGCAAGTTACGCCCTTCCCGTTCAAGCAGAATAATGCGAGGATTCCCGAGTTTACTATCAAGTCGTATGGAGTCCGTGCACACCTCCCCGTCATAGAACGCGATGGCTTCCGGATCGCAGTCCTATTCGTATCATGCCAACGGCAAGGCCCTCTTGGTCTCTTGCTTACCCCGTGCGCAGCAGGGGTGGACCCAGGACGCCATCTTTACTACACTTCCGTGGTCGAAAACGCGGCTGGTCCCCGCAGGCACTACATCGTGCGCTTGCTACCGCTTTCAAGCCTTCGGAACCAGCAGGCCTATCACCTACAGTGGACGGATCTCTACATTCTACCCGCCCCTCGACGTACCCCGCACAACTTGAAGCTCGACATTCCTATGAACTTCAGCACACCTGCGCCATTTCGCATCCCGCGACGGTACCTCCTTCGTCTGCAGGCTGCACAGATCCCACACATCATGCTTCCCAAGCCCTTCCCCTCTTCGTGGAATAGAGACACGCCAGCGAGACTCGCTCTGTGCCTAGAACGGAAGCAAGGTTATGTCACAGTGCTCGAGTTGCATCTCGGGCGGTGCGCCATAGATAAATCGCCCAGAGAGCAATCGACGCATGCTCACTGCGGGGCACACTGGGCGTTTTTTCAGCTCTCGCAGGCTCCAGATGTCCCAGTCAATAGCGACTGGTGGAGCGACTACAACAAGCGTGGCCTACCTAGGCACTCGTGCACATATGACCACGTGGATGGGTGGACCGGTGGGAAGCGACAAAAATCGTTCGAGTTTCGTCGGACTATGGGTACCTTGGCCAGCACGCTCACGTTCACCGTCACCTTCTCCCGCTGCCCGGATAGCCCCACAGAGACGTACGTTGTCAGCCTGACGATGGAAGAATCCATGGAGCCCTCCACTCTCGCAGACTCGGACCCCTTCGCTCCGCCCCGACCGTTCTACGCGCTAGGTTCACAGTACCCACCGACACCTGTGTCGGGGACAACGATGGGCCACAAGTCGAGCACGTCCCTGGCAATCAGCATCACATCCTCGGCAATCTCGAGCAGCCTCAGCATCCTGGAGCTGGGGACCGAGCATCCTCGCCGCCCGTCGCTTAGCTCGTCACGCGTGCGCTTCGCCTCCGAGTCCCCAGCTCCGAGTCGAAGCCGGAGCATGCATGAGCTCCAGCAGCCCACATTAGATAACAACCTGTCCACGGAACGGCTAGCGGAGTCGGACAAGCGGGCATCTATGTCCTCCGAATCGGATGATGATTCGAATCCCGATGCGCGTCCGAGTGAGCCCATGCCCGCCAGGAATACTAGGCCTCACTCGCCGTATCCGCGTCCGGATGATCTGCTGTTGCACACGACTGCCGATGCCGCGGAGCTCTCCTCAGGATCCGATGAGTCTGACGATGAAACCTGGAGTCTTGCACATGTTCCTCCACCCATTCCCCTCATGCAGGCCGCACCCGATGTCATCACTAGTCATATTGATCGGAATCGGCCGCTTCCTCTTATACCTCAGCCTTCTCCTCACACATCCCCGCCGCGCTCTCCCTTGGCTGCACGCGCTTCTTTGGAATCCCAAGCATCTGGTCCATACGCAGTCGTTCAAGTTCAGCAAAACGACGTCGGAGATGCTGCTTCGGAAACGAGCAGTTTGTACCGGCTCAGCGACCACGACTTCGTTGAGGAGCTTCTGCAACGCCTTAGGCCCTACCCGTCTCACGAATTGGCCGACACGTCTGAGCTTGACAGAGAGTCCCGACGGGCGAGGCGAGAGCCTCCTCTCACGATACTGCACGCGTACCGCCCGCCCTCACTGACAACAAACTCCAGACCTCCGAGCTACAACGCGTACTTGGTAGATCCTCCGCCTTCTTCGCTGGAAGAGCTCGAGTCAAGACTGCGTCCATCCCGTACGTCTCGCCGCTCTGAGGCCGATGGTATGATCTCCCTTTCTGCACCTCCTGCAGTACCGGATCGCGCTCCCGGCTCGAAAACTGGACGACTGAAGAGCTTTGGCAGAGGACTCGTGGACCGGATTCTCGGGAGACATCGAGGACAGCGTTCGAAGGGTGCCAGACGGTATCCGGATTACGACCATGACTGGGCCGTGTGGGCTTCTGCTGAACATTCGGACTCTGAACTTTGGGACTAAATATTGAAATTACGACGCGAGTCACTTTCTTGACTACTTCTCCTCCGATACCGATGACTGTCAGTGAGTCGCGTGTCCCGTCCGTACAATGCCGCCCGACTTCGCCTATCCCAACCCTGCCTGGTTGTCGAGACGCGAGAAAGCGAGATTGCGACACAAGCTGGCATCTCATCACTGGTCCGTCGATACATTATACTCTCTGACAACGTCCACATTGAACACGTTAAACCCCGAAGGTTATAGAATCATTATTTCGCCGTAGTTCCCAGTTCGTCTCGCGCTGACTTGGGTACGGCTCTTCAAATTCGCACCGCACTATGCGTTCTGGCCTGGGACCCAAATTCAAAATTGTGCGCGCTAGTATTTGGCATCAAACTGTATGTCCATCATTGCGTTCGTTCTGGTCTTCTATGTACCCCGGCTCGCGGCTACGCGTGAGAGGTGTCCATCGAGCATCCTCCCGCGTTGCTCTATGCCGGGATCCGCGCGTTTCACAGCTCTGGCAATAAAACTAGATGTAGCGAGCGAGCCGTGCTAAGGAGCGTCTTTGCTGAGTGTCGATAGGTGTCGATCCCTGCTGACTCGCGTGCGCGCCGGCGATCCTTGCTGACTCTGTCTTCTTTCCTTGGGTTTCTGCTATCTGTAAGGGAACGAACCCAGTGGATGACAAACCCCCCACGACGCAACGCCTTATACCCTATCCGCGACGTCTCGGGCCTCATACCTCATCCGCGCCCTCGACCTCGCCCCTCGGCCGCGGTCACTTAGGTGCCCGCCTGGGCACCTCGTCCTTCGGGCCATCTATGCCAGATGCAGGATCATCATGGATGGGCGAGAGGGAGCACCCAGCGTCAACGTTACAACCCCCGTCACAGCGCAAATGGACGTCCGGCAGTCGACGCGTGTCCGCCCATCCGTGACTCGGGGTCGATTCTTGTCTGCTGATTGCAGCACTGACGTGCTGACGACTGGCATCTCTCCCCGAGCACATCGAATTCGGCGCGCAGGTGACACCATCCGTACGTGGGTAGGCCACGGGAAGGGTGCATCAGCGTTAGCGCAGGTGTGGGTCTAGGGTCGTGTGTGCGCGCGTGTACTTGCCCGTTTGTATCACAAGTAGTGTCTGTACAAGTTGTGTTAATAGGAGAGCATCCGCAGTGGCGGGATTGTACCTGCAACGTCAACGCGTCTGAGATGCTCACAATCTCCTGGTTCGTAATCGTATATCGCTCACAGCATGTCCGAGCCTGCTGCCCGGGTACTATTCAGCACTGTGGCGGCTTGAGCTCGAGTCCGGATGAGGCGGTCTATTACGTGCGAAGCGTTCTAGACCTCACCGTCCAAGTTGAATGAGTCGGTGTTCAAACGTTCAAGCGCGGGCCGCTTGAGAGGGCGTAGCTCTGTTAGGTGCTATTGCGCCTACGGGGCCTTAGCACCGCCCGAACTGTAGCTCGAGCACTGGAACAGAGCCGTGCTTGCGTTCGAGAAGCAGTAAGATCTTTGCAGGCGTGTTCCCATCTCATGGGGAAAAGAAGGGCTTAGTGAGATTCACGTACGGGATCTGTGTAGCCTTACGTACAGAGGGATGCGGCGATATCGGCGGCCGTGGCATTGCTGACAAGGTTCATGGGGATATCAAGCTTGTGTAGGGTGCGTCGGAGAAAAGAAAACATATGGATCTTCCGAACGCCTGCCTGTTATGAAGGCTGGAGAGGTGATGGCGGACGGTATGAACAAAGTGAGACTCTCGTTGGTTAGCGTCCGGCGCCTAGTAGGTGAGAATGGTGACGCGTGTGACGTGTGACTCGTGTTGGAACTTCATCCCAACCACCATCTTCGACGTCTCATTTCCGACCATCCATCCCCTCCCTTGCCGCTGTCTAGCTCATCAGCGGTCAACAAGCTCTGGAATATACTGAGAGATACAAATCAGGTGGGATCCGTACTCCCTTGTCTGAGTCATTGTGGAAGCTGACGACGCCTCTCACGCATAGGCCACGTCGCTGTCCCGTGCCACCGCCATCCCGCTTTGAGCTTTGAAACCGGGTCGAAACGGACGAACAAAAGGCTCGCAATTGTCCAGACCGTCTGAGATACCCTCATTTGGTATGTATCCGGAGCAAAAATTCTCTTTGTTCTCTCGGGCCGGGCCTCGTTTCGGCTGTTGTCCGGCCGCGTGTTTGAACTTGGAAGAGGCGCTTGGGTTTCGTTCTCTAATAAGCTCTAACCACGTCCGCTAGGTATAAAAACCGTGACACGCGCGCCTCGCAGGTATGCTCTGCACTCTCACCGTTCGAATGTCGTCTCACTCCCCACATGGCACCCCATAAGCACGGTGCTCCCTCCGACGCCCTGAACTCCACTCCCGTCGCCGTCGATAAGAGGAAGACCATCGACTCCAACCGTCAGCCCAACGTCCACAACGTGCCCGACGCCGACACCAAGCGAGGCTTCATGTTGCTCGACTCGTCGTTCACCACCATTCTCATGCGGTACGAACAATTCAAGACCGACGTTCTGTACAATGCCGCGGCCGAAGGCTTCGATGCCGCCTTCCCGAAGGACGTGGTCGCTGCTATCCAGTGGGAGTTCAAACTCCAATCCCAGAACGAGACTAACAAGCTCAAGAAGTCCCTCAACGAGAAAGGGTACTCCGCGGCTTGGGTGAGTGATATCTTCTCTACGATTGCGACACGTCCGAACATATATTCTATTTCAGCTCGCAGTCGACAAACGATACCACCTAATCCCCGGTTATTTCCTACATCTCTCGGAAGACAACTACGAGCAGACCGACGAGGATAAGTACAAGATCGACGGCTCCTTCATCTCGGATACCGACCGCGACCATATCGAAGAGAAGGTGCCGAACTGGCCTTATCAACAATTCCTCGTGGAGTTTAAGTCCGGTCTTACCAAGTACGACCCCTTCGACGACGTACAAAATCACGAGGTCGAGTCGAACTCGAAGACACGTAAGAAGGTTCGCGGCCAGCTTGTCTCGTACGTCAACACCGCGTTTTCCTACCAACACCGCACCTCCATTCCGATGCTCTTCGTCAACGGGGACGAGTTCCGTGCCATGCGCTGGGACCGATCTGGCGTGATCGTCACGGAAGCCATCAACTACAAGCAGAGCTATAGCGGCATCCGGGCTCTTCTCGAGACGCTCTACGCGTTCTCGAAGCTCACTCCGACACAGAGGGGGATCGATCCGAACGCCGTTCTACTCACTCCGGGCTCCTGCGGCTACCAGAGGATGGATATGCTCAGCGACGCCTGCCCCCAAGACCTCGACCATACGGAAGGGATCATCGACGCGTCTATCGATATTCATCCGGTCTTCCTGGATCCCTCCCAGAAGCTCCCGCTCTGCGAACTGTCTGCTCGCGGTAACCTTCGCCTGCACCAGGATGCCGCGTGCTCCTGCGTCGGCCTCCATTCCCACACGTTACCGCAAACTGTTCCCGTCTTCAAGTTCATCCGCGACATGTTCCGGAAGACGCTTGTACCCAAGTACCCTCGCTACAAGATCACCGTTTCGGGCAAGGAATACCTCGTCGGCATGCACATCTTCCTCGCGTTCGGTCTCGTCGGCCGTGGGACTCGCTGCTTCGTCGCGCTCGAGTGGCAGACGCAACGTCTCGTGCTCTTGAAGGACGCCTGGCGGCCCTACTACGTCGGTCTGGAGCCCGAGGGGGCGATCCTCTCGAAGCTGAACGCACAGAACACCCCACACATCCCTCACCTGATCGCGTACGAGGACGTCTGCAATGAAGATGGCTCCGCACAGGAGACCGAGACGTCGAACTACTCCCCTCTGACCGGCGACAAGAAGGTCACCATATTCGCACCTTTCAAGCCTGATCAAGCCTACGAGAAGGCGATGGGTGTCGACTGTAAGCGTATAACCCCGGGAGCCGCAACATCTCGTCCCATCGACAAACCCGTCTTGGGCCCTCAGGCCGCCTCGGCACCAGGAGTAGGCGCTGCGTCTGCTGATGACCGTCCGGGATCAGACCAGCCGCCGGATCCAAAGCAGGCGTCGAAGAAAAGTACAGTTTCTCTAGTGAATCTCCCTGCTACTATGCAGCCGCCCGCCACCTCAGAGGCTAGCCCGAAGCGTTCGTGTCAGGAGTTCTGTGCCGATGATTTGCGTCAGCAAGGTCGTGGGCTCCGCCATTTCGTCCACTCCCGGATGGTGGTCAGGGACATCTGTCTTCCTTTCACCGAGTTCACGAGCAGCTGGCAGCTCGTCCGCGTCGTCTTCGACTGCATGCTCGGTGAGTCGTCTTTGCAGCTAGCCGTTGCGCGGCGTTGTACTCACTGCTTACTACGTAGCCCACGAATTCGCTTACACGGAAGCGAGGTACATCCACCGCGACGTCAGCGCTGGGAATATCCTCATCCGCGTCGTTGTCAAGGACTCCACGGGGCGCAACAAGTGCGTCGCGTGGGAGGGGATTTTGAGCGACTGGGAACTCGCGAAATCCATCGACATCGAGTATGCGGTCCAGCCCGAGCGCACGGTACGTACAACACTGCATTTGGCCGTCTCTTTTTATTGACTCCCTCGTACAGGGCACATGGCACTACATGTCCGTTTATCTGCTCGAGAATCCCGGCCGTCCGACGACTCTCCGCGACGAACTTGAATCATTCTTCCACATTATCGTGTACGGCGCAATGTGCCGTCTGCGCTCGACGATCGGGTCCATCGAATTGTTCAATTCCAACTATTTTGCGGGCTTCCTGATGGACGCCAGTACGGGAAAGATCACCTGCCCTTATCTGAAGTCGCTCGCCGTCATGGATCGAGGAATCCTCATGACTAATAAACAAGTCAAGCTCCAGTTCTTCACCCCCGATGGCGACGAGCACCGGGGCCATCTCATCAATGAGCTCCTGCAGGAGATACTCACCATTATCCACTCCCGCTACCAGGTCCACCAATGGGAACAGCACTGTGCGGCTGTCCAAGCCAAGCACACACCACGAACTCCATCAAACTCCGCTCCACTCGGACCACAGAGGCACCTGGCTACTATTGCTGAGGAGTCTGAGTCTGAGGACGTGGAGGACCGCAGCGAAGAATTCAGGAAACGCAAGCAATGGAAGACACCCAGTGATCGCGAGGTCAAGCCAGTCAGCGTTCTGAAGAAGCCGACGAAGGAGAAGTACAAACACTGCCAGTCGCTTGACAGCCACGACGCCCTTCTCGGCATCCTCCACGAGTACCTCTACAGCAACAAAAAATGGCCTGCCGCGGACGTCATCCCCGACCGTATGCCTACAGCGCAGCCAGTTCTGTCTCAGCATCCGATAGAAGACGGCGATCCTGCCAGACCGGCCAAGAAGGCGCGCCGGGAACGATCAGTGCAGCCGGCCCTCCCTCCGCCTCCGCCGCCCCCTCATCCTCCGACAGAGGACGACGATTCCGCCAGACCGGCGACTCGGAAGAGGTCGCGTAGGGAGCCTCCAGCCCAACCAGCTGTACGGCCACCCTCGCCGCCTCCTTTGGACGACGAGCCTGCCCGGCCGGCGAAGAGAGCACGGCGGGAGCCTCGTGCGAACCCGATCCCCCCTTCCGACCGCGTCACCCGGAGTCGCTCTACAGCGAACGCTGCACCCGCCCCACCCCAACCTCCTCAACCCGCACCCGCACCCGTCCCGGCTGCTGGTCCCAGTGCCGGGAGAGCGGTGCGGGTGACGCGCAGCCGCAGCAAACTCACCGCGTCGACGGTCGCGGGCCCTCCCGCACAGGCGACCACAGACACCGATCGCGGCATTACGACCACGGTCACTCGGCAGAGCACACGCACGCGGGCGAGTGCCCGCATTGCTGATGCTCAGGCTCGTGGTCGGACTGGCGCGGGTGCCGGGCGCGGAAACGGCACTGTCGGAAGCAGAGGAGAGGGAAGTAGTAGACCGACCCGGGCACGGCGTCGCCGCAAGTGATGGGTCTGTAGCATAATATGTAGAAATTAGAAGTCGTGACATTGTTTTCAACACCTGCAACCTACTGACAACTGTATTCGAAGTCGCCTGCCGTCTCGTCCTTCCGTACGCGTGTCTTTTGCTACCGAACCGTTGTGATACCCATCTACATCAGATTTTGACTGACAACCCGAGCATCGGCCGGACCACCGTAACTGCCGCTGACAAAATCCGATCCATATCATACGACCGCCAGATGGCTCTCATCTCTTATCTCTCAGATCTCAGGTTCAGGTTCAGGTCCAAATCTAAATTCCTTCGAAGACTAGCTCAACATCGCAACTACAAGAGAGCGGAAATCCTTTCTCAATTTCAAGTTGCTCTACAGAAGACTCAGTGTCGTCTTATATCCGACAGAGATAAATACGGCTCTCAGAGGTACGTCGAAGCCCGACCACTACGTGAAGTGAATATTTCGCAGCCTCTGCACAGGCAGAAAAGGAGTCGGATGGATGGTCGAGTGGTGTGCGAGCTCGGACTCGGAGGAGCACACCGAGTCGGAAACGCTGCGGCATGGCCCCTTGCAGAGCCAAATTCAATATGTAGTAGCCGCAGAGAGCTCCGACGTACATGAGCGACACGGTATCATGCTGCTGGTGCAAGAACTTGAGCGACGAGTGCATGCGTGTACACACATAGAGCCGGGTGAAAACATACCGCAAGACAGCCGTACACGAGGAGCCCCACATCCTTGATCCCTCAGCCTCAGTGAGACTTGGAGACCTGGAGACCTAGGTGCAGCCGGGCGCACACACTGTGGCTCACGGCTGGCGACTGCAGAGCAGTCACTGGCAGCTGGTCCGAGGTCGCGGCGAAGGTCGATTGTACGAAGTCGGCGCCGAACGCGGAACGCAGCCCGGAGTTTGGCCCTCGGTTCGGACCCAATCCCGAGTCTTTCCGTTCACGACCGCTCTCATCCCAGTCCGAAGTTGGAGCTCTCAGGCGATCATCGATCATGCCCGGCTCCTCCTGTTGAGTCTTGACAGCTCAACGGGCGACAGCTTCACTAACCTGTCGCCCAGGTGTGTGTGGACCTCAGGCTGCTTGAACAACAGACCTGAGACCTCAGCCTCATCACTCGAAGACCGAAGGAAGACAGGAGGAGCTCGTGGTCGCGCTGCGAGCAAGGCTTGTGAGTCATTGCGTGCAAGTAGATAACGTGAAAGTACTGATCAATCTCCGTGAGATGCCGGCGTGGTCCTCCAACATCGTCATGGTCTCGTACGTGCCGAGCATCACCTCAGCCAGCGAAGGCATGCTAGTGGGCGATGTGAACTTGCTGACCGTCATGGTGGCCCTGTCGCCTCCTCGCAGTATGTTTCGGGTTTAGGAGTGTCATAATTCACCCGTACGGCGTATGTGTACAGACCGGGGCCGAAATAGGATGGAGAGAGTCACAAGCTTACTACTGGAAGCTTGAGCAAACGCTGTGGAATGCGATGCTTTGGCTCAGCTGCGGCAGCCGGCGTGTGTACGAAGAAAAGCATTCTGTGTCAAATAACTCACCTCAGGCAAAGACAGAACTTGTTACCGCAAGCGTAAGCTAGTCCGTTGGAGGCTTGCGCATGGGCTGGTGCGCGGCGGGCTCTTCAGTGCGGATGAGCGGTTCCCGTTCTCGCTCTGCGGGGTCGACGTCGACTGACTGTGTTGTGCAGAGTCTGCAAGAGCACAGATCCTGTGTGCATGCATGTGCTGTAGAGAGCAAGTCAGCCATATATAACGCCTGGGGAGGCTACCGCAGCTCGTGTATGGGGTGGGTGCGGATTAAATGAGCCGGGGGACAACTCACTGAGGGTTGCAAAGTCGTAACATGCCCCGATGCAGACAATCTCCAGACAAGAACCGACCGCAATCAAGCAAGCTCCGCACAGTGCGTCGTCAGACATGGCGGACAGAGAGTGCTTGCAGTCACGGTGGCCCGGCGGCGTGTACTTAGCAGACCGCAGCCAAACCGATGACGTTCAGTAGCGCTTCGCGGCCTCCGGCCCGGAGCTTCCCAGCCCTAGAACGAGGTTAGGGGTAGATCAGCGGAGTCGCGCAAGTACTCGATTTGCCTTGACTTCGCATCTCATCCGCTGACCACCATCATCGCACCAAAAAGTGCGTATATCTCTCGTCTGTCTTGCAGATGCTTACTCCAGACAGAACATCGCAAGCTGGTTGTCCCCTTAAAACCGAATGATTCCGTGTGGCGAAATCTCACAGATCTAGCTCATCCTCCCCGTCCTCAAAGAGCTCAAGAAGGACCCTGGCGTTCTCCGTCTATCCAGCATCAAGGCTCGCAGGTACTCTGTCAAGAAGCATTCGCACTCCGTAGTACGTCTCTACTACGCCTCGGCATCTCACGTCCTCCGCTTCACGTCCTCCGCTATAGCTCAACACCACTACTACCCCCTCGCCTTGATCCAGACTCACAGAAGGCTGCAGAGCCGAGCCTGCGCTCACCGCCCTCGCCGCGTCCGCGTCCGCGAACGACATGGACGACGATGGGTACATACGTCCTCGACCCTTCCTCGTCCCGCGGCGCGCCCAAGACCAAGGGGCAGCTCCGGAGACACTACCGCGTCCTCCACAACATCATCAACGAGAGCGACATCGTCATCCTCGTCCTCAATGCGTGCGACCCAGAGGGGTGCAGGAGTAGGCTTGTCGAGGAGGAGGTGCGCAGGCGGGAGAGCGAGGGCAAGCGATCGGTCTTCGTCCTCAACGAAGTTGGTGAGTGCCCCTTGCCCGTCTCGTCAAACAGTGCATCCCTTTCCCCCTCCCCCCATATGTCCCCGGTGAGGATTTCTTGAGAGTGGACTCCAGTCAGACATGGCCAAGACCGTGTCAACGTCCTGAACTCTCTCTCTGTACCCCGCTCGAGGTATCCATCCGCCCCTTGAACCATGAACCTGCACTCTGACACAAGGTCGACTCGGCTGTACCTATTGTGCCAACGAAGCAGTCTAGCTTCGCGTTGCAGTTGCACCCGCTTGTAGATGTGCACGATACGACGGGCATCGCGACGAACGCGCGATGATGGCTGTGCCCAAAACCAGCCAGTCGTGTACATGCACATCATAACAATGTGTAGCGGGAGTCGTCTGAGGCACAGGCTCATCCTATCTCAAATCAGTCAGACCAAGATCTTAAGTACCTTTCGCGAGTGTTCCCGCCTACTTCTGTCAGTGCTCCAGGCTACCTCTGTCAGTGTCTCGTCTGAATGGCACCATCGCTGGTCACCATATCTCTCACATCTGGTACTGGACCTAGAACAAGACTCCGAGAACGCAGGCTGTGTGTATGAGGATGCATAACAGTTCAGGAATCAGAGGTAGGAGATAAAGTCAGAGTCATCGCGGTGAGCAGGGTGGACTCGACTGCGTTGCCCCCATCGTCTCCATCGATTCTTGCTTGGGTTTCCTGTGAGTGTAGACGGGTCACGGCCGCCCAACCGATGCGGGGTGCTCTCTTTAATCTTTGCTCAATTTCATCTCACGAACGAATGATAGTCATGTACCTGTCCAATTATCTCACCTGTCTCCTTCATTGCAATGGCCACCGGTCATCTTGGACATTGCCTGACGTACATTTACAGATCTTTTCCCTCGAGAAAACGCACAATCATGGCTCCGCTACCTCCGCCACTCCACGCCTACCCTCCCTTTCAAGTCCGCCGGCTCGCACCAGCACACCAACCTCTCCTCAAGGCGTACAAGCCCGCCGCACAGAGCATCACCGTCGGTATCGTCGGTATCCGAATGTCGGGAAGAGCAGTCTCATCAACTCGCTCAAGCGATCTAAGGTGTGCTCTCGCTACCGTCTCCATGCACTACCGGACGCACGCCGCTCACCCATGTCCCGCAGGTCTGCGTGGTCACCGCACAAATGGGCCGCACAAAGGAACTGCAGACAGGTTGAGACGGTGCAGCTCTAGCGCGGGCTGCAGATCATCGACTCGCCCGGTGGACGACAACGACAGCAAGAGCGACACGAAGCTCCTTCGCAACGTCGTCAAGGTCGAGGACGTCGCGGACCCGGTTGCGCTCGTCGGCGAGATCCTCGCCCGGACGGACGCCACGACGGTCAAGAAGCTGTACGGCATCGCGGACTTCGCGTCCCCGCTCGAGTTCCTGACGATGGTAGCGCTCCTGACCGGCCGGCTGCTCAAGGTGCGTCTTCATCCTTCTCCATAATATAGAGGCGAGTCTCTCGTACTCTCGTACTGAAGATGTATGCATGGCGGCACCCCCGACATCCCAGCGGCAGGACGCCATATCGTGACCGACTGGAACCACCAGAAGATCCCGTACTTCCTCCACCCCGCCGGACGTCCACCCGTCGTTGATCCCGTCCACGTTCCCCGCCGCGCCCGCCGGCGTGAGTCAGATCGCGCCGGTCGCGGAGACCATCGGGCAGGCGCACAATCGTGAGCGAGTTCGCGAAGCCGTTCGTGCTCGAAGGCCCATTCGGCGGGCGCGTTCGCCGCCAGTGGAGATGCGGAGATAGCCGAGGCCGAGGGAGAGGATAGGCTCGGCTCGGGCGAGGATGCGACGGACGAGGACGGGTGAGTGCTCTCTTCCTCCACGCTCTGCTCTCGTGTCCCGTCTCTCCTGCCATGCTCTGGCATGCCTCGCCCCCGACCGTACTGGCATTCGGGATGAGGTGGATGCAGATGGATGCTCCGTCCGGCCTCACACGCTCTCCCATCCAGTTACATCGCGCACGCTGCTTCTAGTGCTCCGGCACAGCTCGCACCTCGTACTCAATCGCCGCGCAGATGATCTCTGCGGAACCCGCGTCGTACCGAGCTGACGCGCTCCCCGCCCCCTCGCGCTGTCACACACTCACACTGACAGCATCCCAACGTCAACGCGACTCACACAAACAAGGAGGTGCGGGGTATGTAAGCATCAGATCTCAGGCCTCAGGACTCAGGACTCAGGATCTAGGATTCAGAGCGAGCGTTCTCCCGTGAATCCTAGATCCTGAGTCCTGAGTCCTGAGATCTGAGATCTGATACTTACCGCGCACCGCACCGCATCTGCCATCTGCCATCCGCGACGGTCAACGTTACGGCTCCGCCAACAGCCACGGCATCGCACCATGTAACGCGCGCACGGGTCACAGGATCCAGATGGTCGCGCCCTCGATGACGATCCCCCGCACACCCCCTCGCCGCTCGGTTGCAACTTGCCACCTCCATAATGTCCGTGCCCTCGCTCGCCGCACACACCCCCGCCTCCAGCCTAGAGTCTAGACAGCCGAAGCGGCTGCGCGTGCTCAAGCGCGAGGACGAAGAAGGCGCGTGCGGGGGTGCGGGGCTGGGGGCGGTCATTGCCGTGGACGCGGACGCGGACGCGGACGCGGACGCGGAGATGCGTAAGTTCACGGCGCGAGGCCGTGCGGGGTGGTGCGTGTTCTCAGTTCTGTGCGACCGGCAGCGCGGGTGGTCATATGCACTGTAAGTACTTTCCGGTCATGCCGCACATTGACTCTTCGTGGAGCTCGCAGGCTTGCAGCTACAACACCCGAGCGTCGGCGTGTACGTGTACGTGTACGTTGTGTCCCATGTATGGTGACCGAGGTTCTGACGACGCTGGAATTTGAATATTGAATCGCGAAGCGTCGCGTCGACGTGGTACGTACTACGAACCTTGCAACCTCTTGCAAGGTTGCATGCGCAACTGGACGCCACGCTCGGCTCAGTTCGCCGTCGACCCAGTGATGCAGACGACAGTGGACGCAATAATCAATTCTATGATACAGATGAGAATTTTGTGGTCGACGTCGTACATACATGTAAGTAAGAGTAAGCGTAAGTGTAAGTGTGAGTACGGTCCGGATCCGCTACGCTAGGACAAGGACGATTAGGGTGTGCGTGGTACATTCCGTTCCGTAAAGGATGCAGACGTCAGGCGAAGCTGCAGGGGGCAGATCATGCGTGCGCGTGAGTGAGGAGGATCAAGGGGGGGCAAGGGCAAGGGCAAGAGTGGACTGTGACGTCGACGTCGATGTGGATGTCGATAGATAGGGTGTGTGATGAACGACTCGGAGCGGAGGACACGCTTCCAAAGTTCCACGGATATTAGACGAGTCGCGAGCGCGGTGGACAACGGGCGTCGGGGAACGGGATATCTACCAGAGCAGAGCGGGGCGGAGTGGGATGCATTGATGGGACTTACGTAGGCCTAGGGTGTGATACATAGGTCAGGCCTCAGGCCTTCAGGAGCAAGCTTGAGGCTTCCTCGGACGGTTTGAGCACGTCGCCACCGCGGCCGCCATGTCGCCGTCGCCGTCGCCGCACAATATCCGCCCCCTTCCTCCCCGGCTTCTCCACGCCTCCAGAGTGCACAAGCCTGTGGCCTGGTGCGCGTGGCACCAGGAACCGATCCTCAATCCCTCGGGCGTCGGGCCTCGAGCGTCGAGCGCAAAGGGAGGACTTCAAGACACCGGTGACCAGCCGATATGGTGGGTTGCGAGCGCGCACGTCGAACCGTCGGGCGATGCTGATACTGATAGGAACAGGGATACGCCGTACGCCGTACGGTCGTCGAGGCGAGCACGAGTACGCGCGGCCGTGTGGTGGCACTGGCGGACGATGTAGGTGTGGAGCGGGCTCGAGGTGGACGTGGGTTTCCTTTTCTGTCCGCGACACCCGACACCCGAGAGCCGCGACGAGCGTGCCCCTCAGAGTCCAGACACTCCGCGCATCGAACGTCGGACGGAGGACGGAGGACGCGGGGGAGGGCGAGTCGAGTGGGCTTGGGATAGGAGGACGGAGACGGGCCCGATGTGCGGTCGGAGAGGATGAGGGATGAGGGCAGGGCGAGGGCAGGGCGAGGGCTGGACTGGACTGGAAACGTGGGAGATGGGATGGACGAAAGCGATAGGCGGGCTTGAGAGATCGGCTGTGGGGGAGGAAGGGGCAAGCGGGGGCGGTGGTCTTGAAGAGGAACAGGTCCAAGAACAAATGCAGGACGAGGCGCAGGATGTGGCGGGACGGGGCAGGAACGAGGTGAGGTGAGGTGAGGTGTACGCGGAGTGGACTCGCACCTCAGCACCTCGCGCCCTCGCCCTCGCCCCCCCCCCCCCGCTCCGCTCCTCTCCCCTCTCACCGCTCATCGCTCACACCCTGTACCCGAACGCGCCCTCCTCGCTATTGATCTTCGTCGTCTCCACCACGCTGTCCGTCTCCAGCGCGTCCGCGGAGATAACGGTCGTGAACTCGATCCCCGCGCCCTCGTACCGCGCCGTCCCGTCCATCGTCGCCGTCGGCGTGCGGAACGGCAGCTTGGGCGCGTGCTGGTTCCCCCTGTGGCCCATGCCGCCGAGGAGCGAGCCGCGCGCGTTGAAGGCCGCGAGGAGCGAGTTGACGTACACTGCGCGCGCCGGGGTCAGGTCAGGCGTCGAGCGTCGAGCGTCGAGCGTCGAGCGTCGAGCGTGGACGATGGACATGAACAGACGTACGTTTGCTGAGCGCGAAGTAGAACGCAAAGTAGACGAACTTGTCCGGGAGGGTGGCGTACTGCACGTGCGGGGGGAGAGTACGTGAGCGAGCTCGAGCGACGGGGAAAGAACGGCGGTGGTGGACGTACTGCGACGAGCGCGCCGAGGCCGCAGATGCTGTGACCGGCCGGGTGAGGTTGTACGGGCACGACAGACACATCCGGGTTGGTAGTACGCACCTCGTCAGAAGCCCCGTGTTCACAGCGTACGCCATCAGCACGCGGATCGCCGAGTCGGTCCTGCACGGTCGGGGTGATCAGCAGGACGGGAGACTCGGTGGGACACAGACCGACGCACGAGCGAATACCGGTCTCGTAGCGATGGAGGAGGATACATTGCGCGATCGTGATGATGAAGTCGACGGCAGCCTCGACGGAGAGCCCGGCGTACAAGCCCCACTGTGCGGGCGCGTGGTGTCAGCCTTCAGGAAGGGGTCGTTGCAGAGAGGGTTTGGTGGGACGACACGCACCGAGACCTTGCTGATCTCTGTGTACGTAGCATATCCGTACCTGTGGATTACAGACTTTGAGGTGAGGGAGAAAGCGCGACTCGGGAGAAGAAACGTACAGCTCGACCGAAAAATCTACACGAGCGTCCGGAGCGTCATAGAGGGCGGAATGAAGTGCATACGAGCATCGCAAGCGAGGAAGATCAATCGGAGGTTAGGAGGCGACGTAGGCAACGGCCGAGCGCTGTGCGGACTCACAGGTCGCGTCCACTGCGAAAACGTCGATCAGAAAGTGTCGAGCGCGTTGTGCAACGATGGGCTTACCAAGGATGAACGTAGACAAAACAGCCTGGTCAGGTATGGGTGAGATGAGGACAGCGCTGGGACTGGCATGTACACTTACGATGATTGACGGAAGTATCCAGCCGTGCTGGCTTACTGCAAACGCGCGCTCAGGACACAGAGCAACAGTCGCATAGAGGAGAAGAGTGGGGAGGAAGAGAGGGATGGAGAAGCATGCCGCGGTGCATATATGGGACACGCGTCAAACGCGAAGCGACCTCACGAGATCGTCTCTCCCAGATCGAGGTTGAACTTACACCTATATAACCGGTAGCCGAAGATACTGTGAAGATCGTCAGGCTGGAGGGGCGGGGTCGAGGTCTGGGAAGAGGAAGCTTACCCACGCACGATTGAATTGCTGATGTTCTACATAGCCCGCGTCGGTCCTCATCAAAACGCGACCGGATGTTGAGACGAAAGGCAACGCTCACCGAGACAATGATCATCGTCTTGAGGTGATGGGCGTGGGTGAGAAACGGGGCTGGCAGAGGAGGAGAGACGGAGAGGAGAGGAGAGGAGACGCACGGGGATGGGCCAGATGGGCTGCTGGATGGCGGCGAGGTTGGCGAAGTTTGTGATGCAGTACCAGTACACGGCGCCGGTGATGAGGGCGACATGTGCCGAGTCGAGGAGCCTGGAGAGTGTGTAAGGGGCGCGGACGCGAGGCGGGCTGCGGGTTGCTCACCAGAGGAAGAAAACCTGGAGATCCGGGGGAGCGCGTTAGATCTCGGGCGGGCGTGGGGATAGTGCGTGGGAGGGAGGGCGTGCTCACGGAGAGTCTGAAGACGAGCGGATCTCGGTACTTGTCGCGGAAGTAGAGGAAGACTTGGAAGGTGGTGATGCCGTAGAGGCTTCATGCGGGGATCGCGCGTTAGAGGCGAGTGAGCGGAAAGAAAAAGAGACGTACAGGGCGGAGAGGAAGTGGCCGAGGAAGGCGGCGCCGAGGGTGTCGTCGAGGGTGCCGTGGGGCATGGTGCGAATGTGGGAGTCCAGCGCGGGCGGCCGACCTCACGGGGGGGTAGGACGGGGACGGTGGGGGGAAGGCCAAAGGGGAGCAGGGTGGGTGACTGGGGTATATGTATGTGCCCCGACGCCTGCCCAAATCGCGTTCGCAAATCCCGCCAGTCTTGATCGTGGCGGATGGACGCCGCCCCGGCCCGCGTGCCTTGCTACGGGGGCGAGCGCTAACTCTATATCCTCCTCCCTGCGATGTTCTCCTCCGTCAGCTCCCCGCGAGGCGCCCTTGTCACTACTCACACATATTGTACGCGCAGCATTCCATCAGGTCTTGATGACTCCAACCCAGCTTCAAACCCGTGTTTAAACAACAGATTCGCGGGAACGCACCAACCAACCCGGGCCCGCTCCTCTAGGCTCCTGTTCAACGCAAAGCGCGCTCGATTACTTATCTCCCATCGGCGATCTCGCGAGTCTGACAGTGTGTTCGTGTTGACCCTCTGTCAGTCCCTTCGCTCACCTACCACCACCACAGGCATATGTATGTCGTGCGCAGGTAGTACAAGAAGAGTACGGCAATACCCCTCAAAACGTGTGATACCAGGCCTTGGCGACGTAATCCCATACATACATCACCGAAGCTTACGTCGGCCTTGTTCGCAGCGCGACCACGAGCTCACCCTTTGCTCTCTCACTCGTCTCAGCATGTCTGAGCTCCGTCCGTTCTTGCTCGCACGGACCATCCACTCACCATCGCTCGGACGGTATCGACGGACCACCCCTGGGCTAGACCTCCGTCACTGCACGTCGACAGACCGCGTCCAGCCGTCGACAATCGTCTATCAATCAACGCGAACCCGTCTCTTCCTGCCCGTTCTCTCGAGCGTCCTTCTCTCGCCCAAGCTTCACGCAGCCTCCGACGCTGGCTCGCGTCCTTGGTCTCTGAAGATCTAACGCGGACGACTCGTGCGCCAGCCCCGATCGCGACCCCAGTACTCTTGCTCCGCTCCACGCCAGCGTCCTGACCGATCTGCGTCCGGCGTCGCGCGGGGCCCCTCCCGGACTCCTGCCACGTTCAGTTGTGAGCGCCGGCGACTAGGACGCCGTGAATGCGGAGCTCGACATGGGCACGACCGCCGTGCTGCCGCAGTCGACGGCCTTCAGAGCTGCAGACGTCGATCTCTCTCCCCGGCGGGCCCGCCGTGTCCACCATACTGTACCGTGTTACGAACCCATGTGCACGCGTTCCGATGTCCACGCACGGTCAACGCTATACGCGCCTCAGCTTCCTGGACCCGCGGGTCTTGGCTACTACGCTACGCGGCACCGATCAAGTGGGTGTTTTATATCTCGAGCTCGCCTCAGCCTCTACACAAGCTCATATAGGTTGACCGGCCCTCCCGATCACCAATTCTGCTTGTAGAGTCACGGTCCCAGGTTGCGATATCTATCGTCCGTCTGTCGGCGTGCACTCGTCGCTCACGCTCTTCCACCCTGAGCAGCATGATACCGTGTCGCGCATGTACATACGAGCTCTCTGTGGATCCGTTACATATGGAACTGTCTCGCTCTGCAAGCGGCCGTGCCGCAGCGTTTTCGACTCGGTGTGCTCCGACGACGACTCCCGAGCGAGCTCGCATCTCGCTCGGCTGCCATCCGACGCCTTCTCAGCTTTGCCTGTGCAGAGGCTGGGATCCGGAGATGTCCACGTTCGCTTCACGCACCGACCGGGCTTGTGGCACGTACCTCTGAGAGCCGCACAGACCTCTGTAAGCTTAAGACGACACCGAGTCTTCTGCATAGCGGATCGTGGAAGCTTAACTTGGCTAAGGATATCGGCGTTCAACTTGTAGTTGCGAGCGATGCGGCGCTGAGCTAGTCTTCGAAGGAGTTTGGATCGGGACCTGAACGGTGAACCCGTAATCTGAGAGATGGGAGATGAGAGCCATCTCAGACTGGCGGTCGTATGCCAACGGCCAGGAGCAACATCGAGAGGATGGCGAGAAGGCCGGTGGTGATCAGTGAGGAAGACGGATCACCCACATGGGTTGGCAGCACCGTAGTAGTAGTACCTATGGCCGGGATTCGGATCGTCAGCGGCAGTCTGAGTTACGGTGGTCCGGGCGACTCTGCTCGGAACGTTGTCAGCCAAAATCCGAAGTAGATGGGTATCACAGCTCGGTAGCAAACGACACGCGTACGGAAGGACGAGATGGCAGGCGACAAGTTCGAATACAGTCAACGGTAGCTCGCAGTGGAACACATCTTCGCAGATCCTTTTGGCTACATATGCTACGGATCATCCTCACTGCTTCCCTCTCCTGTGCCATTTCCGCGCCCCCGCGCCCCCCCGGACACGAGCGGTAGGAAGGAATGCGGGCACTCGCCCGCGTCCGCGTCCGTGTGCTCTGCCGCGTGACCGTAGCCGTAGTGCGGCGGTCGGGGTCGGTGTCGGTCGACGGTGGTCGCGGAGCCAGTGCGGGAGGTCGACGCGACGCGAGGCTGAGTTTGCTGCCGCTGCGAGTCACCCAGGTCCGGGTCCGGGTCCGGGTGCGGGCTGAGGAGGCTGGGGTTGCGGGGTGGCTGCAGAGCGACTCCGGGTGACGCGGTCGGACTGCCAAGGGGGGATAGGGTTCGCACGAGGCTCGGGCCGTCGTGCTCTCTTCACCCACCGGCCAGGGGGGCTCGCCGTCATCCAAAGGACTCGGAGGCGGCGACTCGGAGGGTGCGTTCTCGGAGTCTTGTCCGAGGTCGAGTACGCGATGTGAGAGGTGAGAGATATGGAGCTGGTGACAAGCGATATTTCAGACGGGACACCACGAAGGTACTTGGGATGTTGGTCTGACTGATACTGATTTGAGAGAGGATGAGCCTGTGCTGCAGACGACTCCCGCTACACATTGATATGATATGATATGATGTGCATGTATCCGACTGGCTGGTTTTGGGCACGGCCACCATCGCGATGCCCGTCGTGTCGTGCACATCTAGAGAGTCGAGACACAGCCAATATCCAGTCGACCTCGGGTCAGAGTGCAGGATGCAGGATGCATGTTTCATGGCGGATGGCGGATGGGTACCTCGAGCGGGGTTACGGGTACGGAGAGTTCAGAACGGCGCCAGTCGGAGAAGCGTGCATCGAGGACGAGGGTGACGATGTCGCTCTCGGTCGATGACATTGTGGAGGACGCGGATGGGGTGTCTCCGGAGCTGCCCCTTGGTCTTGGGCGCGCCGCGGGACGACTCGGAGGATGGGTCGAGAGCTCCGTATGTGCCCTTCGCGAACACAGACGCGGCTAGGGGCCTAGGGCGAGACATACTACGGGGTGCGGATGCTTTTTGACAGAATTGCGACCCTTGAGGCTGGGCAGACGGGGCACGCCAGGGTCCTTCTTGAGCTCTTTGAGGACGGGAAGGACGAGCTAGATCTGCGAGATTTCGCCACATGAGTACACTCGGGATTAAGGCCTAAGGGGACAACCGGCTCGCGATGTTCTGTCTGGAGTAAGCATCTGCAGGACAGACAGACGAGAGGTATACGCACTGCCAGTGTTGGATGCCATGGTGGTGGTCAGAGGATGAGATGCGAAGTCGAGGTGTTTTCGGACAGGATCGCAGGATCGCGCTCCTGTGCGCTGCGCAGAGCGGTGAGCACAGACCAGATAGCGCGGCGAGGACTACTGGTATGGTATGGATGTATGGACGGACAGATGAACACGCACGGGTGATCGCGACGTTCGAGGAGGCTCGCACTGACACTGACACTGTCGGAGGTGCATCAGGCGGCGGCGGCGGCGGCGGACGCGCGAGAACAGCACTGGTCGCATCGCCATCGCACTCGGGAGCAAATCGGTCCTTGAGGCCGAGGGCTTGAGCGGCGGCTTGTACATGATTCGAGGGTTGAGGGTTGTGCCGTCCGCGCGGACCACGACGGCTCTCAACTGAGAAGCGGATGCGTGTGGCCTGTGGCCGAGGCCTGAGGCCTGGGGGACGGAGAGGACATGCATATGCTCCGAGAGCGAGAGGAAGCGGACGGCGGTCCCCGCGCAGTCTCGCCCACGATCGCGCGGCAGAGGGATCTGTAGCTGGAGCGTGGTCATGGTGCGAGTCGGAGATATCCATCCCACGAAGGTATGCGGACGTGGACGTGGACGTGTACGTAGCGGGGCTGCTCGTGGGCGAATACAGTAGTGCTCGATGAACGGAGCACGGAGAACGGGTGGCCGTCGCCGGCAGAGGCCAGACAGGTGCCCCCGCCGTACCATACTATGGATGGGTGCAGAAGACGTCGTGCACGCCCCGCGAGTTCGGAGGGATGGTGACGATGTGCGGGTACGCCAGCCGACAGTAGTAGTTGCGGCCTTGGTATTTCAGCGTTCTGGTGCACGTACGCTGACCGATGTGCCAAGTTGCCTTGGCGGAGTCCGGATGAAGGTGACTGCAGCTGGGCGCGTGCGTCGGGTGATTGCCTCTGAGCGGGATGGCCGGACGGGCGGGGGTGGTGCGCGGCGATGCGGCGGCAAGAGCAAAGTTGACGCGGACGGCGCGCGGGGACGGCGCAGACGGACATTCCAGGCGGAGATACCGGACCTTGCATCCCGTCGTAGAACCTGAGGTGCGCTGTCTTGCCAATGCCAACGCCATGGACGGAGATTCGTTCGAGCCGCGTGCTGGGAGAAGGAAGAGCGGTGCGGGGCAGGACAGGCTGAGGCGGGCATCCCCGGGCGAGTCGGGCGGGCGGGCAAGCTCAAGGTTCGATATGTCCTGTCCGAGGTGCGCAGCTGCTCGTCGCGCCGATCCATCACCAGAAGAAGCAGGAAGCCGAGGGATGGGAAGTTGCGGGACGGGGACTGGGACCGTGATGTCGACGTTTCGCAGGTACTCGCGCGCGCGCACGTGACGAGGAGCGTTGAGAAGAACTCGGGCACCGAGAACAACGTCGTCGTCGGTCGACACTCGGAGTTGGCGCGCGGGCTTGACGGAATCGAGTTGTAGACGGTTGTAGATCCTCGATGACAGTGCGAGGTACGCAGGGTAGGGAAAAAGGCTGCACATCCGACGTCGTGGACACTCGCCGGACGTGTCGTGCACAGTGGATGGAATCAGCCTATGCGTCCCGGGAGCTGACAGTGACATGGGCATGGATGTGCAAGCGGTTGATTGATTGGCATGCGCGCGTCAGATGCTCGTGATGCTCGTTATGCCCTGGTATGCCTACGAAGGGCATGGGGTGAGTATCTGAGTGCGAGGAGCACGGAGTGTTGAAGGCGATGTGCTTACTACTTACGCGCATGTTCTTGACCCGAGTGCGGACTACCATCTGCCGGTGAGTTAACCTTGGCTGATAAATGGAACGCTTACGACATGAGCACCGTGTTGTGTGGAGCGCGAGAGGATACCTAGCTACAGATACGTTGCAGAGCCACGAAGATGGTCAGAGAGCAGTCGAGTCAAGGCAATTGGATAGGGAGAGAGTGGGTGTGTGGTTGGTTCTTGGTGCTGGTTGCCAAGAATCGAACACACTGTCGCATCGAGCTGTCAGGGAGCTGTCACAGGAGGCGCTTGCGGTTGTTGCTGACGAGATCGAGGAGAGAGATTGGGCGGCGGGACGTGGGATCCGTTCAAGCAGGTCCAGCCAATTTGATAGGGTAAACAGAGCTAGTAACTGTTGATCGATAACGAAAGACTTGAGTTGTGCAAGGACGCTGTGACTTGAGATACAGTACAGTTCGTCGCAAGGAGACAGGTCACAGTGTCGCACTCTCCTGAAAAGCAGGCATCTGAGGGCGAAGAGACGGATGAGGTGGGGGAGAGGGAGGAGGAGGAGAGGAGAGACGCGCGTGATATCCATTGACTCCGGACGCCGAGCCCAGGCACGCGAGCGCCATGATTAATATGGGCCAACCATCAACGTCGAGGATATAATATAATCGGATATATGCCCAGCGACTCCTCCACCGCGTCGACCGCCTCCAGCCTGCCCAGCTCTAGTGCGCATACATCTTCAACGACTCGATGGCCGCGACTGTCCCCGTCATACCCCACATCGCCCTCGATGACACCCTCGGTGCCGCCTTCCTCGGCCACACTGTCACTACCTTGTACGTGCCCTCCGCCACATGACCGCGACCGCCCTCCCTCACGCCGCTTGCACTCGCTCGCAGTCTCTACGGGATCACGACGCTCCAGACGTTCTTGTACTACCGCGACCAGTACAAGGATCCCCTCGTCCTCCGCGCATCGGTCAGTACCCCGTCACTATCGCACTCGCCCAACCTCACGCATTCCGCACCACAGGTCGCTGTCTTGTGGTGAGCATCGCATCTCCTTGATGTATCCGTAGCCGGCCGTGGGCGACCAGACGTCGCGAGACAGAGACGTGCTGGTGAGTTTCGTGCTGTGCCACGGTATACGCACGAACGCGACCGAGTATACGCGCTGCCCTGACTATACCGGCAGCGCCTGCTCATCCATGCGGACGTCTCCAGACGCCGTACGATATAGCTCTAACGCCTGCTGCTCGTAGGATTCTAGACAGCGTCCACGCCGGCCTCATCACAGGCGCCCTCTACTGGTACTGCATCACCAACTTCACCAACCTCCCCGCCGTGCAGCGACCCATATGGCCCATTCCTGTACGTCTCTCCATCCAACGCTGACACCCTCCCGACCGCTCACGATCGTCTCCTCCAGCTCATGATCATCATCTCGGTCAGTCCCCCCGCCCGTCGGGCAGATGTCTGTCCGTTGACACCGCGATCTGACGCCTTCGCCGCACATAGACCGCGAGTAACTCTATCGTCCGCGGGTAAGCTTCCGTCCTCGCGCGCGCGCGTACGTGGCAGATCCAACTCCCAGCCTGACACGTTTCGCGTCGGCAGAATCTACGCGTACCGTCTCTACAAGCGTGCGTTCCCCGTCCCCCGGCGCCTCACTCACCTCGAACTGTCACTGAACACTGCCGATTGTCAGTCGCTCGCCACCGCCTCATCCTCCCCTCGATCATCGTGCGTCTCGTGCTCTCTCACGATGCGCGTTGGACACCACCACTAAGCACTAAGCACTCGCTCGCCGTATAGGGCGTTCTCTCGGGGTACATATTCGGTAAGCTCTGCCCATCCTGCTGCTCCTCTCCGTGCCTTCTCGGACTTCACATGCTGACGTGACCGACAGTGGACGCGTTCTGTGAGTGAAAACCGGACTGCTTCCTCTCTGCCGCCCCTCCTGATGTTTGTCGTACGCTCCATCGTCCCACGCCCTCCCTCTCCCTGGACGTCGCTTCTCCTCCTCTGGCCCGTCTCCCTCTCATCTGATCTGGCGACGGCGAATCGCACTACATATGCGTCCTGGCCTGGGACGACCCGTAATGGAAATCGTGCGCGCCAGTCTTTGGCATCAAACTGTATGTCTTTCCATTGCGTTCGCGACCCGGTCGTCTCTTGTCCATGTCCTCCCCCGCCCCGACAGGCGTCCGTCGAGCATCCTCCCGCGCTGCTCCAGACGGCACCAGAATCAGAACGATGTGTCGAGCGAGCGGTGCTGACGACCGGACCGTCTTTCCCGCGTCCTCCGAGTCCACAGATACCATTCCGAGTCGTACGCGCGCATCAGGGACTTCTCGGTGCGTCCCCCGCGCTCTATGCATCTTCCCCAGAGCTCCTTTGCGTGCCCGTGTTCTGACGCTCGCGTGGCTTGCATATGGGTCGCGCATCGGCACAGTGGGGGCTCTACGCGGGCCTGTCCGTCGAGGCCGCCGTCGACCTCGTCGTCGCGATCGCCCAGTGCGTCGTCCTCCGCCGCTACGAGACTGGGATCCGAAGGTCCGTCCGTCCGTCCGTCCCTGCCTCCTCGAGCTCTGTCCGTTTTTGCGCTGGGCTGACCGTCGACCGTGCTCTCGTACACACCCCACCCCACACCCCACACCCACGTTCAGAACGGACTCGGCGATCAGGATGCTGATGGCGTACAGCATCAACACGGGGATGCTGACCAGGTGCGTGGCCCCCTGCCCCCTGCCCCTTCCTTTACACGTCGAACGTCGAACGTCGAACTGGGGAGCTGAGTCTCGTCGCGCGTGTGTATCCGTTCCGTCGACAGCATATGTGCCATCGGCGCGCTCGTCTCGGTGCGTGTCCGCTCCCGCTCCCGCTCCCGGTCGACCGGCGCTGAGCGCTGACGGTGGCGGCGACAGTACGCGGTGGTGCCCGAGAAGTTCATCTACTTTGCGTTCTTCTTCGCGCTCAGCAAACGTGCGTCGGTCCCTGCTGCTGCTGACCCGCGCGCGCGGTCCCTGCCCACTCTATCCCTGCTGACTCGATCTATCTTCTCTCCTCTCCTCTCCTCTCCTCTCCTCTACGACCTGGCCTGGGGCTTCTGCTATGATCTATCTGTATGGTGTATGGGAACGAACGCTGGACGGCGGCGAGGGTAGTGTACGTAAACTCGCTGCTCGCGACGCTCAACGCGCGCGGCTCGCTGCTCGGGCACAAGAGCCGGCGCGAGCAGGGCCAGGGACGGGAGAAGGTCGCGTTCCGCACGCCGGAGGTCACCGTCGAGCGCACGAACAACTCGCACCCGACGCAGACCGCGGGGATCGAGGTGCGCTATCTCTCTCTCCATGTCCATCTCTCTCTCTCTCTCTCTCTCTCTCTCTCTTTTCATCTCTCTCCATGTCTATCTCTGGTCTCTGCCTCCCTCCTCCCTCCGTACGCGTCCGGGCCCACGCTGACTTGCACTGGCAGTTCACGAGCGTCTTCTCCGGACCCGGAGACATGGTGCTCTCGTCCGAGGGCGCGACGGACACGACGACGACGGTCTCGCAGAAGAACAGGCACTTGTACGACGCCGAGGCGAGACCGACGCGCTCCTGAGCCCGGTTCCAACTTCCCACTTCCAACTTCCCGAGGACGCCGTCCGCCGCACCGCACCGTGCCACATCACCTGCAGGCTGCCACACGAGATACGACATACGACGCCTTATACCCTCATCCCGAGTCGCGACGTCTGATACCCCTACCGCACTGTCTCCCGCGCCCCGCGTCCCTCGCCCCTCGCCCCTCGCCCTCGCACGCGGTCACGCCCGCCTGTACATCTCGTCGTCACGCCGGGCCAGGTGTTGACGTCGACGCCCAGGCGGGCGGGCCTCGGAGCCCCCCAGGTGTAGCGTTCGACGTTCGACCCCCATGATGCAAACGGGCGTCCGCCCATCCAAAACCCAAAACCGAGCCCTCCTCCGTGGCCGTGTCCGTGTCCGTGTCCGTGTCCGTGTGTCGGCGGTCGGCGCTTGTCTGCGGGAGCACTGTTGGGGCGTACGGACGTGCGGACGGCTGGCGCTGGGCAGGGCTCGAGGACGGCGGTGCGCAGGTGGACTCGGAGGTGGCATCATTCGTACGTGTTACGGGGTTCGGCCGCGGGAAGGGATCGTTGGCACGGGTGCGCGCCTGTACTTGTACGTGTGTAAGTACGAAAAGTAGAGTCTGTACGAGTTGTGTTGATAGGAGAGACTCGAGACTGCCAGAGTTTTTTTCTGGAGGAGCGGACCCGGGTACACTACATACGTTCAAATGTGCAGCGGGAGTCTAAGGGACGCGGTACTGAGTCTGGTGCACAGTGACATCGAAGAGAGCTTGAGAGCTCAGAGGCATTGAAGTTGTAGTCTGACTAGACGCTAGCTCTCAGCGGGCCGGAGATGCCGCCGGAGAACCGGGACAACTTGTTCGACCAAGTTCGACTCCAGGTCGTCGTCGTCGACTCGTCCTTACTCCTCACTAGGCTTCACTCGAGGTGATGGATTTTCAACGGACTATGCGGGGGAGCACGGATCTCTCTCATGCGCATGTGCACACCGTCTGCGGGCAGCGGCGAAGCCGCTGCGGCCTGAGCGCTGAGCTTTGGTACGTTTTCAACTCATCGTCAGCTAACTCCCAGCGACAACTGCGCAACGCAGACTCGAGAACCTCAACTCCGACTCGGAGTCCCTGCTCCTGCTCGCCCTGCGCTGAGTGCCCTCTCCTTCGGACTTCAGGTGAGTCCTCCACCCGACCCGGCGCCCGTCCGATCCCCGCCGCCGTCCGGACTACTCAGCTTCAAGTTCCTGCCATCACATCTGCAGATCGGCAGGCATCTCTCGAGTCTCCGACGTCCAGCTCTCCGGAGCTCGCCGGCGACTCCCGTCTGTCCGTGCCCCCGGAGTCTCGCAAGTGCTCCATGCCTCGCAACGACGTCCGGCAGGATCCGGCCCAGGCGACGACAAATGTCACACGCGCGCGCGCGCGGCGGACTCCTGCTTCCCTCACTGGCAGCGCGGCGGCGCGCCTCGGGCGGAGACTCGTCCAGCGCGCTCGGGGGTCGACAATGGCGACCGAGTTCCGCGCGTTCGAGCCCGTGCGCGCGTGTCCGAGGAGGGGAGAGCGGTAGGTCCGGGCGGCGGAGCCCAACGGGGCGGCTGAGGTGCCCTGAAGTTGTACTCGGTCGGAATCAGCGCGACGGCCGAGCGCGACACTGAGGACTCGCAAACTGACTTGGTAGTAGAACGGGCCGATGTAGAGGGACTGTCAACCACTCACGAGCACCCCGTCTCGGCGAACCTCTCAACGAAGGATGAACCCGTACAATGCTCGAGTTGCAGAGTCGGAACTACTTGCATTGCTGTGATAGGAATCCGGATATATGTTACATGGGGAGAGCTCCATCTGTGGCGTGTACAACGGGGCATGAATGCTGTGTCGGAGGGTTCAAGCGAGGGATGCATCTCGTAACCTTGGTATACGATCTGTACTGTTGCAGAGGGAAGACAACGCTTTCTCGCGTCAGTCCTCGAAGGCGCAAGCCCAAGATGGGGAGCGGTATGGTACGTACAGGAGAACTTCCGCATGCGTGATGTCTGATGTCCACAGCACGGCAGTTCAGTCACGCATTTATTCTGCAGCGGATGACGGTTGATGAGCTGGGGAACAAAAGCCAGCCAACCGCCGTGTCGTACGCGCACCATTGATCCGGCTAGACACGTTGTGCCACTTCACATCCTGTTCCTTGACCCCCAAGAACGCATTCAATGCCTCTAGGTCCTCCGGCATGACTGGCGTGTTGAGAGTGTCACGCGAGCTGTTGTCCTTCAAGACGAATAGCCACTTCATCCCAGTCCCAGCGCTGCGCCGCTGGGGAGGACAAGCACATGACGCTCGAGGCGAGGCAGGTTCGGGAACTTGCAGTACGATTCGTACGCGATGTGCCAGAGTGGTGGTATTGGTAGCATTGCAAGCACTCTGTACGCTCACAACAATTTGCTGATCAGTGATGCGCGATGGTAAACACCCAGCCATCGAGGATTCCACGAACCTCCTCGGGAGACGTGGTGGCACGGGCGCCGGGACGCAGTTTGTCGTAAAGTGAGTTGCCCCAGCGGTCGAGACAGTCCTCGTCGATCTCGATTGGCCAAGGATGGATGAGCAGACGAAGTTGACATCGTGGCAGTAGTATGCCGGGAAGTACCAAGGTCGATGGCTGTCAGCGGGGTCCGGCGACATCCACTGAAGCCCATCGTATGTTGGTGATCCACGTCAAATTCCGGTGGATGCCGTCGATTGTTAGTGTATGGTGCTGACTTCCGCTGTAGTTCAAGAGCTCAAACGGAGTCCACTGAATGACGGCAAGACAGTATGTCGTGGTGTATCATGGTACGGTATATCTCGTGTGAATACTAACGACCTACTATTACAATCATTGGACTGCTGGGAGCTGTATACTTACTAGTAGCCTGAGTTACCTACGACACCTCGAGTGAGTCTAGCCCGTAGTTCATCTCCTCCTCCTCTATTACATCTACTGTCAATCCTAACCGGTCTCAATACACAGCTGTGATAATTCTGGTAGTGTTGATACACATAACTGTGCTCAAGGCTAAGAGAGTGTTTAGGGCTCAATGGTAGTACTAGTATGTATCGATTCAGTCACCTTGGGTGAGAGCGTTATAGACCTAATCCGATGACTAGTAGTACACGCGCGATTACTTACACCGCGACTCCGAGTCCGCCCAGTGATGAATGTTGTACGCTGTCCCGGGGTAATTGCAACTCTATATTGCAGCCACGCTACTAGAACCCGACCTGTGGCCTTGATACCTTCCTGATATTTTCCATAACTCTACACTATACACGTTCGAGTCATGACCTGTCAACAAACTCTGTCAAGGCTGTCGCTGAAGTCTGACAGTCTGCACTGACAAGCAACAACCTCCACCGAACACCTCTGGCTTCCGGAAGGGTCCAGTGGCAAGCAGTAGCATCCAACGAACCTCAGTGAACTCCAGTGGCCGTCATCGGAACAACTGCGATGCAGTCCAGTGACATCCACCGGAATCCAGTGGAGTTCACTGAAGTTCAGCGACCGTCGGTCGACCGGACCGTTAATCGATGGTGGCACTGGGCTCCCGGCGGCATACACTGGCGGAAGTCACCGGACGTCGAACTTCGGACCTCCGGGCATACAACTCCATCGTGGGGAGACTAGAGACTAGAGTGGCGCTTCACCGCCACCGACGCTACTTACGGAGCTCGCACCGGGCCGCCGGAAACCCGAGGACGCAACTTGTGGTCGTCCTTACTCCTGCCTCGGGCTTTACTCTGGACTTGTGTTCGCTGCTACTGGGGCTCTAATGTCGAACTGTGAAGACCTTTTTTCTAGCGTGCAAGAGGTGGCCAGCACTCCTCCGTCACTCGGATTTCCGACGGATTATGCTGGGGATCAGCGGTGGATTGGCTCCTCGTACGCGCACTCCGTGCCAACTGCTCTCATTGCTCGCACATCTCCAGCTCTCGTACCAGCCGGCGTATATCTCTCTGATGTCTAACTCCCCAGACCTCGCCGGCCACTCTACCCCCGCCTCGCAGCTCCATGCAGCGCAACAGACGCGGCTCTCTCCTCGCTGCCGGGGTGAATATATCCATGTTCCTTCCACACATCTCGCATCCGATCCCATCCGCTGCCGGATCCGACTTGAGATACGTGCAGTCTGCAGGCACTCTGCTCCTTTCTGCCATGTGGGACGTGTCCGACAACCGCGACAAAGGAGGACTTTCCACTCCTCTGGTCTCTGGGACGCCGCGGAGAACGGCTCGCCTGCCGTGAACGAGATGTCCGTCCTCGTCTGTAAGCATATCTGTCAATTGTGATATTACCACGCTCTGCAAAGCTTCCTGTCGGTGTTCGTGGTCGCCAAGACTCCCGGCCCGCTCCTCTCCATCACTGTGTCCACCACGCTCCGCAACAAATCGCTTGCGATGACTGCTCCTTGCAACACTCTCGCGACTCTAATCCGCTGCCGGCAGACTCAGTTCACGGCTGATGACCTCTCCGTCAAGTCCAATGGCATCATGGAGGGCGATAACCCGTCCGAGAGCGACGAAGACGAGATTCTGTCTCGACTACGGGAAGTCAATTCGTTGGAGGGGGGGCTGGCCGGAGGTGCGCGTATTCTACTTTGACATTGATCTCGTTCGTGCACGTTCCGATCCCCTCCCCATTCTCGAACCATGCAGGGTCACCAGGGAGCGCAAAAGACAGTCGAGGCGAGTCACGCGTGCAATTATTCTGCGACAATGTCAGTCATGGGACCATAAGAGTACTCTATGGAGGAAAAACACCTCAACAAGAAATTTCACGATGACAAGATCCACCGACTTGCGTACTTCAAGTGGACGTACTAGGGGCATTCCTCATCTCCGTCTCTGTCCCCGTGTTTGTACCCGACTCTCTCTCCTTCATGAACGCGTCAAGCTCGTCTCGCATCCACTGCGCAAGCGCCGCGATCGTTCTCGGTCGGTCCCACAAGGAGAGTCTCCCGGTATCAGAGAGGGCAGCCCGGAGCGCGGCCGCGAGCTCCGCGGCGTCCAAGCTCGTGTTCCCGTCTACGATCTCAGCGTGCGCAGGTGCAGCGGGTGCCGGTGCCGGTGCTGGTGTCGGCGAAGTATGGGAGCTGCCCGCGCCGGCGGGTGGAGGCGGGCTCGCGTGGGTGCTCATGGCCGACTCTGGCAAGTACAGATACATGTCCAGGTCAGGCTCCGGAGTCGAGGCGGAGTGCAGAGTGCCCGATTCGTCCGCGGTGCCAGCGAGTTCGTATGCCAACGCAGAAGGTGGCGACGGCTCACGCGCACGTTCGAGCAGCCGTGCGGGACTCTGCGGGAGGTCTTCGCTATGCGGGGCGGCAGCCAGAGCGTCTTCAGGCTGGGCCTGCTCTGGGGGCGCACGTGTATGCAGGAAACGGTAGGCAAGGATCTGTTCGACCGTCAGTTCGTTGCCCAGCGTGCGCGCCCAGATCTCCATGACCTCAGACGACAGGTTCGGCTGCTCGCTCAAGAGGACGTCTAGCGTTGCCGCGATATCGCCCGATGCCGTCCGTGCCACGTTAGGCCTGCTCGTGCCAGTCGCTTTTACTCGGGAGTTGGTCTCCGCATCAGTGTTATCACGGCCTGGAAATCCTGCCTCAGAGATCAGTACCACTCGTCTGACGGACATACGTTTGTAGTGCGGGACAGAGAGTGAGGCACTTACTCTTGCGCAGACTCAGCCGCTTGTTCGCAAAGTAGCTGTAGACGTGCGCGGGGGTGTAATGCTCGCAGCCGGCGATGCGGAGAAGCCGCTTCGCGAGCTCGACGCGGTCGGGCTCACTTGGCCATGTGGAGACGTTGAAGAAGTAGTCTGTGAGTGTACCAGGTGACTCAGAGGTACTGTTAGTCGACGGAAGCACGGTGAGGATCGCACCATCCATGATATCGTACGCTTCCCGCGGAAGGCGTTTCCTCGAGGATGACTTTCCGGGACGCTCTTTGCCAGAACGCGCAGGCGTGTACTTCATGGTGACGGTCCGTCCGGGATACCCTCAGCTCGGTGGGCGTGGGTGCAAACTTCCAGACGGGCTGCGAGAGTGCGGTCGACGGACCCCTAGAGAGAGTGAAATGCTGGTAGTTGAAGAGGTTCAAGGCGTGGTGGGAATCACCTTGGTCGAATTATATACGTCTTGTGAGAGAAGACGTTTCATAGTTGAGGATGATTGAGGATGTCCGACGATGATCGCCGGGGTCTTGAATTGGTAACTTCACCTGGGGGGCTCAGCTACGCTCTAACAGGTCTCGGTCTGTCCGCATGTTGTCCCGAGCATACTCAAGACAGTATTCCTCATACGTTATACTTCTGGACCTGCGGTTGGGACGTTCGGAGTCAGACTCGGACTCGATTCTCACGGGTACCTAGCCGCGATCAGTATTGACAGCCTCACGAGTTACTGGGCTCTTGCTTGAGGCCCCTACTAGTCCTTATCACTTAGTATGTCAGTTCAGGAACATCCTATAATCGATGATGATTGTCGTATCTGCCTGGTGCCTGGATCTACATTCACGAGTGTGCTACACCGGGGTACTATGACCTGGAGACATATCGAGTGACAGCCGCGTTACGTCACACAATTGCAGCACAAGATCCATGCCCGATCGGCGTGCCGAGGCTCGGAGGCTGAGCGTCTTCAGCCTTGTCTTCCGCTCTCACCCTCCATTGTCGACTGAGTCGTCTCTCATCTCCTCTTCTGCCGTCACGACGGCAACGGGGTAGCAAGGGAGTACTGCCTAACGCTCTAGAGAAGTGCAAGCTCCTCCTCAAACATCGACGCCACTACCAGCATCCGTTCAAGCGGTGACTCGACCGTGAGGCCCGGCGGTCGGACAGCTCGGAAAGCACACCCCATGAAAACCAATCGCTGTTCCCATCTCCCAAAGACGGCCTTAGATATATTGAGAGGCACGCACTTACAATATTGAATGTATCGTCCCTAACTGATCCAAGAACGTCTTCAGACCACTTTGAGAACGTCTCGCCCAACCCATCCAGCGCGGTGCAATCAGATCTCTCTGAGCAGATCAAACGGGCTGTTCCAGAATGTCACGATCTCACTTCCGTGCAAGTCTCTCGCATCTTCGCCAGAATGCGTCTCCGAGACAAGAAGGATACAATGAAAGCAATGCTGGGGCCGCACCGCCCGAAAGCTGCTCAGAACCCCAACTGGAAACGTGAGTGGCTCAGAGAAACCCTAGGCTGATGGCACAATCTAACCGCTGACACCACTAAAATGGTTCATGACACAGGTGGAACACGCGTCGTTCATAAGCTCAACGTTCTCCTCGACGAGACCCCCACGCCCACGCTCGAAGTCGCGCAGATCTGGGCAAGGGCACTTGCTGGCACGATGACCGCCGAGGACGTTATCTCCTATGCCGCTAGCCGCTCGCGCACGCAACGACCCGAGCCCGGCTCCGGAAGTTCAGTTGGTACGGTTGAGGAACATGCACGCTATCTTCTGCCACTGATAGTAGTCTCCCTCTCTTAGTCCGTCGCTCTCGCCGCCCATCCCCACAGGCGGCGTCCGTGACTGTTGGCATCGACGCTCCTGCTCTTGCCGCAAGCCTGCACGCTGCGCTGTCCGAGTGCGAATCCCGCGATCCGCTGCTACGTCGCCCTCGGTCTGATGCTACTGGCAGTGTGGACGGCGGGAGCGCGAGTCCGCGGCCGAAGACGTTCGCGGACCTCGCACGATGGGTCTCCGAACACAACACTGGGAAGCCGGCGCCCGAGGTGTAGGCTCTGGCCCAAGCCGGCGAAGACTATGAACGGTAGACTATGAACGGGGTTCAAGTCTGGTCGTTCCGCTCGTGTATGTGTTATCCTTACGGTTGTGTGGCTTCCTCTATGGGGACAGGTGGTCATATCTCGGTTTCTCATACTGTCTATGGTCTCTATGTATTGTGGAGGGACTCTGTCGTATTCGCTTTCGACTACACACGCACACAAATGTCCTATCGCTAGCAGTTCCGAGTTTCATGCGGGACATACACATCTCTTTGTCTTACAAACTGATCTCGCATATGTAACAGTAACAATGTAGACATACCTGCCTCTGGGACGACGCCAATGTGATCGACTGCCAACATCACTGCTCACCTCGTTTGCGAGCACAAGACTTGAGTCAGATTCATATCTTCCATTTCACTCATTCACACCGTCTCACGTCGCAGACCTCACCACCTACCGTCCGTGACTGCGCGTCGCGCGTCGGGCCGCCCCAGCACCGCTCCAGCACAGGCCATCGTTCAGGCTCTCAAGGATCGTGCACGGGCGCAAGCCCGAGGTGCGCGTACACCCCACGCTCGACGTCGCTCAGGAACGCAGTGAAGGACGCGTGCAGATCCTGCTGCTCGAACCACCGCGCGAGCTCGGCAAACGTTCGTGGGCGGGCTCCTGGGCCGGGGTAGAGCCGCGCGGGGGCGGCGAGGGCTTGGCGGAGGAAGATCGCAAAGTCGCGCGCAAGCGCGGGGTCGAGGTCGGAGTCACATCGGCTTGCGGGAGTGCGAAGGCCGTCGGAGGAGGAGGAGGAGCGGCCGGGTTCTGGAGCGCATAGCTCGGGCGTTGGAGCACGCACCTCTGTGGGCGGAGAAATGTATGTCAGCAATGCCGACGTGGGGTCTGAGTCCGTGAGGGGAGAGTAGAGTGCGAGCCTCGCGCGAGTGCTTAGGCGCTTACCATCCGCACAGGGCAGGCCAAGTAGCAGGAGCGGAGAGCCGAAAGTGAACGGGCTCGTCTCCCTGCTCAGCGAACCGCATTGTCGCTCCCGCTCGATGTACACGTAATTTTCGGGCGTTAGCGGTGCTTCGTAGAGGGGCGACGGCGTCCGCACTTGGATGGGGCTCGGACTCCTGCTGCATCCGGCCTGGCGCGAGCACGGTGCAAGGGACCGGACATGTGATGGTGGGGGCGGGCTGAGGGAAGGAGGACGTACAAGCGAGTATGTAGGACTTACCATGGGTGTATCGACATCCATACCTGCCGTCTGCGACTCCTGTCCGGGAGAGGTGCGATCGCTTTCGGTATCGATGCCCGAATGGTCCATCGGACTGTCTCGGGGCCCGTCGTCTGTCGACTCGGACAGTGCGCTCTCGTTGGTTGACTCCTCGACGCTGTCTTGTTCCTGTGTGAGCTCGTCGTTGTCACTAGGCTCGACAGAGGTGCTGGGCGATCCAGATGGCGACGTGACGAGCGTGAGTTCTTGGTGAGTGACAGACCTGTATCAGATGCCATGTATGCGAACAAGAGTCGGAAGGACATACTTCCGCGCCGCGCTTTCGCCCGCATGGTCCCAAAATATGCGTAGACGTGTTGGGGAGTGTAGCGTTCGCAGCCCGGGATTGCTTTGATTGTCGCTGCGAGCTCGGCGCGCTCGGTGTCGGTGGGGAACGTGCTGATGCGGAGGTAGAAGTCTGCCATCATGATGAGAGGACGGACATGAATTTGGCCTGGAGGAAGCACGCACCATTGAGGATCTCGCATGCGTGCTCGGGTAGGCGGATGCGGGTGCCTCGTGAATCCATCTCCGGTTCGAGTTCATCGTTTTCGCTAGGCTCGACAGAGAGCCTAGACAATCCAGATGGAGACGTGACGCGAAGCGTGAGTTCTTGCCAATGCGAGTTCGAAGGTTCAAACGTCGAGCTGTGTCAGGATATGCATGTGTGATCGGGGAGCTGTGAGAACATACTACCGCTTCGTGCTTTCGCCCGCATGTTACCAAAGTAAGCGTAGACGTGGCGAGGAGTGTAGTGTTCGCAGCCGGGAATCGCCTTGATTGTCTCCGCGAGTTTAGTGCGCTGGGAGTCAGTGGGGAACGTGTTGGTTCGGAGGTAGTAGTCTACCATCGCGGTAAGAAGACGAACGTGCATGAACTGCAGGAGGGAGGAACACACCGTTGAGGATCTCGTACGCTTGCTTAGGCAGACGAATACGGCTCCCACCGCGGCTCTTGTGTGGGCGGGGCGTGAGGTTGACAGAGGGCTCTGGAGTACCGGTGCGTGCCATGAGGGGATGATTGAGGCGAAGCAAGTATTTGAGCTCGAAGGGCAGTAGGTGGACGTACGCTGCGCACAAGTGTCTGCAGCGGAGCTGCGGTAGTCGCACGAGGGCGATGACTCGATGTTCCGGAGAGCGCAAGAGAGATACCTAACTGGGCATATGACAATAGACTCACTCAGAACTCGGTTCGTGTGGCAAAGACACCTTATTCAGAGCGTCGCAGTGCCGCGTTTTGGAGTTTTGTCGGCGCTGAGCAACTCAACATGGGACCTGTCTTTTTTGCAGATCGACGACGAATCATTACAATCGCGATTGACATGGACCGTTGAGCACAAGCGACTCTAAGAGCCGAGGACTAGGACTAGTTGAGTTGGACCTGCAGATGTCCATAGGTATCTGGGGATGTACATAGTGACTACTCACCGTACACTGTCAACTCTACAACAGGACGTTCATCGGTGCTGAATACGGCCGGTGTAACAGGGACTGCGGTGGAGGCCAGTGGTACTAGTCGCTCTCCCTAAACATACGCACAGGACAGATCCAGTCAAAGCCCTGGGTACAGTTAGACAAGAAGCCCAACCAGGTCAATACCGAGTGGGGGTCCGGAGTGGGCTTGTCGTTAGGACTTGGAAAGCCTCTCGATTTCAGCCTACAGTATGCCAGCAGATTGAGCTGCACGTTGCTCACGAGAGCCGAGTCAGTGCATGCAGAGGAAGCTGATGTGAGGAGGAGGAGGAGGAGGAGGAGGAGAAGGAGGTCACTAGCAGCCGCTGCTGCCAGCGAGTTAAACGTCGGCGCGTGACGCAACGCGTCACGTCACGCGATTGCACACGCCCCGAAGGCGGAGCGCATCCTCGGCTTGCATTTCCGTACCATTACTCAGACGCTGCACAATATTCTCGACGAATTTCGGGCACGTGGATGGTTGGAGGGTTACGAGTGAATTCGTCAATAGTTGGGTTCATGATATCATGTCGTGAGTGAGCCCAGGTGTTCTCAAGTAGTACAGAGCCTGAGCAACCGCACTCCTGCCATCCACTCTTCTCTAGAGCTAGCTGTTCGTTTACCGTCGTCCATAAGAGCATCTCATGTCTCTTGGTTGCAGGTGGCATTCAATTCTGCAAATGTGTACGGGAAGTTTCACCTTGGCCGAGGTCGCCGAGCATCCCATCTGCGGAGTCGACAAGGTCCTGTCAATTTCATGTCAGGTTGACGTGTTGGAACATTGATGCAGATACGTTAGTACCGAGGCTCGAACACGAAGACCTGTAACACAACACTGGCAAAAACATAATCAAAGTGCCAGGAGCGTGGATTGAACACGCGACCTCCAGAACTTCAGTCTGTTGCTCTCCCAGCTGAGCTATCCCGGCGATAAGAAGAACAGTTTATGAAAATCTATGAGCTGGCGTGGACTACTTAGAGTCTAACACCAACGCGAGATGCCAGCCTCGGAGAACCTACGTGAATCGGAAAGTATCGCAGTATCGTAGTATCCCGGTATCACGGCAATGTGTCGGACCGGTGACTAGCGCCCGTCCAAAGTGACGCCGAGGCCTGGCTATCGGGGGCACCCCGATCAGGCGCCCGATTAAGCAGCCTTTCACCCGCCCACTGCCCGCCCACGTCCAGCTCGCGCGACGACTCGTCTCCTTCGCTCATCGACTCGTAGGTCCCCCTTCACATCATGCTCCATGGCGCCCTCATCTCCCGGAATCAAACATCGAATCGGATTCGAACGTGGACTAGCATTTCTCCTTCCCCCACCACACTCTCCTCCTCTCTTGCGACACCCTCTCCTCCTACAACACTCGTTCAATACAATGCTGTCTCTTGGCAGCGTATACAACACCCTCAGGCACTTCCCTGAGGTTCTACACACTACATCCCTCGATACCGCGATGGCGTTCATTCGACTAGCTTCCCAACTGAGGCCCGCTATTATCCACAGGCAATCCCCATCGTTTGATCCCAATCACGTCCCGCAGCAACTCGACATGGATATATGCGCATACATGGCGGAAACGCTCAACGTCGGCATCGACGTGATCAATGTCCTGTGGGACGCTTTCAAGCTTACTGTGTGGTTTGATGGTGCCGCATCTCTCGACCGGTCCTTCTCGTCCCATGTCCTTGGTACTGCTGAGGAGGCCTCACGGCTATGTACGTGACATCTTATTATCACGCATTTGCTCGTTAATGACCCAGCTAGCAGCCTCCCTGATGCTATATCCACCCACACGTGTGTGTGATCGTCCCTTCTGCACGAATCCGCGCCTCCTGCGTGACAAGGACGAGCACAAGGTCGTAACAGTCTTCACGCTCGACCGAGGAGTGTTACAAGGTTTCAGGGTCAAGCTCTATTGTAATGGTGCGTCTCACAACACACGCTCGGGTCACGTTGTTTACTGATCTGTATGGGACAGCATGCCGTACCTACTATCGACATGACTATGCAGTGCATCAAGGTGTCCGCACGTACTACGCTGGGTATCCGGAGTATGTTGAGGTTGCTTTACACACATACATCGAGGTCCGCCTTCTCCGACTCTTCACCGCTCTCACTCTCCTCTCGTGGACATCGGCAACAAATGCTGCGCATGTGTACCATGAGGTGTTGTCCCTCCTCTCTGGTCCTGACCGCCACAAAGCTTGCTACAAGCTCCGTCCCGAGCACGTTTGGGACGGGTTCACGGCTCTAGCGCTCCTGCGTGATGCGGACGAGCGCTCGTATGCGATGGAGTTACCGCACACGGGCGAGCAGCGCTCTCGGTTCACTGTCGCCATGGAGGCCAGGAATGCACATATGCGCTGCGCTGGCCAGCCCGAATTCAACCACTGGTGTGAACGCTGCCATCGACGCTACAATGAGCCCGATGGATCTGTCGGTATGTGCGGGTCCCCTTGAACATGATAGGATAGGTCTAACGTCTTGGTAGCTTACGTTGATGCCCTGGTATGTGATGGGATCGAAATGGGACGGCCGTGCTGTTCCGTCCCGCACTGTACCATGCCCCTAGCCTCCACTCAGGATCGTTTCTGCCCCGGCCACTCGGACCAGGCCCTCCTTTGCGTTGTCGATTGTTGCTCGGCCCCAGCACAGGAGGGTCACAAGACATGCAGTGATCCGGCTCATAGAGCACTGGAGGATCGGTTTGATCTGCAGAACAAGGCTCAATTCCATTTGCGCGATCGACTCCAACGCAACCACCCCGGCCAGGCTTCCGACTCACTGAGGCCTGACGCCCCTTCTGACGACATCATAGAAGTCGATGCGTCTGATCTCCCCCCTCGTCGAGCGTGTCTAATCTCCTTCTGCCAGTTCAATCACAAGTCCCATTGGCCAGCGTTGGCGACAACCGAGTCCCATTGGCCAGTGTCGACGAGAACCACGTACCCCCACACGACCACTCGGACGCTGCAACATCCGCCTCAACTCTGCCAGTCCAATCACGAGTCCCATTGGCCAGCATCGACGACAACCGCGCGCCCGCTGCCAGCATCGACGACAACCGCGTGCCCGCTACACCACACACCCACTCTTCTGCCGCGATACCACGCAATCACTCCTCTGCCGCTCTCGTCGACAGGGGCTGCTCATCCGCTGCACCAAGCGACCCCTCCGCCGCGGCATCGACCTCAACTCGTGCGGCTCCCGCTGGTAGTTCGCAGTGCCCGGAGAAGCCAGATGTAGGCCATAAGGTTCGAGCAGCATTCGGTAGAACCCACACGCATAACGAGCAGCTATTTGTGCGACCGTGTGGAATGATCCCGGCGCGGGAGACGTGTCATACATCTGAGAGTATCCGGATTGTGTTGGTGAGTGTATGTTCTCGCTTATTAGAAGTTCAGGAACTCACTAATGATCATATGCCAACCTATAGGAGTTCTTTCGCAAGTATTTCCCCGACCCCCGGTATATGCCGCGATTTCTCGTTTACGACAATGGCTGCAGGCTGTATCAGCACCTCGAGAAGGCTGGTGACCCACTCAAGGACGAGGTCGCGTTTCCCGTCGACGTGTTCCACTGGAAGTGCAAGCACAAGAAGTCAGACGACGCATGCTCAATCCATTGCAACCCATACAGCTTCCCCGAGCTGTTGGCTGAAGACGGCGATGGGTGGTTTTTCAACACGTCAATTGCCGAGCAGACGAATGTATGGTTTGGTGGGTTCCATGCGATTGTACGGGAGATGACAGCAACACGATTTGACTTTTTCCTCGACGAGATGATCAAGCAGCGCAATGCGCTCACTCGTGATTCTCTCGAGGCTGCAGGGGTCCCGCTTGGTAATCGTAACATCCGCCTCTCAACTCGTACTTAGACCACTTGTACTTAGACCACATCTTCGCTCGTATTGTATAATATTTCCCCTCGTACTGTATAGCATCTACGTATGACTTGGTGATCAGTGTTCTTCTCGCGCGCGACATATCCCGCGTGTCCTGCGTGTCTGTTCTCGCGCGACATATCTGCACGCATGTCTGTTCTCGTTCGTGCGCGGTGCGCGACATAAGATGATGAGTGACTTGGTGATTAGTGCTCGCGCGCGATGCATGTCTGTTCTCGTGCACGCGACATCTGTTCTCACACGCAACATGTCTGTTCTCGTGCGCGACATGCTGTCAGGCGACAATGATTGACTTGGTGATTGGTGTCTGTTCTCGCACGCGACGCGTGTGTGTTCAGTGATTAGTGTGGTGATTGGTGGTTGCGGTGATTGGTTGCGGTGATTGGTGTCAGTGATTGCACGTTGGGATGAGTCTGTTCCAAACTATATGTGTATATGAGTATCTTGGGTAGTAATGTACATCACAACGCGGTCTATCCATCTACGTTCTACAAGCCCGGCCCTTCCCCTTCCACGCTCGCACTGGAACCGGCTCGTCCTGGTCATCCTCGGTGAGATCGATGACGCCTGTGTCGTCGATCTTGACCTTGCATTCGTCGAAGTTGTCAAGAGTGAGGTCGATGACGTCGTTGGAAGAGCCTGTGTCGACGATCTTGACATTAGGTTTGTCGAAGTTGTCGACGAGAGTCAGGTCGATGATGTCGCGGGATGACTTAGATGCCTGGGATGAGGACGTGGATGCCTGGGATGAGGACGGACGCAAGTCGTCGGACGTGGATGCCTGGGATGAGGACGGACGCAAGTCGTCGGAAGATCGCCAGGCGGCTCGTGCACGTTGGACGAGAATCTCTTGATACAATTCATCGCCCTCCTCATCAGACGAGAAGTGGCACTCCTCGCATGGCGCGTGTGACCTCTCGAGACACTCGAGAGCCCTCTGTGTAGTGCTCCCAGAGCTCACAGTGCGGAGGAATTTCGCACGAGTGCGGCCAGAGTTGTGACTAGTGGACTCCCGGCGCGCGCGTTTGAGCCTCGGGTAGGCGTCCATCAGAGAGGCCTCGATGGCCTGAGAGAAGCCGTCCCACTCGTCGTCTTCAGATGGAGATAGCTGAATGGAGGGGATGTTCGAGAGATTGTTGCCGCATGATCTGGCTGAGACGTCGACAGTGGATGAAGCGACAGCCTGAGAGTCAGACGGAGCGACAGCTTGAGAGGTGAACTCATAAGGGCCCGCAGGCAGGGTTGGACGCGCGTCGTCAGAGTCGAACCGCATATACACCAGGATCGAGAACAAGTCATCGGCGAGTGGGGTATGAAGGTCGCACCCTCCGATGAACGCGCAGTGTGTGATGCATAGCCCGTGTGCGCAGAGTTGGGCCACCTTGAAAAGACATGTCTCCAGAGCACACGTAGCTTTCGTAGCTTTCACAGGCCGGCTAGAGTCCGAGGTAGATGAGTCGGATGAGGTGGGGAATGGGGCCTGTCCCCCACGCGCTCTCCTGGTGGGACGGGGCCGAGGACGGCGTCTTGCTGCCATGTTGGGAAGAGCCCCGACGGTGTGGTTGTCGCCGTCACTGGTGGTGATGTCGTCGTCGTCGCTGGCAGTGATGTTGTTGTCGTTGCCATCGTTGTCGTTGCCGTCTAGATCCTCTCGAAGAAAGTTGCACCATCTGAAGAATAGCTTGTGTTTTGCTATCCCACCCGGTGTCTTTGGATGGCACTGGAACAAGATTGTTAGCGTCTAGGACCATGCAGTAGTACAAGAGGGCGAACTCACAATCACGTAACTTCGACCAAAGTTCGGGCTGTCGGGAGATTTGCAAACCCTCACTGTGCACTTCTTCCTATCGAAGCAGCAGCGCCATACAGCTTGGGTACGATCACCCCAGCGTTTCTTGGCTTGAGCGAGAGAACCAGGCATGGCGAAAAACGACAGATGCGAAGATGCGAAGTGCGGCAGGCGGAGTAGGAAGCAGATGCGTAGTGAGAGCCAGAGGGCTGGAGTAGAATTGGATGACACAGATGGAGACGAGAGAGGTATCAAGGGAGAGTGAGAGATGATGACGGTATCGCGATGATGGGGAGACCATGCCCAAGCGTGAGGGTTTTATACCTCAGCGCTCACTTGGAGCTGCCCATACGTACGTCCAAGGATGATATCATACGGGCATGCATCGTGAACTCTATGCTACGGATCGAGTATATGCTACAAATGGAGAAGAGCCACAGCTGCAAATCGAGAGGTGACGGACGATGCAAGCTGTAAACAGAAAGTCCACGGGTGCGAATCGAGAGATGACGGACGAAGCAAGCTGAGAAAAGAAAGTACACAACAGGTCATTGGGTGTGGGGAGGCCATGACGAGAGCTTGGAGCGATAGGAACCCCACAGTCCCTCTGGTGTGCGCGGGAGATCTCGAAGCTGGAGTTTCTCGCTCTCCGTGCTGTCGCGCCATGCTGCCCAGGTCCGGAAGAACGTTGCATGGACGAACGGAACACCTCGGAACACTTGGGGGAACATCCCAGAGTGGGCCTTCGGCTTGCGAGACGGCGGCTTGTACCAGGCCATCATTTCGAAGCCCCTCACCAGGTCGCGTGCATACATCCCCTCTGGCCACTCGCCACTCAGCTCCAGGAGGGACAAAGACGTACCCGTATGTGCTGAGCACATCTAGAGGGTCCAAGCTCATGCTGGCTGACGTGCAGTTGGGCGGGAAGGAAGGGCCAGCTGAGATCGCAGGGATCGGAACAGTGTCGTCGGTATGTGGTGGAGGCGTCGGGGAAGGGAGCAGAAGGGGGTCGTTGATGTACGGTGAGGCTGCTGGGGATGGAAGAGGCGGATGGTCATTGATGTACGGCGAGGCTGCTGGGGATGGAAGAGGCGGATGGTCATTGATGTACGGCGAGGCTGGTAGGGGAGTCAAACGATACGGAAGGTAGTCGTTGGCGTATGGCAAGGCTGATGGCGAAGGCGAGGGGGAGAGCGAGTAGCTTGAGAATGTATCAACGTTGTGGGGAGAGACATGGGAGCTTGAGGTCGGCACATTGTTGAGAGAAAGGCTCCGGCCCGGCTGAGTGCCTGCGGGCGAATAGGCGAAGTCCAGCTGAGTGACTGTGGTTTCGCGTTTGCGCTTTGCGACCCGGGGCGGTGCGACGATGGTCACACTGTAGTGCCCGGGTGCCGCAACAGCACGACGGATGCCATCGGCCTGTTGGATGACCTCGTCGAAGGTGGGGCACGTCTTGACGCCAACACGTCGGAGCAGAACAAGTTCGTTTGTGGCGACTCGGAATGGTGTAGAGACTGATTGCATCTCCCAGTATCGTCCTCCATGTATAACGTACCTCTCCACGTTGTCTGTTGCGCTCAATTGCAGCTGCGAGAGGATGTCCGGACGTGAGGAGAGCGCCAGCGTTGGCCAGGATGCAATATCACTGATTGCAAACCTGAGTGGTGGTTGTGTGTCCTGCGAAATGATTAGGGATAGGGAGAAGAGGGTGCCAGTGGGTATGGTACGCACATCGTTCCACCAGGCTGCGCGGCAGGATTGTTTCATGCGCACCATGTTGTTGCGGAGCAAATCCTCGCCCATCTGCCGCTTGCGTGTCTCGTCCTTGACGGCATCCCACGAACCCCTCCATTCGTCGTCTACACTGGCTTTCATGTTTCGGACGGGTACTTGAATTCCGAGTCCATTCGAGCCGGAAGCCGATGGGGCCAGAGGCAAGGACGAGCTGCTAGGTGTGCTGGACGATGGTGCGTTGGTGGACAATGATGCATTGGTGGACGAGGATGAGGCGCTTGCGGATGAGGATGCAAAGATTGGGGGCGGTTGTGTCACGAAGGTGAGGGGAAGAGATGGAGGGGGTCGTAGCGCCGTCCAGGGACCCACGTCGTACGTTACCGAAGGCGCGCTTAGTCGTGCTGCGCGTTTTTGATCGTGGGCGCGGTACCCACACTTCCCGGGTTGTAGCTGGCAGTGAGGTGCGCACATCCGTTTTGAACATCCTTTGGCGATCGTTTTCTTCTTGCAGCGCAGTACGGCGCACTCACTCTGCTCGCTGAATCTGATATTGGGCGTGGCCATGGCGTAGTTTCCAGCACGGTAGTACAGGGCGAGGCGGCGGGGTCAGAGGACGATGAAAAGGAACAACAGACAGCTCGCCCGCCCTAGCCCGCCTTCGCCCGCCCTCCCCGCCCTTCACCCGCCCTTCACCCCGCCGCCCGCCGCTGTATTCGCCTCGGGACGTCTAGTGGGTCGATGTGGCGTTGTATCGGGCGAGATACAGAGAATAGACGCCGGGTGTGTAGGCTGACTAAGGACGGGCGCTTTATGTCAAGATACTGTGATACTGGGATACTTTCGGAAATACGGACTTTCTGCAGCCTCGACGTTTGCAGTACCTTGTTGCTACAGAAAAAAATACAGCCAGGAGAACCCTATACTACATATGCGGAACGGAGGACGACGGCCGATACCAGAAAGAAGGACGAGAGCGAGGGAGCGAGCAGAGGTGCAGGACAACTTCAGAAACATTGGTCGGCGTGCGCGCGGTCGTGAATGGTCGTGAGCGGTAGAGCGTTTCCACCGGGTCTATCTTCGTCTGTATCTTCGTCTTTGTCTTTTCTTCATCTCGATCCTCGCCTTCGTTCATTCGCGGCTTGCGCGATCCCGTGTTGTGCTGATCCAGATCGAACGCTTCATTGGTAGATCTTGAGCCACTGAACGTCGAAGTACGCATCCGTGAACGCCGACGGGTTGTTGTTCACGTACGCTGCGGGCGGGGCGCGAGTCAGTGACGGTTGAATTCGGTCTCGGGCAGCTCGGAAGACGGATGTAGTGGTAGTAGCGCAGGAGAGACTGCGGGCTGTACGGAGGCAGATGGAGGTGGGGTGGGAGCGGGAGCGGAAGGGGGCCGGGAGAACGGACGGACGAAAATAAAGACGACTGTACTCACATACGCAGTCGCCAGGGCACCCGTCGGCGCCGAAAACGGCGCCAGCCCAGTCTCCGCCTGGGTGGCGCGGCGCAGGGACAAGGCAGATAGGCGATACAACGACCGATCAGCAGATGCACTGAGGTAAGGGCGGGGGGGAAATACGCACAAAGCGTGAGGTTGATGATGAGGTTGTGCTCCCCGAAGTGGTCCGCCATGTTGCAGCTCTGACTCGGGAAGTACGCAAACGGCGTGCCCTGCACAGAAGCGTCAGCGCGCACGTCCGCTGTCCGCACTCAAATACAGAGACGCACCCAGTTGTCCGTGTTGATCGACGTCGCGCCGTTCTTGACGTCGCTCGGGACGTTCCCCGCGTTCCGGCTCCAGAACCAGACCTTGATGAACGAGTTGGTGCGCTCCATCGCGTACCAGCCGCCGCCCGCGCTGTTGAACGCCGGCCCGTAGCTGTTGGATGCCGGCTCCTGCACCCCGCACCCCGCGTTGTTTGTCGCCGCGCTGTCGCAGTTGTTCCCCGTTGCGGATCTGGCGTGCGTACGCCCGTGCGGGTGAGTAGGCGACAGGAGGGCGGAGGATGCGCGCGGACTCACCCGGTCTGCGAGCGGGAAGCTGGCATCGCGCACCCTGCGGAGGCGAGCGCGACGGGATCGTGAGTATCGGAGGTAGGAGTGAGTGCGGAGGAGACACATGCGCACTCACCGCTGTTAGTGTGCAGCGTGGCCTGGTTCGGGGAGACGTCGTTGACGCCCTCGAGGATGTCGATCTCGCCTACATCGGAAGTACGCCGTCAGCACAAGCACTAGCACGAGCAACCAGAAGACAGCACGCCACCAGTGGTCCGGTGCTAGTAGGTGCTACCGTGCTAGTGGACACACTCCGTACGCGCGCGTCTCGCCAGTGGGTACCGTGGGACGCGGCCCGCGGCGGTGCGCAATCGGACGGACGCAAATACGCACCTTCGTTCGGCCAGTTGTCGCCCACCTCCCACACCGCGGGCCATGTCCTAGACAAACGTCGCGTGCGGTCAGAGAGCGCTCTCCGAGGAGAGGGCCGTCGATGTCGACATGGCCGGGTAGACACTCACCCGCAACCGACGGGCATGTGACGGATGTTCCACCTGCACGCGCGCGCGCGGAAAAACGTGTGGAATGAATGTCAGTCAAGGCTCGACGCGCGCATGCGCACGGGGAGGAGAGAGAGGGTACGGACACAGTGACGTGCGTCGTGTACTTCTTGTTGCTCTGCAGCCGGACCGAGTTGCGCCCGGGGCCGCTCGCGCTAAGCTTCGTGGTGTGGTCCGCGCGGATCACGAAGTGGTCGCCGCTGGAGAACGTGAGGTTCTGGGCGAGCGCAGTCGCCTGGTCCACGTAGTTCCTGTACGGGTTGACATATCCCCGCCGCACACAACGCACCAACGCAGAGACGGAGCACGCGCGAGATAAGGGGAAAAGGTCAAGTCAGCATACACATATGGTACACGGGCGGAGAAGGCGGGACATTACGAGCAGTACTCACACTCGGCCATGGGTCGGGTCGGAAATCGCCTCGTGCGTGAATGACTTGAGGAAGCCATCGCCTTGGTGGCTGTCGGACTGCGCGTACTGTGCGCCGAGCACGCCAGCAGCAAGACCGGTTAGGACAAGAACCGCGCGGGAGGCGAACATTGCTGATCGAAGACGGTCGAGCGGCACGCGTGGAGTAGAGTAGGGGAGGTGGTGGAAGCTGGGAGGCCTCGGGCTAGTACCTGTGTGGAGACGAGCGGGAGGGATGCAGCTCACAGCGAGGGCCAGACGACGCAGGTGCCGTATATATATGCATGCCGCCAGCGCGGTCGCCATGGACAGGGCAAAAAAAGACATATGAAGACAACTAGACGGCGCCGTAATACATGCGTGTCCGCATTGGGGGCCGGTGCCACTGCGTACGACATCCTCCTCCGCACAGGCGCCAGAGAGGGCTGAGAGAGCGGGCCCGCAGACGAGCACAGCAGATGGCGATACGGAGCCACAACGGGCGAAGCGGCTCTCGCACTCGCGGCGCGACTCCATACGCAGGGCAGGGCCATGGGACCGGCCAATGGCCACCGTAGATCGCACTCCGGGGGTGGATCAGACCCCACCGGGCGGCCGGGGTGAGGATCCGAGGGCGCGTGCTGCCCCACCGGGCGAGGGGATAGAGAAAGCGACCGAGTGCGAAGTTGAACGCGATCCATCGGGGCGAGGATCCACCTGTACATGTCCCGCGCCCGTCTAGAAGACGGCTGACGGCTGACGGGAAAGGAATGTTGGCACGCGTGCACGGACGGATGCACCCTGGTTTGCGCAAGCACATGTCGCGAACCAGCACAAACGGAGAACGCACGGGCAGGACAGCTCGTCATCTGAGAGCACATGTGAAGTGCTGGCAGGCGGCTCGCCTTGATCCAAGCCCGACTCGCCGTCGAGACGTGCAAGAGTCGTGGCTCGTGTGCGCAAGGCAGATCTGTCGTCGTGGCGACCGCCCGCAGCAGTGGAGGTTTGATAACAATCGACGGAGCCGGTGAGGGTAGGTAATAGGAACGGACTGGATGGAAAGTGGGGCTGCGATCCTCGCACGTGCCCTGGCAGGAGTGGGGCCCAGAGCGCTATGTTGCAGCGTATGTCCGGGCTGTAGAACGCCGGAGGAGGGATAAACTGCTTTGGCATGCGTAACATCGTCGCCGGGCGGAGGTGCCACAGTGCAGCATGCGTCCAAGCGGGCCCCAGAATTTTTCGGTCGGAGGGTCGACGAAAGACCGGAGGGCGTGAGCAGCTGAGGAGGTCGACCATATGTTGCCTTGTCGTGATCTTGTGCACGAGGAAGGGGCGGTATGCAGCACTTGTCTTGATAGGAAGGCTGCGCGGCGCGTGATTGGGTTCCAACACGCACAATTAGAGTTCGGATGGGGCTCCGGCTCCAAGAAGCGCAGAAGTTCACACCTTTCAGGGCCTCTGACGCTGAGCTTCGCGGATGAGTGCGGCCCAATGCATTCCGTCCACAAAGATAGGTCCGTCTGTTCCTCATGGCGACCTAGCTCGGCGTATCCCTATTGGAGATAACCCCGTACGGACATGGGCCGCGGAGTCTGTGTCATATTCAGATGTCGAACCAGGTGATTGCGATCCCAGGCAGACGACCTGACGTGTTCCTATATAGACATTCAGTCCGTGTCAGCAGTCACAGGTAGAACGAGAACATATGAGCCAACGTCAAGAAATGAGACGCACACGACCGCGCGAGTGTTGAGTGGAGTCGATAGGCGTGATCCTATCCTGTGAGTATATGACCGCATTGGCGAGATCACGGCCATCTATTCTCGACGCGAAGCATCGGGCAAGCTACCGAGAAGCGCGAACGTTCTTGGAGAACACATCGGTAGCGGGTGAGGCTGTTGAGCCCGTGTCAGATAGTGCTGAGTCCTATTCGTCATCGCAGCCATTGCACACGCGAGTGGCCACCATGACATACGAGAGTTCGCAGGGATGCAATATATTGATGGAGTCGACTGACCTCATCGGGATGCGCCAAGAGGTTGGCACACCAGTCTCCGTCCCATCTCAACGGGCACAACAGTAACCGCTCACTGCATCTCACACACGGTCTAGAAATGACAATATTAGTGAGGACCAACACCGCGAATAGCTAGCCTAAATACGTACTTGGGCTCGTCAACCGCTCCACAGCGTGCCTGTCGGTTTCGCGATGTACGGACGTTTGTCAAACAGTACTCAGCAATATTCGTCATCGCAGCTACCGTACATGTGAGTGGCGACCATGACATGTGCGACTTGGGAGGATCTCGCATGGATGCATCGATAGCGTTCATCGACCTCATATCGGAATGCAGATGCGTCCGACTATGGGAAAGCTCACAAGTTTCCGCTACATCTTGGTGTTAACGCCGTACCACTAGTACTCCATCTCATAGAACCTATCAGAGGCAATGTCAACACAAGACAGACATAATAAGACAGACGAACCTAACTCGTCAACCCATGAACGCACCTCAACTGTACCATCAGCCTGCGCGCCCGTTCAGGGTGTAAGGTTGCCGACCCGCCCTGGCAATGGGAAACGACATGCATGCGAGCTGCGAGCGAGTAAACAACGAACGGAGATCATCCCACAGGGCGGAGGTTGGTCGAAATCGTTGCAGAACGGATGAGATGGAGAGACGCGATATGTATACACACCAACCGACGTAGTGACCCGGAGATGCGGGTTGTCAGCATGCGGTCAAAGGTCCTGTGCTATTCCCTTGTTGTGAAGTCCATGGCGGACGGGCGCACAGCGTTCAACTTCACTTGGCTCGAATCCGCTCGTCGCAACCGGCAGAGTGTGAAAACGATGGTGGAATGATAACAGTTCGGCATTGGTATACGCGCAAGGTATCGGAAGAGATATACAGACGTACCTGATCCTGAATCTCTCACTATACAATTCAAGACTCACCCCTCCGTTCGTTGGTTGATTAGCTGGAATGTCTGTCATAAGACCGTACGAATTTGTGGGGTTGTGCACACACCTGGGTTATCTCTCGACCAATGGTTCAATCTTCACCTTCCGCGCACATATCTTAGCGCTAGGACTACGGCTTGCAACGTAAGACGGGCGCCAGCGCAGTAGATGGACAGACCAAAGATGTTATGCCCATGACGGTGAGCGACGACGAGGGGCACGAGAGGAACGAGGCGGCTGAGGTCGAGCCAGACAGGGTCCAAGGGCACGCATACAGAAGAGTTCCGACTGGCACGGCGGTGTGTGGATAATAATGAGCCTGAGCAGGCCTGAGCACGATGGGCGACGCCGACTGATGGGCGAGGACGTCGTCCTCACCGTCGTGGACGAGGGAGGGTCGATGACGACGGCCGGCCGAAACTGGCAACCGGCAACGGCCGACATCGAGCGCCTCTTGCAACACGCGGCTACTCGACGCCCGCCACTGGGGTCCAGACTCTAGACCACCTCCCTTGACATACAGTAACAGAGCAACTGGTCATAAGGACAATAGCGGGTACTAGTAGTAGTGCATGCTAAACTCACTGTAGCAGTAGTGTAGACTGAGCTGGACAGGCCACGAGTAGCTGGAGTGTAGACGGTAGATTTACAGAGAATTGCGTTGAGATCCTATGGTACAATGGCGTAGTTCCGGAATAGATATTATCAATCCACCTGCTCAGCTCCATCTCACCACCACCACCACCTCTCTCTTTCCACCAACCTCTGTGTTCCCGTGCGCCCCGGGACGCACGGCACGGTCCCCACTGATCTCCCCCTCCATCCTCCATGGCAGCTCCCGCTACTACACCCTCGGCCGCTGCCTCAACGTGCACTCGCAGTACTCCTGCACAACGTGCTCAATTCGAGCCACCAGCGGACTTGCGGCTGTTGACGGCGAGGGGACCCTGCATCAGCGCCGCGGCCACACAACCACAACCAATCCGTGCTAGAGCTGAGAGCCCAGACCGAGGTGCGAGCGCGAGAGAGACACTCACAGCTGGTAGCCGACCGCCATGAACGGGATGAGGAAGAACGTGCCGCAGAGGCCGACGAGCTTGATCCCGAACTTGCGCTTGTCCGCGTACGAGAACGGCAGGTTCTGCGGGGGCGGGGGCGGGTGCGAGGACGCGGCGGAAGGATGAGAGGTATCATGGGATGAGCCGTGTGCTCCGAGTCCTCGTCGGACGACATCGAGACTCACCTCGTACGCAACGTGCGGCTTGTTCGTGTAGAGCGTGCGCACTGTGCCCGCGGGCGTGCGCCGGAGCGCAACGCGCAACGTAGTCGGGGCGGCACGGACGAGCGGAGACATCATTGTGATTGTGTTGGTTGTTGACTGACGTTCGGCGGCGGCGAGCTCGGAGATGGGTATTCGACGCGCGGCGCAGGCAGGTATAGGTATATGCTCAGGGCTGTCGACGCGGGTATGTGTATGCTCGACCTTGGCTTGCGATTGCGGCAACAGAGACTTGGACGAGGTGCGATCGCGAGGTGTGAGGCTCGAGTGAAGTGCGTTCCGTCCGTCCGAGCGCAAACGGGCAGGTTATGTATGGGTGCGGCACGGTAGGCTCCCCAGCATCGGGCATTGCGCCCGTCTACTGCACTTACGTTGACGTCTCCCTCCCCACAGGTGCAGACGAAATCCGATATACGATATTCGTTATTCAGGTGGTGCGACGCGGACAGATGGGCCCCTCCAGAGCAGGACTAGAATACCCCAGCCTGAGAACGATGCGCTCGGCACGCAGCAGGGCGGACGCAAATGGGGAACATGGTATTGGGGGTTCTGGCGATTCTGATGTCGAGACGCCCCGAAGGGAGGGCCAGGTGATCAATCTCAATTGGCGTCCGGTTCTGGGGAGGTCGAGAGCGTGAGCGTGAGCGCGCCAGGCGACTAACTCGGACGAGCGACTTGGCTCACTGGTTTCGAAGCTGCAAGGTATCTTTGTGAGTGATGTAGCTAGAGTGAGGGGTGTCAATAGGATTCTCGGCGTACTCAGTCACAGTACACTTACTTGTTGTCCCGATTCCGCCTAACCTGATGCAGATGTGAGGAAGTGGCCAAGGCAGACAATCAAAACGCGTTGATATATCGGCTCCAAAGGGAGATTGAGCACTGCCGCATTGGCGTAGTGGTAGCGCGCCCCACTTGTACTAGCAAGGTTATGGGGAGGTCACTCGTTCAACCCGGGTATGTGGCATTCAATAGTTTTTGCTTGCGACCGCCAGCTGACCGACGTTGTGCATCAATCTTTTCGCGTCCTCTTTTCGCGAACATTCGCCTATGTATGCCACCGGTGTAGTGAACAAAGGCCATGTCTAAAAGGTTAGCGACTCATTTGCCACCCAACGTTGCCGCTCCTCCATCCTTTGTTGTGCGAGGAGCTATGTTAACGCGAGCCCAGAGCCCGTTCCGCCAACCTCACCTCCATCTCATCCTTGTCCCCAACGCCCCGGCGCCGGCGCCACCTACATTCTCTCGCCACTCCTCTTGACCGTTCGGTACCATACCTCCCTCCTCCTCTTGCTCTCCCCTCCTCCTCCGCGTCATCCCTAAGAACACACGCAACACGATGCTCACGACAAAGGCCACATGCGCCACCCAGGTCGACATCGACGCCGGCGAGCAGCCCCACACCGACGACCTCCACCTACTCGTCCGAGGCCATGGCCGAGACCGAACCCGGGCGGGCCGTGATACCAGGCGAGCAGGCATAATGGCGTTGGCGCCAGGCGCGGAGGAAGAGACGGACGCGGAGATTGAGGGGGGACGGGGGCCCGAGGACGCGCGCAACCCGTTCGAGGCGGACAGCGACGGGGAGCAGGGACACTGGGGCATGGACGCCGAGGAGCTCGACGGCGCCCTCGTGTTCGGAGCGAGCGCGTGGGGTGAGGACGAGCGCGAGGACGATGCTCGCGGGCGCGGGGAGGAACGCCTGCTGGGCAGGACGGACGGGGTGAAGGCGAAGGCGAAGGCGAAGAGGGGGCGCATGCGCACGATCAAGGCCAAGTTGCAGAACCTACCCGCTCACCTGAGCCGTCTCCGCGCACGCAAGGCGTCCCGCCCCGCCCCGCCGCACGGGCCCGAGGAGGGGGCCTTCGTCGCGCTGCACGATCGCGAGCACGGCGAGGACGGACTCCAGCCAGCAGCCCAGGACCCGTTCGGGGACGAGCACGCGGCGCCAGGCAGTGGGGATCCGATGGACGAGTTGGCGACGTGGAACGGTTTCCGCGAAGGCGCGGACGCAGAGATGGCGAGCCCGCCGCGGAGCCCGACGCACCCCAACGCGGGAGTCTGGACGCCGTTCCTCGCGCCCGAGCACAGCGGCATGCCAGAGCCGCCGCGCACGCCGTCGCCGTCCAAGTCGTCGCCGCGGCGGACGAGCTTCTCCACGTCCATGTCTGCCTCGCCCAGGACGTCCACGTACAGCCGGCGCAGCTCCGTCCGAGCGGGCGGCACCCCAGGCTCTGTGCACTCGTCCGCGTCCAAGTCGTCGGGTCGGCGGCAGCGGTCGGGCAGCCAGGGCAAAGGGAAGCGGACGAGCCTGAAGAACGGCGTGAGCCCGGAGAAGGTCAGGCAGGCGGCGAAGCGGCGGGGAAGGTGGTCGGCGAAGTCGCAGCTGAAGCTGATGCAGGTGCTTGGGCCGGATGCGGCGGGTGCGGTCGCGCGCAAGGCGGGTGGAGTGAGCGAGGGCACGCTGCGGATGGCGCACTTTGACAGGACGATGAAGGACCAGCTCAGGAGGCAGACGTAGACCAGGGCTGAAAGGGCACAATTTCGCGAGGGGGCGGAGGGATAGAGCTAGGGGGAATGTACGGTATGGTCCGTTTAATGTGTACGATGTGGGCTCGCGGCCGACGATTGGTTACTCACCTTTCTCGATCCTTACTTCACTTTGTCCAACAATGTAGTCCTTATATGTATGACTCGAACCGCGCTCTCCCGAAGTGAGCTTGAGAGTGGTAGGACGGGTGGTCCTAGTGCGCTGGCGAGCTGTTGATCTGCGGAAGCAACTGCAAAGCAGAACATCTACGCACTCGGAACGGGTTGTCGCCATCGACCCTAAGTTCGCAATCCATCGGGTGCTAAAGCTGGATAAAGGGATGTCGGTCCGCGAAGGCTCACACCACGTTCGGGTATACCAAGACCTCACGTCGAGCGGCAAGACCAACATGACGACTCGCGAGCTCCGCTGGCAGGAGACCGCACGATCAGCCCGTATCGTTGTGTCTGAAGACGGTATGTGTCACAACGTACCAGTAGTGATGTTGCGTGAATTGTACTGATATACACCAGATTTGCCGAATTTCACGTCTAAGAATGTCAGCAAAGTTATTCCACTTCGCCCTGGATCGTGGGTGATCATCAAGAATGAAAGAAGAACTTACCTTGGAGAGGTTCTTGACATCTACAAGAAGACGGGTGGCCGTCATGGGTCCCTGACCGAAGCTACCACAATTGCCGGCCTCTCATATCTCTCCCTCCGAGTGTACTTGCCTCTCAAAATCGTATGTCCACCATGTTCTTCCTGCATGCACAAGATTCGGATGTGAGTGCTGACTATCCCTCTACTAGTCGGGCACACAAGAGCACAGTGACGAGGAGTCGGCCTCAGAAGACTCAGAGAAGGAGGAAAACGGGACTGACCAGACTGCCTTTTCATGCCGGGTTCAGTCGGCTTATCTGCACACCCATGCGCGCGGCGAGGATCTCGTCTACCACCTCGGTCCCAATGCCGCCACCGGAAAACCTGGCGCAATGGTATTGAAGGACTTCGAGGCTTTGCGCTGGAGAGTGTTGACGAAGCCCAAGGTCCAGAAGACGTTGACGATCAGAATCCCGGCGAAGGACCAGCTCAAAAAGTAGTGATAGCACCGAAGTGGAGAAAGGAGACGACCGTCGAGCAGCCTCGTGTAACATACACTGTTACACTGTACTAAGCGCCTGTTACATAGTGAGACAAACGTGACAAGCCCTGTCTACTTTTGCATATCCCGGGCCCGAAAGTTTGCATATTTGGGGTCGGGACGGGGGGTCGTCGGTGGACAGACCTTTGGTGGAGTTGCCCGGGTCCTGAGCTGGCGCGAAGTCAGCACCGAGGTCTGCCGTCGGGCGAGGCTCCCAGTGCTATGCTGTCAAGCCACAAGAGTCGTCAAGTGAGATTCAGCATAGAAGTTCAGCATAAACAGAACGAAGATGATGAGATGATCCGAGCGCGAGAGGGAGTAGACGATGATGAGGAAAACGTCGTCGCGGTTCGAGTTCAAGTTGATTACTCAACAAGCGCTCAAGGCTTGTTCTCCGACCACCATTAAAGGCACCATGGGCTGCATGGGTGTAACGGTCGCGGTGTTTAACAAATAGATATGAGTATACTTATCATGATAGAACCACTGTCTAAATGTGCGAGAGGGCTAGTCGGTCCTGTTGTGGAGGAATGGGGGTATAACGAGAGAGATGGGGTCGAAAGGGGGCTCTATCGTATGTATAAGAAAAAAGGGATACTGCGTACTGTTCGACGACATGCTAGACGTCCGTCTCGACACTCGAAGAGCGTCCGCAGGAGCTCCACACGGCTGGGTCGCGGCTCGCGAGGTTCAACGTGTCGCGTCCGACTGGCGCCTATTCGAGGTTGGGGATGTCTTCGATCGCGTCCGGTAGCCTCAACGCGTCCAATAGGCATGTCTACACGCGTAGATAGCACCTCCTGCTAGTTCTATAGTGTCCGCGGGAGGAATCGACTGGAAAGGGGAGGAGGGGAGGAGGTCCACACTATCACGTCGACGAGCGCTTGTCAACGCGACGCGGGCAACAACTTCGACGGCTTGTAGGTGTTCTCGAGAGGGCGGAGCTGGCTAGATGGGTCGTAGACAAGCTCGCAAATGGTGCTAGAGTCAAGCTAAGGAGGTCGCAAGTCGCAGAGGGAAGGAGAGACGCAGGGGGAACTCGCAGGTCGGCTCGACGGTGACGGTACGAAGGTAAGATCTCCTGTTCGGCGTCTAACCTACTTCTTACGCAAACTACTTACATGCTTGGCTACAGTCGACTCGACCGACAGCTGCTCGACAGTCTATGTACCACGCGTAAGTACTTGACTTGCCTCGATTTGTCTGTCTAACCTCTTAACCTCGCAGTTTACCTGTTTCGCAGCTCAGGCGCGACGGCACCCGTGACAGTGGGTTGAGTTCTAATGGTTCTCTCTCAAACTCAGACAAGCTGATATGTCTTCTTCGACGAACTACTTCCTACTAGGGGACGTTCGACTCGGCGGGATAGATGTCCTATACTGACTTGTATGCGGATGACCATCAACGTCGCAACTCGTGGAGGTGCGGTGTCTTTATCTCTTTGCCGTCAGATCATTGCAACTAATATTCTTCGAGCCTGGGCCGGATAGATTTACTACCATCGTACCCGTGCAAGTTCTCGGACGGTTAATTTCAGGTCTGAAGTCAACACCAGCTCCGTCATAGGCACCTCCACGGCCTCGATTAACCCATATCAAACCACTCAAAACTTAGCGTGCCCCTCGATGTGATGTCGGAAAAGTGCTGGGCGGCTTAAGAGGTCCCACGGCTTAAGAGTAGTTTATGAGCACTTGTAAGCAGCCTTAGAAGTCCGTTGGCGCCTTGTAAGAAACGAGCACCGCCTTGTGACGCGCATACAACAGTCACAAGGACTCATAATAGCCGGCACAACTGATAAGATATCGCTGCTCCTTATGAGCGCCCTGAGCGCCTCATGAGTATGGGGGTGTTCGGACGGTCGAACACACCATCTGCAAAATTACCGGGGAATTGTGATGCATTGCAAGACCTTACAATGCATACAATACATCCAATCGGGTCACTGAGATTACAAGGTCAGCTGCAGGACCTTGCTAGTATTGCAAGTGCAAGCAATCTGGCCGGTCACCTTGCAATCCTGCCAATACATGACCAAAAGGGGAAATAATGCCAAATCTCGCAGGCTAAAATCATCATTCCATTCCCCCGCATCCACACACCCTTCCCATGACTTCATTTTATTACCCCCACCATTTCTTAATGATTAGCCAGAGCTAGGATTGAACCGAAGACCTCACCGCAACCCACACTGATAACTGACCACACTTGCCACCCCACAATAGTGCCATTGCAAATGTACAAAATATATAAACTATATCACGAGCTCACTCACATTATACTTATGCTTGCTACACTGACCTATGACTCGCAGTCTCATATTCTAGCCTCTTGAAATCATAGAGGGATGATTGACATCACATACAATGCCTTTCAATGAGGCCAGCTGATTGTAATCACTTGCAATACAATACTCTAATGATAATGTATTGGGTGCATTGCAAGTCCTCACAATCTGGGCGGATGATTACAATACCCACAATCCCAAACAAGCAAAATGACTTTTTGCAGATGACGGTTGCGCTTCCCTTCCCACTCTCTTGACTCTCTCCATCGATCCCGACGGTCTCCGTTGTACATATTGTCTTGGCTGAGTAGTCGAACTACAGGTAAGTTCCTTGTTGTCGCTGTCTTATATACCGTTTAACTCATTACTTATGAAGTTTCAAGTTGTGGCTGGACTCGGAGGCTAGTAGTACACCGTCATCGCAGGTCATCGCTGCGCCTTTTCGAACATACAGGTGCGTCTCCATTGCTCCATCGTGACGATCGGATCACGATCTGCTAAGTACACATCCATCAGATGTCCCCAGGACCCAAGAGACAGGCCCGTCGAGCTGACCGCAATGCCGGGCAGACTACCAAGAGCGGCCGCTCCAAAGCAAGCCTGAAGCCTTGCCCTCATTGTGGTGCCGAAATTGCACCACAAGGCATGCGACAGCATACTAAGAAGTGTGCTTGAGAACAAGAGACGGCTCGCATTGAAGCTGCGTATCAAGCCTCTCTTCTCGTCGCTGGGCCGAGCAACAGTGAAGGTGCGTCTGTTGCCTACGTGGCTACGAGTCCCACCGTATACTAACAATGACATGCATTCATCAGCACTTGGGCACAACGCCGGTACGCATGCGCCGGATATTTCATCGTACCAACCGGTTCATTCAATATTGTTCACGCCACAGATGTGCCGCCGACGTACGTGGGACCCCAAGGAGACGATTACGAGATGGTAGACCGTGCGTTTATCTCGACAGCTAAGTGATTACGTTGTCGCGCTAATATCTTATCAATACTGCAGCTTCGCGTACACCAACTCCCCCCACGCCGCTCGACCCTGTCGACATCCCAATTCCAGACACTGCGGTGGGCGGAAATCCCGCCGCAGGTGGTGTGAATGGCCCCCAAGAGGACGACATTCGGGTCGAATACCATCCCAATAGTGGCAGGGGAACTACTATCAGCCGCTTCGCCGACTTCACTCGCGCTAAGGCGCAGTACGAGACTCCGCTCAACGAGGAGCCGTGGCGCCCGGCATTTCACTCGCGAGTAGATTTCGACTTCGCAGAGCTCGTTCTAGCTGCTGCGCTCAAGAAGGAACAGGTCGACCGGCTAATTAAGCTTATACGGACGATCGAGAACCGTGAAGACGAGTTCACGTTCAATACGCATACGGACGTCAAGAATTCCTGGGACGAGGCTGCTAAGAAGCTCACACCCGTTCGTGTATAATCCTCCGAGGTACTGTACTCGTGATAGTATTCTCATCTCTGTAGTAGTTTACAAAAACAACCTACACCGTTCCGCTCGAGGATAAAGTTGTCGAACACGATGTCTGGAGTCGCAATCTATGGGACTATACTCAGGACCTTCTACGCGACCCGTATATAGTCTCTCAGATGGAGTGGGACGCTCAGAAGCTCTCAAGGCGCCTCCCGGATGGCACATTCGAACGTTTCTACGACGAGCCTTATACGGCCGAACGGTTCTGGGAAGTACAAGTATGTCATCCGGAATGTGCGCTATACGAGTAACTTAAAAGAGTATGCAGAGCAAAATACCTCGGGGTGGTAAACCCTTCGGCCTCATCGTCTACTCCGACAAGTCAAAGCTTTCCTCATTCGGTACAGCAAAAGCACATCCTGTCGTAGTCCGTTGTGCGAATCTTCCGGCCGCAATCCGCAACAGCACTGGTCCTGGAGGTGGCAGGATCATAGGTTGGCTTCCGATTGTATGCGGTGTCGTCAATGTCACCTCGCATAATCTCATTGTAACTTTAGGTCAAAGATCCTGGCAAGAAGCCCGAGCACGTTACTTACAAGCGAGTTGTCTGGCACAAGGGCTTGCAGGTCATTCTGTTACCCATCAAGGACTATACACATACAGGGGTTTATTACAAGTGTGGAGACGAGGAACAACGCTGGCTATGGATCTTTGTCGTCATCATGTCGGCCGACTATGAGGAGCAGTACGCCCGTTCCTTTCCGATTCCACCGCCACTGGGTCACTCACGTTACACTAGATGCTATATGGTGCTCATCAAAGGCGTTGGCTCGAAGTTCCCTTGCCCCGTCTGCCTTGTGCCAAAGGAGATGCTGACTAAGGTATGGATGGACCACGAACTTCGCACAGGGGACAAAGCACTCGCCATACTTGCATCTGCGCGCCGCCAGCGTACCATTGTTGAGACCGAAGAAGTATTGCAACAATACTGTTTACGACCTGTGGATGTAGGCTGACTAGACTTGCCTTGTTGAATGTGAAGTGCTGACATTATTGTGCATGATAGAACGCTTTCCTCGAACTGAATAATTCAGATCCGTATAAAGCGATCTCGTTTGATCGGCTTCATGCTTTCCATCTCGGCCTCTTCGGGCATTACTTCTGGCCGATGTTGAAGAGGTTCATCGAAACGATTCCTGGAGCTTCAACAAAGGTGGACAGCCAGTAAGCTCGGCGCGTCCGCAATCATCAGTTCAACTTTATGGCTAATAACTTTTTAGATTCGCCGCCTTCCCTCGCTGGAGCGGACTTTCGCACTTTCTCGAAGTGATGAAGGTTACATTCAATGATGGAAACAAGTTCGCAGACCTGTCCAAGGTTGCTCAAATGCTATACTATATGCCGACGAGTCGCCACGTACTGATGCTAGCTTTTAGTGCGCAATATTTGCAGTCCACAACATCGTTACAGCGACGGTATCACCAGATGGCTATTTGCTTATCTGTGTGATTAGAAGATATATTGAGGTAGATATGTACTCTGGGCTGGAATGCGTCAAGACCGGTGATATCAAGGACGGTGTCAAGTGGCAAAAGAAGTTAGGAAAGGGCATCAGAGTATGTCCGAACGGGGTTCAGATATGTCACCAATTATCATACTCACGAGAGCAATAGCAATTCGCCGACACTACTAAAGGGAAGACCATCTCGAGGGACTCCTGGGAGTTCCCAAAGGGACACACATACGCTCATCTCTTCCTAGACATTATCGCCAAAGGTGTCTCAAAAGGAACGGATACACGACCAAACGAGGGGCTTCACGGACCAATTCGGTTGATATACCTTCTCCGGACGAACTTCAGGGAGGTCGCAGGCCAGGTAAATCATCGTATGCAGCTGTTAGTACTAGTGTAGACTGACGAGATGTCCGTACACTCAGATTCTCGAGATCGACCATCAGTTTTACGTTGCAGGGCACATTCGGGCGGATATCATCCGTCTCGACACGGCCAAGGCTGAGGAGCAGAAGAGAGCGGTGGACTTCGGTGAAGAAGACCCCGAGGACATCGGCCATGGTCACTTTAAGCTGCGGACGAAGCAACCTTCTACGACCCTGCGTCAAGTTCAAGAGAGTCACTCTGACGACCCTGCATATTCTCCTCCTGGTCTACCTCCCCTTCATGTTCGACTCAGCAAGTATCTCACAAGAGTCTTCGTCGACAATAACATTGCATTGCCGGGCGGTAGGAACATCACTCTGGACGAAGATGACCACGTAAGAATCTTCTCCGTTAGTCCGTAGAGCATACTACCACTAGCTAACTGCCGTACAACTCGAGCAGATCACGGAATATCGCTTACTTGAAGTCAACTACGAGTCTACGGTCGACTGGACAACATGCACCGACCTTCTTCGAAGCAATCCGGACTTCTTCAAAGAGGAGAGATACGATGGAGTCCTCATACAAACTGCGGGAGGACAAATATTTGGGCGGCTCCTCATGATGTTCACGTGCATAATTGGCGAATCGACGTATCCCATTGCCCTCGTCCATCCATATGATGCCTCGGTCGGTAGTACCCGGTCCCAGAAGGACAAGAATCTCGGATTTTACAGGGTACGTGCGCGGACGCGATCACGGGCAGAGTTCTTCTCTGTGCACTCTATTGTGCGAGGTGCATTGCTAGTGCCAGACTTTGGGAAGGACGGTGACTTTTTCGTTGATGACTTAGTAGATACGGATATGTTCCTACGCATGAAGAAGCTCCCTGGTTACAATTAGCGAGTATGTTTGAGCAGTATGGAGCTGTACTACAGTGTCAGTACATTATGTATGTACGTCTACCTAATACAACGTAGAATACTGTACTTCCCCAACTCGGTTGGCTGAGACGCACAGTACATATCGTATCTCGATACGGGCGCTAATAATCGGGAAATGCCTCCAAGGACAGCGTTTGATTTGTCGGACTGCTACGACTTGACTTCTACTACCATCATCAAGACCCACTGGTCAGTTTCACACAGAAGCTCGAATGCCACCACTACTGACACCCAGTGAGGACTTCGATAACTGTCTCGTTGGCACCCACTTCACTCAGGAGTTCGAGGAAGCGCAAGAAGGGTAAGTGTCATATGATATTCTAATGGCGAGCAAGGCCTCTTGTGAACTCTATGTAGACCTCTCTGGCAACCCTCGTACTCTCCGTCACCTCCGCACAGCTTTTGAGCGCGCTCAGCGGACCCTCTCCTCCGCGGCTCAGACAACAATCGAGATCGACTCACTCTTAGAGGGTATCGATTTCTACACTTCCCTCACACATGCGCATGTTGAGTACCTCTGCCAGGACCTCTTTCACAGCACTTCCGAGCCCGTCAAGAAGGTCCTCCGCAATGCGAAGATCAATAAGTCCCAGGTGCACGAGATCATCCTCGTCGGTGGTTCCACTCGTATTCCCCGTATCGTCAAGCTGGTCTCCGACTTCTTCAATGGCAAGGAGACCAGCTAGTTGATCAATCCCGATGAGGCTGTTGCGTACGGTGCTGCTATCCAGGCTGCAATCCTCACGGGTTACGCCTCCGAGAAGACCCAGGACCTCCTGCTCCTTGATGTTGCTCCCCCCTCCCTCTCTGTATCGAGACCGCCGTGGTGTCATGACCCCTCTCATCAAGCGTAACACCACCGTTCCGATGAAGGAGGCTAAGATCTTCTCGACTTGTCACCTTCTCGTCAAGGTCATCGACCAGTGCGTTCTCTACAAGCTCGACGACTTGGTACGGCCTTACATCCACAAAATCCTCGTAGTCATCAAGCCTCTCCTCATTGACGAAGATTACTACGCTCATGTCGAAGGCCGAGAATTCATCTCCAACCTCTCCAAAGCTGCCGGTCTTGCACACATCATCTCCACCATGCGCCCCGATATCGACCATGCCGATGAGTACGTGCGCAACACTACAGCTTGTGCTTTCTCTGTCGTTGCCTCTGCTCTCGGCATTCGCTCACTCCTCCCCTTCCTGAAGGATGTCTGCCGTAGCAAGAAGTCCTGGCAGGCTCGTCACACCGGTATCCGTATTGTGCAGCAGATGGCTACCATGATGGGATGTGCTGTCCTTCCCCATCTTCGTAATCTCGTTGACTGTATCGCACATGGTCTCCAGGACGAACAGACCAAGGTGCGCACGATGACTGCCCTCACCCTCGCCGCATTAGCGGAGGCCACCGCACCGTACAGTATTGAGTCGTTCGACAACGTTCTCAAGCCCCTGTGGGTCGGCATTCGTCTGCACTAAGGCAAGAGTCTCGCAGCCTTCCTCAAGGCCATTGGCTTCATCCTACCGCTCATGGACCCGGAGTACGTCTCCTATTATATCAAGGAGGTCACCATCATTCTCATCCGCGAGTTCCAAACGTCCGACAAGGAGATGAAGAAGATCGTGTTGAAGGTCGTGCAGCAGTGCAGTGCGTGGCGACAGAGGGTGTCACTGCGCAGTACGATATCCTCCCCGACTTCTTCGAGGCGTTCTGAGTTCGTCGGATGGCACTCGACCGCCAAAACTATCGCCAAGTCGTCGAAACCACCGTTGAGCTTGCGCAGAAGCCTGGTGTTGCGGAGATTGTGGGCAGGATTGTGAACGAGCTGAAGGATGAAGCGGAGCCATACCGGAAGATGGTCATATCACGAAGGTCGTGGCCTCCCTCGGTGCTCAGTCCGATATCGATGAGCGCCTTGAGGTTCGTCTTGTCGACGATATCATCTACTCCTCCCAGGAGCAAACGACGGAGGACCAAGTCATGTTGGATGGCTTCGGCACTGTAGTGAACGCTCTCGGTACGTCCTCATGAGATCACGTTGCGTCCATCTTGTACTAAACTCTCCCAACAGGCATCCGCGTGAAGCTGTATCACCCCCAGATCGTGTCCACGATTCTGTGGCATCTCAACAACAAGAGTGCTAAGGTCCGTCAGCAAGCCGCCGATCTCACGACATGTCTCGCTGTTGTCATCAAGCGGTGTGGCGAAGACCAGCTCCTCAGCAAACTTGGTCTCGTCCTCTTCGAGCAGCTGGGTGAAGAATACCCCGACACGCTCGGCAGTATCATCGCTGCGGAAGGTGCGATTGCGAACATCGTCGGTATGACACAAATGAACCCGCAGGTCAAGGACCTCTGTGAGTTTTGACACATCTCATGGTGTGTAGTGCATTTGCTGACGGAACTACTACGTAGTGCCCCGTATGACATCCATCTTTCGTAACAGGCACGAGAAGGTACAAGGAACTACCATCAACTTGATCGGTCGTATCGCCGATCGTGGTGCGGAGTTTGTCCCCACTCGCGAGTGGATGCGTATCTGCTTTGAGCTGCTCGACCTCCTCAAGGCACACAAGAAGGGTATTCGTCGGGCCGCCGTCAACTCTTTCGGTTATATCGCGCGAAGAGTTTGGGTCCACAGGATGTACTTCAGGTGCTACTGACTAACCTGCGTGTGCAAGAGCGCCAGAGTTGTGTCTGCAGTACCGTCGCCATCGTGTGGCGGAGACATGCGGGCCGTTCACCTGTATCCCTGCCATCCTCAACGAGTACCACACGGCGGAGCTCAACGTACGCGCCGGTTGTCTCAAGGCGCTCTCCTTCGTCTTCGGATATGTCGGCCCCCAATCCGCGTACTATGCCGACTCGGTCGTGACCATGCTCGAAGACAGTGCGCTCACGGACCGCGACCTCGTCCATCGCCAAACGGCGAGCACGATCGTCAAGCACCTTGCGCTCGGTGTCGCCGGCTTTGGCTGTGAGGACTCGATGCTGCACCTAATGAACCTCATCTGGCCGGACTTCTTCAAGACGCCGCACATCATCAGCACGGTCATGGAGGCCATCGAGGCGATGCGCATCACGCTCGGCCCGGGTGTGCTGCTGAAGGTGCGCAAGGTGTACTGGCGCATCTACAACTCGCTTTACCTCAGCGTGTCCGATGCGCTCGTGCCGTTCTACCCCGGACCTGGGGGCTCACCAGAGACCACGCTCTGCCTCGTCAGATACAACTTGCCTCATGCTGCCTGCAGGATCTCTCCTGTGACTCGTCTCATCCATCTCCTATCCCGGTAGGCGATTCTATTCGGTAGGTATACAATCTCCGCCTTTTGAGAGACAAAGTGCAGGGTGAGCTATATTTACATCGATTAGTACGGTCAGTGACTATGCCACTTCCTCCACTTCCTCCAATCGGCTCCTGCAGATCCTTCCGCCGTACTCCTCTGTGACTGTCTAGCACCCCTGCCACTCCTTATATTCTGGGACTGGGAATACTATCCTTTGTTTCTAATCGCTTCATCTCTGCACATGCGTACACCTTGTGTACCCAACAGCTCTACTGAGACGGTCCTGTACGTCATGCCATCTTTGACCCTTCTAAATACAGCCTGCAGCCACTATAGCTCTGGGATTTCACTCGTCTCCGCATGCCGTCTTCACCTTCTATGTACGTCAAAAGGTGCGTGGTACACGACTTGATGGTAGACAATTATAGGATCGTCTCCTCTACATGCATTCGAACCGGTGTTGGAAGGCTCTGGAACTTGGAAAAATGCACGTACGTACTACGCATTGCACGCCAGCACTGCCTTCTATCAGTAGCCATCACTAGAGAACCTCCAGGACATGAACTCGACGCTGATCAGCCCTCCTCCATGTGAAGTTTGAGCTGTTATCATAACTCCCGGTTGCTGCCATCCGCGTCCCCCAGCTACCCTGTGGTATTTTGCAATATTGTAATAGTAACAGGTGAGTAAAATACCCACGTTAAGGTTATGATGATGCAAGTAGTACGACCTACTTAAGCTGTCTCGCATTCGACAGTCCCGCCATCGGTGCTCACTCAAGTCCATCCACATCTCATCTACACTGCCGTCGACACATCAGGCCTAACTTACCACCGAGACGACTTCATTCCCATTTGAACCCGCCAGCACTGCCGACACACTGCTCTGTGCTCATCTTCTTGCACTCTTACTTGTTGCACCATGGCCGCGGTTGGAGGCGCCCAGAGCGTGGAAGTGTACGCAAACGTAAGTCCTCGTACATCTACTACTGCATATTTGCTTCTAAAAGAACGCCATCAGATGGTGATGAGGCTTCAACTGGACAACCAAGAGCTCCGAGACCAGCTACGACAGCGCGACGAGCAGATCGCTGAGTACAAAGCGGCCGAGCAGCTTGCAAAGCGCCGGAAGAGCAGGAAGAAGTCATCAACTCCGCAACCAGCCATGGCAGACGACGATGACGACGGCCTCCCGAAGCTTGAGAAGGACCCGGAGATGCTCGGTAAGGCGTTCGTTGTCAAACACGAGCTGTTCGCACAGTTGCTGTGCGAACTTTTCCAGGCGGGTGTGGCACCGCGTAAGCCCCTGTTCGAATACAACTCCCCAGAGCGCTATCCACAGGCGACCGAAGACGGTGACAACATCGACTTCTCCCGGTACGAAGACGGTCTTCTAGCAGATCTGTATCATCATGTTCCCGCATCTATGCACCACGTGATGCGTAGTCCGAAGATATTTCAAGAACTCGTACGTCTCTAATACCCATATGTGAGTTATGCACTAATGCCTGAGACGACGGTCATGTAGTTCACGAAGGGCGTGAACGCTTCGCGCTCCACGGTCACTAACCGTGTCCGGAGCAATGCACCCGCAATCTATGGTCTCGACTCCACAATCTTCAGGAAGAGGAAACCTCTGCACCCCGAGCTCCTGAGACGCCTCAAGTGGGATCTCAACGTTGAAGGCTACCCCAAGTTACCTCCGGTGCTTTACTCCCAGTTCACACTAGACCGCAATGGTCTGTTCATCAGCGACACGATGGTGAATGTATGTCACAATTGTTTCCCCGCTTATTACGAGTAGCTAACATCGTTGTTCCAGATCCTCAGTGTCATCTGTCTCGGAGAGAGGTCGATCACGTCGGAACGGACATCTGGAACACCTCCCGTGTTCGCTAAGAAGTGGGGCTTGACCAAGACGACACCTGGAATGATTGCACTTGCCGCCACCATGGTACGTCGTCATCCGCCGTCTACTGACCTAGTGTCGTGTGATTCGGGACACTGACCGATGCTCATAGGCGGTGTATGGTTGTACTGACGACAAGGAGTTCGGAATGAACGGCAACTCATCCCACATCGACTATCGCGAGCTGTATTTTCGAGTCAAGTGCATGCTCTCTACGATGTGCGAGACTACTTGGGGTAAACGTGTCTTCAAATTCTACAATGATCGACTGTTTCCTGGTCAGAACACGTCACCGGATGCCACCAGTACTTCGCATTCAGTCGCCCGGCAGGTCGACGACACCCCCGACTTCGAATTGATGGCACAGCTCGCCGCAATCACATCGGGCTCGGATGAAGAAGAGCCTCCGAGTCCCGCAGCGGGTCCTTCGCACGCTGTTAGCGAGCCTCCTGAAAGTGTCGACGACTTGACGGAGGTGCGAAGCGACCAGGAGGAGGCTGAGCTGGATGCCGATGAGCTGGCTCATATGATGCATCGTACGTACATCGTACATCCGGTCTCATACTTACGTGTTGCTGATCACTTCTCAGCAGCTCGTGAGGTGGCTGGTGGTAAGTAACTTAGCATTGAGTTTGAGCACGAGTCGCTGACCGGTTCGTTACGCTTAGTTCCTATGTCCCAGAATCGCGCAATCATTCGGGGCTCACGCGGCGTAGACCCGGACTTCATTGACTATCTGGACGGCGAGCCTACTATTGCTGCCGCACCTTCTACCGGCACAGTCCGTATCAACGCTCCCGCCGGGATGTCGTCTGGATCTGGTGGCCGCCCCCCCATCGCACCTCCTGCTGCCGCTATATCCACACGCACTGCAGCAGCCTCCTCAGCGGCGAAGACGGCTGTCAGCGTTAAGGCAAAGGCGCAGGAGAAGGGCAAGGCTACTCGAGCTGCCGCGCCCACAGTGGTACCGAGACCTTCGAGGAAGAAGAAGGCCCCGCTGGCCACCGTTGACACGGACGATGATCCTATCATAGTCGAGCCTGAGCCTGAGGAGGAGCCTGTCCCTGTGCGCAAACTCCGCAAGAGGCCTGGTCAGCAGTGAGTTGTACTACGTCATTCATTTCCACAGCATTCCCGTCCGTCCTGCATCCGATACTTGCTGGTTTCTTCTATCGCTCCTTGTTGCACTCTGGTATCCTTTATAAAACCATACATGTTTTCTACTTTTGCGAGACGTACCTCTTAGCCTAAGGCCTCTGCAACCGCGCGAGTGCCATACCGTTACCGTCGTGATACCGTACCGTGTCCCGCTTCGAGTCCGTTGGTGTACGATATGTAGTAGTGGTGCCGATATCATGTTTACTACTTGTACGAGCTATTGTGAAGTACTGTATGACCACATTTCTTGCGAACATCGCGTTGGTGAGGTACTTGGTGTCGAGGCTAGGTACTCATATGTGCGAGGTGTCTCATAAGCGGGGAATTCAGGGTACGTATTAATGCTGAAAGTAGTACAGGAAAAGGACGTATGCTCTAGTGGTTTTGTATACTGGTAAGTTCTATATCTTCACGCGCGATCGTCAGTTCGAATCCTGCTCACTGCTCTCATAGGCCGATTAATCGAGTACTCAGTAAGAAAAGAAGTAATACGCAAGTTCTATGTGAGGATATAAGTAATAGAATGGCGGAAGTAAACCAAGTAAGTGAATGTCAAATACCAGTAAATGAGCATTCTTCTGATAGTGAGTAAGTCAAACATAAAGTCAATTGAAGCGAAGCTAGTAGAAGTTGGTACTCGTCAGTTCTGCACATAAGTTTTAGTGCGACTCGTCAGCACCAGCGGCTTATGACGCACTTATCAGTGTGCCTTATGAGCCGTTGATGCTCTCCCGGCCGGCTCATAAGCGGGCCTCATGAGGTACTCATGAGCCACTTATATGACAGCCTCATGAGTCACACCGTACCTTATATTATTTCTTCCCACTCGTAAGCGGATTTCAATCTTACGGCACTTATGGACCTTACGAGCACTAATAAGCGATCTAGCATTTTTGCGACAGAGTCTCTCGGAGCGGGGAGAAGATCAATGGCCCATCACGTACTAAGACAGACTTCTATATGGAGGAAGAGCTCCGAGTCATTGGAGTACAGCGCGGCCGTTTCGTAAGGTCACCGTCGACTTCCCTTCTGCCCTACATTATGGTCAGAGCAATATATGTATCATATTCTACTCACCTCGCACGCTTACTCAGCTTCCGGATGCTGTCCGCGATGTCTCGTCCACCAAGCCTACCAGACTTCAAGTCCTCTTCTCCCATCTCTCCACCCTGCTCAACACCGGCAATCCCCTATCTCAGGTGCCAACGCTCGGAAACTACAATGAAACTACTCCGAAGACCTATGCCCAGGTATCTCCGCCCACGCTCGAGTCGTTACCCCGGGTCCCGCATCCGCGAAGGCATGGGTAGATTCATGTGGAATCTTTCACTGGTAACGCCGGTTATCTTCCATGCTTCGCTGGTACTGCTTCGGACAGCGATTGACATGCTACCGACCGATTACAAATGTCCAACAGATCCAAAACCGGGTCTCAGCCAACATCGGTCAAGAGCTCCTCACTGGCGCACCCGCGGCCCGTTTGCTACTGGAACAGATCAATCACGATGTGCCGCCGTCCCGATGGACATACCAGACAAGTGAGGCAACAGCCTGAGGCTAGCGGCTTGGGGCCTCGCGCTGATTGGTGGCTCGAGTTCCCTCGCGGTGTCGAGTCAGTACTTGTGCCACGTCGTGCACGGTGACCAGTATCGCTGGCACTAGGTGCGTCCCCATCCGTGCACCCAGTATGGCACAGTGGCATGCTAGGCCCGGTAACATCAGCGGGGTATTGTGCGGCAAGTATGCTCAAACTCTCTTTGAAACTCCTGCCCCTCTCTCGCCGAGTCCGTGACATTGACAAAGCTATTCGTGGTCGATCGTGAGGCTGGCAAGCCCGACCCTGGATGTCATTACGGTCGCCGCAGGTGCAACTACAAGCAACCAGGGGCGGGCGCATAGCCCAGGCATTGCTGACGGTGCATGAATTCCCTTACGTCGTCGGGGTTCCCTGTCCAGGCCATCATCAGATGAAAGCGCTGCCTCTGGCGCAAAGGTTGTCTGACGGAGCCGTTCGACGCTCGCGGCAGCATCGTCCGCGCGCCGGTGAGATTCTCTCTGCGCTGTGCCACAACTCGGGTCCCGCTATTCGTGGCTCCTGCGGCCTGAGGCCTGAGGCAGAGGAGCGATGTGCGCTCCCTCCGCTTTGGTAGATGTCACGGAGAGGCCACCATTATTGCGACGGAGAATGTGTCGAACTCTGGATCAAATTTGAATGAGATTCGTCCCGGTACCGACCGTTCTCAAGCTTGAGCGCAAGGCCGCCCATGCGTCACAGTCCGCGGTCCGGCGGACTCTGCACCATACTTTCAATCTTCTGGTTTTTGTCACCCGGCATCGAATCTTGATGTTCCTGCTATCGGACGTGCCACAGTGTCACAAGGCGTCGACTCCATCCGCTGTGAACTCCTCACGCACCACTGGCACTTGGGCATCACTCGACCACGGTGATTGCCAAGACCATTGCCCTGCAAGTTCTCATGCAATTAGTTGTCCCGAGTCAATGTTGATTGCGGGGCCGCAACGATGCGATCACGTTGCTCATCTTTGCCCACTGGGCCCATGGTACTAAAGCGTTCGTCCGAGTCGGACCCGCAGCTAAGGGGCAGAGATGGCTTGAGTAGTGATCCCGTGTATGGTATATATGTGGTATCCCGTGGACCTTCCACCCATACACGCTTCTTCGTCCACCTCCTCGCCGCACTAACTTTACACGGCACTCAGAACCGTTGAAACATCCTGTCAGGCCATGTCCCTACCATACACCGCGGAGCTCCACGTTGCCATCCCGGAGGAAGATACGGACGTGTTACACCACCTCATCAAGGTTCTAGAGGGTACATCTGCAGATCTGGGACCCCTTCAAACACTGCGAAGTCAGCTGTTCATACTTCTGCCGTACACGCTTCTCTTTGGTAAGAGCCGGTCGTGACACGCACGAAGTGTCTGCCAGTGTACTGACGATGCATGCTCAGGAATATTGACCGTTCTTGAATTCACGGCGCTCTGGCTGTTAGCCGGGTCTGCCTCCCAGATACTATGGGCGGTGTGCAGCTCTACTAATGTTGCTATCCAGGTCCAAAGCGTTGAAGCGTACCGCCGCACTCTTCATGATAGTCACAACTCTGATCATGTATATCGCCACGGCGATCAACTGGGGTGTGATCATTCGTGATGTTCTAGCGACGATCCCTGCAGCCATCGCCCAGCTCACTACGGTTAACACCGGGCTGGCTTCCATCGATGTCGCTCTGACGGATCCAACCATGCTCGGGGAAATATCTGCTAGTGTCCCTATGCATGCTCCGTACCCGGGTTCTACTACGCAGATACAACAATGTGCGACAACAGGCAGCCTGATCGTCAACGTGCGCGTCAGGATGGTATTCGTCCTTGGTGCGCACTGAAACGGTTTAACAGATCAGTTTGGGAGACGCAATTGTGCTGTGGCGGGCATCGATACTGTGGCGCACTCATCGAGCAGTGCTTCTTCTGCCCTTGGTCCTACTACTTGCGACATTCGGTACGCACCCGGGACTTCTCCTGTCATACCCTATCCCAGTGGACGTGACCTGATCTGACCTCTCACAGCGGTCGGGGCAGTGAATATGCTAGCCCCGTGCCGGGCTGCTGCACAGATAGGCAACATGGTAACCCACGCCGGTTTCGGGGGCACTTTCACACAAGGAACACCCACCAACGGGGAATTTGCCGCGGGAACTCTGACCATCCTACTGACATTGAGCACGAATCTCTCCGTAACAACGTTGATTGCGTTGAAGGCACTGTAAGTCTGCTTGATTAGTACACGGGTAGTACATCGGGCGACTGACGACGTCGTATCCAGCGAGCACAAACACTCTGTCGCGCAGTACCTACGAGGAGGTTCCCGTCGTACACAAGCAGAGAAGGTTATGATTCTACTAGTCGAGTCAGGAAGCGTCTACTGTGTGCTCTGGGTAAGCACTAACTAGATCCTTGGCTATATTGATCTGTTCGCATGCTAACAGTCTGTCGATGATGCATGGCACCATACTTCGACTGATCATCCTATCGGCGATGGAGTTATACGCAGCCAGAACGGCCGAGGGTCTAAGCTCGGGAGAACATCTCGGGATCTCCTTCGCAGCCCTCGCCTTCATCGCCTTCATCGTGCGCGGCTGCCTCATTCCTCTAATAGTACGTCTCAACGTCAACTCACCGAGCTCGGGCTCTCCTCTGAGAACAGACACGGTGCTGACTCCGCCGGTAGGCAATATACCCGACGCTCATCGTCCTCCTCGTCGCTCTCAAGAAGACGCCCTCCGACTCGCATTCACTCATGCTCAACGATGCGCCCGGAGTAGCCATCGCGGACTCGGAGCTAAGCTCAAGGCCTACCGTAGTAGTCACTGTCCCTGGGCCCGCCGCTAGTAGCTCTTCTCAAGTAATGTGTCCATGATCTCCGAGTCGGCTCCGAATTGCGTGTGGAAGACGACGCATTTTGCTGGGTCGAGGCAACAACCAGGGTGGGAGATGGCGGACTCAGGTATCTTCATTACGCGTCACCAAACGAGCAATCGGACTCATGCACCTCACAGCCCTCCATGTGATATACGTACCGTTCAGTGGTCCGCTCAGTCGAATGCGTGCATCTGATGGGTCCTGCAGGCTCCATAGTTCGTTCGTTTCTCCCAGAGAGAAGTTCTCACCCATCCATTCTCTGTTCATCCGTTTGTCCATCTATCCAATCTCTTCGCCAGACGTCCTCGGCCGAATGTGTCCAAGCCGGCTAGGTGCAGATCCCCAGTCGATGATACGGTGTAGCTCAGGCAAAGATATTCGTAGATGTCTCAACAGCTGGGCGTGTTGGGAGGCGGAAGGAAACGTGAACAACGGTGAGACAAGCCGATAGGATTTGCTTCCACCTCTTGCCAAGGTCGTGGTTTGAATACAAGTGGCACGAGGGCCGCCTACTCAGGCTTGTCCTCTCGGCTTCTCGTCCCGGGCCTGCTTCACAACTCTAGGGAAACGAACGCAATTCCATGGCATAGAAATCACTTGAGTAAGTAAGTGATCGAGCTAGTCCGCGACTCTGCGGCTGACCGATGGCCGCGCAGGTGACTCACGGTGCATCATGCCTCATGCGGCGATAGTCGAGTACGACACACCGAACGACGCTCACGCGAAAGGAAGTGTCGACTTCATCCATTTGCACGGTCGTGGTACTACTCTCGTTTATTTTTTTGGGCTAACTTTCTTTGGAAGGGACAGACAAAGCTAGAGGGCGATGGTTCTTTGTTTGACAAAACGTATAAATATCGCATAAGACTCGGGTATGGCCCATATCCATATTCCTCGCTACTCTCTTCGAATTCTCTAGCCGGCCTCCGAATGTGAGTACGCCACTGGCACTTCTCCCCGAGACGGCGCTGGTGGTTTCCCAGTGCTTAGATCAGCCTGAGCTAGTATGGCAGCTCCATGGCCACTCACGAATATGACCAACCTCCAGGAAGACACAGACGTGTCGTTTCCCGATGGGAATGCATTCATCGTCGCTCAGAACGTCTTCTTCCGCATCCACCGGAGTCTCGTGGCCCGCCACTCGCCTCTCCTCACGGAGGCTTTCATAACGTCCACGGAACGTGTAGGCCAGTGCCCAGTGCTCCGCGTGACGGACACGCCCTACGACATGCGGCAGGTCCTCTGTGTCATCTACAACGTCAAGTAAGTCTATGTGCTTCGAGCAATGACCGAATGCGACTGACCACTGCTGTCTACTGCAGGCGACAACAGAAACCCGCGGACACGGCGTTCTCCGCCCCCGCCGCCAGGCTCCGCGCAGGCGCCAAGTACAAAATGGAAGACCTGGTGGACGATCCACGCGCACGGCTGCGCACCCTGTTCCCCACGTCCCTCGCGAAATGGGACGAGAATGAGACGGAAGGCCGTCACGGCTTCGAGAACACGGATGCGATCGAGGCCCTGAACCTCTTCCGCGAGGTGGGCCAGCTCGACATGGTCCCCGCGGCGGTGTACAGGTGCGCGCAGCTCGACGACGCTGTTCTGCGCGCCGGGACCACACGCGCGGACGGCACCCCAGAGAGGCTTTCCACGGCGGACATCGAGCTCGTTCGCCAAGCGAAGAAGCGGCTGAGGGCGCACGGTGCGGAGATGATCGAGGAGTGCAGGGAGTTCGAGTGGTCCGAGAACTGCTCGTACAAGTGGGCATGCGACGGGTGCTACGACGTCGTCTGCGAGCTCAGCATCCTCGATGAGGAGGGCCAGGAGCTGCGGGACGGCGACCCGCTGTGCAGGCGGTACCTGGATATCGTCGACGAGCGGGAGGACGGGCGCGAGTATAGGTTGCGGGAGGACTTCATGGACTGCATGGGCGCGTGCTCGAACTGCATCGAGCCGATCCGGGAGCAATTTGAGGAGATGCGGGAGCGGGTGTGGGCGGACCTTCCGGCCATTGCAGGGGTAGAGAAGGAGGTGGGCAACCAGTGGGGGTTTTGAATTCTATGTTCATGATGTGGTCGAAATATGAATCCGTTCCATCATACACCCGGGGTTGCGAGTGCTTCTTCCGTGTTGATCAGCATCTTAGGTTTGGTTCTATCCGACGACGAGTGTTTGAGAGACCGCGCAGAATCGCTAGTCCCAGAGCGCGTACTGAGGCATCGAATCATGCGAGCTGAGGGGGCGGCATATGCATATTCTTCTTTCTGTAGATGTCGTGCGGGTAAATAAACCTGGCCCACAGAAGCCCGCCTAGGTGGAGCTCGACTCGTCAAACCAAACGCTGCCACTTGACAGCCATTACCCGGCCTTTTCGAGACCCTTCGTTCAACGAAAGATGCCTTGGCATCATGTATAATGCCTAGCAGAGCGCAACATTCAGTCTAGTAGGGGGCTGTTGAGGATTGAACCCATGTACTGATGTACCCTCCCGTCGTTCACTGTGTCCCCGCACAACATCACGTACCTCGAGCTGACCACTGCGCTAGATGTGGTGGTCAAGTTCAGGATCTGGAGGACCCGTAGACGCGAAACACCCATTTTGATCCGGCTTAGTCATCAATATTCTCCGACCGGCATTTCAAATCGAGTATAACTACTTGCAACTCCCACCCTCTTCCTTGCCCTTCTTCAACGCTAACTGTTGTGAGTATCGCATTCTCTACTCATTATGATGCTCTCAGGCTTGAATCTACATGCCAACGCAAATATAGGTCATACTCATGATGCGTGATCATGATGGCGGGTTCTTGCTCGACATTCCTGCGGAAGTGGTGGAAACGATTCTCACATTCTGCGCCGCGGCCGGTCATCCATGTTCAGTCGCTGCCGTTGCACAGACATGCAAACGTCTTCGCTCCCTCATCTATGAGGCTCCTGACCGATATTTATGGAGGAACTTGTTTCTGGCCGTTTTCGACGACCCGAGGATCGTCTCAGACTCTAGCTCGACCGGTAACTCTTCATCGTCAATACTCCGTTTCGAGATTCTCACTCATTTCCAACTATGACAGACTTTGATTGGCATGAGCAGTTTACGGATAGAGTGTGGGCAGGGTCGTACATCCGCACTCATGCAAAACACATTGACGTACAGAAGAAACCGCATCTCCGCTCGACACGCTCGACTATTATCCCTCTCCCAGAGTTGTCCGACGGCGGTGGAAACCCGTCAGTGCATGCAAGAGCACTCAGAGCCCTAGTATCCGTGACACGAACCGCAGCCCCCTCTTCGCCTCATCGCAGCACAAGCACCAACGTCACATCGGTTGACGATGTAATCTCGCAGAATCCCACACTATCACATTTACACACCGAGACACCTCTAACCCCACCCCCAGTAAACGGATCGAGTCCGTCGCGTAACATTGGATGGCTTGAACAAACCCTTTCTAACGGCCTTCCTTACTCGCTCACAAAGCTGCTTTCATACGAGTATCAAGCCCGAGACTGGCGAAACATGCCCGAAGGACCCGCCCTCTGTCAGCTCACCAGCTATCTCGGGTTTCTGCCTGTCCCAGTGGTCGAGGTCGAGAGTGGCTCGACTTCTCCCTCACGCTCTCGCAAGTCCCCTCGATCTTCTGCCTCCAAGTCCGGCAGGAGCCGTTCCGCCTCCGAGGTCCTGGACATGAGCGAGTCGATGCAACGTGAGCGCGCGCGAGACTGCGCACGTCCGTTGGCGTTCAGCATGCGCTACCTCTCACGCCGCAGGAACTGGGGACCATATCTTCCCTTCCCACCTCGCCCTCCCAAACCACACGTTGTGGCAGTCATCGACTCTATGGACGAAGGCGAGGATGACGACGAAGACGATGGCAACTCAGACGAAGATTTCATCCCTCCCGACGATGACACTTCTTCCTCTGCGACGTCCGAACCCGTTGAAGGAGCGCCTACTGATGCCAATGCCCTTACTCGACCGGATCAGCTGTATCCTGACTGGACATGGCTTGCAGCGGCCCGGATCGTCACTGAGTGGAAGCTTCGAGCGCATGTTGAGCCCGAGGAGATCGCAAGTTTGCAGGCATGGGATAACCTGCGAGGAGGAGCGTGGACATCCACCGTGCCTGGAGTGCGACGCGACGAGTCGGCGGATCCGCTGCCGATTGACGAGGACGAGCCTTGGAAGAGTCACGAGCGCGACTGGGCAGGAGCTGAGGGCACGTGGAGGCGGCTCGTATGCTGGCTTGACTACGACGACCTTATATGTGCGTTCTCCTCGTGTCTCACTGGCAGAAAGGATCACTCACTTCGGTAGTAACCACACCGATAGATCACAACGTACGTGCTCTTACTAAGATGATGTGACAGTACTCATGTAACCTGTGTGTTCCAGTCATACGGAGCGTTCGTCGATGCCGACCTCGAAGAGGCGTGGATCATCGTCCCCATGTCACTCAAAATCATCAGCTACTCGGCGCCAACACTCGGCGCGTACCCCGATAGACCGACAATACACGTCAAGGGCGAGATGGGCGGGGGCGGCTGGGTGGGGAACATCGAAGCGAACGACGAAGACATCCGACAGATACACGGCACGGTCAGCATGCTCCCGGACGGCAGTGTCCGCTGGTCACTCGTGAGTTATCACCTACAGCTCCCCACCATTTGCGATCTCATGTCGATACTGGGTGCTCGTGACTGACTGTATCTGGTGTTGGTTGTGCAGACGTCGTCAGCCCCGAACTCGACGCAGGATGAGTGGGCTTCTGAGGCTGTACAGCTCGGAGGTGTGGGCTCTGCCATGGGCTCTCTCGGGATGTGGACCGGCGCGTTTCACGAGGAGGAGGACCCGATCGGTGTGTTCTGGCAATGGCGTGTTGCATAACCGGTGAGCACTGGGCGATATCAGACGGACGCTTTGTGGTCATATACTTCCCACCCCCACAGACGGTGGCAAGGTTGTCCCCTCAGCATCACAGAAGCAATTCAGGCACAAAATACACAACGAGTCCAACCCGGTCTCGACCGCGGGCTGGCATGGCGTGGACGATAGATCTTGCGACTTCTTCACATCCCAGTTCCTGTCCTTGCTCTTAAAGTACCACACATGTGAATCTGATTCGCAGCGGCTATAATACAAGCAAGACATGAGTCCGTCAATGTGGAGATCCAAGGAAGGCAAACATAATCATGAGAGCAAGTCTATATGATGATCCGCTTCACAACCTCGCCTCTTCCCTCATCCCAGCCCCGACACGCCGTTCGCCACCCTCGCGCCACCACTTCTCAGCCGCCTCGTCCGCGTCGTACGCGAACTGCGCCATGTTCTTGTCCTCGTCCGCCCACTGGTTCGCGCTGCCTGCGAGCTTATCCTCGGGCGCCCGTCTACCCTCGCGCCACCGCTTCAGCTCTACCTCGGTCCCCTTGCGCATGTCCGCGTCGCGCTTCTCTTGCTCCGGGCCGTCGGGCAGGTGGAAGATCTTCTGGTTCAGGCGAGATTGGTTCTGCGTCTCGGCCGTGCGCGGAAGGCGGAGGGCCTCGTACCCCTTGAGGAGCGCGGGGAGCTGCGAGGGGTGCGTGAGGCGCGAGAGCAGGTTCCCGAGCACCGCGCCGTCCTCTATCGCCATCGCGGCGCCCTGGGCGCGGTACGGCTACTGAGCGGTGAGAAGGTGGCGATGACGTAAAGGCGGGCGGAGACTGCACGTACGAGCATTGGATGGCAAGCGTCGCCGAGGAGGATTACGCGGTGTGAGGGATGGATCCATGTCGACAGCGGCTTGCGATCCATGAGCGGCCATTTCAGCGTAGACTTGACGAAACCCAAGATCTTGCCAAGGCTGTCGTTTTCAGCATCTAGTTAGTGACGCACCCGATAGATGCCGCTGGAAGCGCACCGTGGCTCATACTCGTTCTTCCTTCTCTCTAGTTGGCCGGATGAGCTGTGTCTAGCTAGGGAATGTTATTCGGGAACTCACAATGTTACACGCCATGACGTGCCGCTGCGGTCCCATCCAGCCCGTCATCTCCGGCACATCAACGAGCTCCTTGAGCTCGGGGTCCGCGAGGAGCAAGCTGGACGGCACGATCGCGCGATAGACGGCGTCTCCGGTCGGTTCGGCGGGGTTTGTGTGACCGAGCACGACGCGCTGTATCATGCTCTTGACGCCGTCTGCGCCTAACACCTGCGACTTGAGCCGGAATGTCATGCGCGGCTCCGCGAGGTCGAAGAGGAGCTTGTGGAGGTCCGTGCGGTGGATGTGGTAATACGGCGCACCGTAATTGTCCTCCATGTCCACCCAGCGCGTACAGCCCACCCGCTCGCCTGAGGACGATGGCTTCGAGACGGACGCCGACGGTCTCGAGCGCGGCACCTGCGCCCCAGCGGCGGAGCAGGCGGGAGACGTTCGGAGTGACCTGGATGCCTGCGCCAACCTCGCCGATTGCGGCGGCGGCCTCGAAGAGAGTCACTTTGTGTCCGGCCTTGCCGAGACAGTGCGCGGCGGCGAGCCCGCCCATCCCGCAGCCGACGAGGACGTGGAGCCGATGCAAAGCATTGCGGCCGTTGTAGAGCACGGTGTGCTGAGATGCACCCTCCGCGCTAGCGGCGGGGTGTGCAGAGACGGGGGAGACCGTGATGAGGTGGCGGAGGGCGGATGGGAGGCTTTATTGATTTGGCGGAGATTGAGGAGTAGGTATACCATGGACGTGGCGCACCATCACAGAAGTTGAGCTCACCTCAAGGACGTTGAATACTCCATGTCTGCTTCTTCCGAGATATCCCTCGTGCCGTCCACATACAACTCGTACAGCAACTGTGCAGACGGGCGGCGCCCGGGACTCGGTGCGCTCGTCTGCGTTCAACCTATCGTCGGGACGCAGGCCGCGGTAGTGCAGTCAAGGGAAAGTGGACGAGCCTGCCTGAAGAGAGGTGAGCCCGGAGAACGTCAAGCAAGCAGCAAAGAGGCGGGGTGGGTGGCCGCCGAGGTCGCAGGTTAAGCTGATGCAGGTGCTCGGGCACAATTGCGGCGCGTGCGGTCACGCAAAAGGCAGGCGGGGCGAGCGCGAGCGCGCTGCAGATGGCGCACGTCGACAGGACGATGAAAGAGCAGCTGAGAAGGCAGGCGTAGGCCTCGGAGGGTCATGCTGGTGTTTGATAGGCATATCAAGATGGGAAAGCAGCAGTTGAATAGAGCTCGGATACGTACGCTATAACCCGTTTGTTGTTTACACGCTGTCGAGGGCTGCACAGGACTCGCTGCCCATAATCGCAGTAGCAGAGAGTAGACAGAGGAGAGAAGGGAGAGAAGACCCTGTAGACAAGGACGAAGAAGAGAACGTCGTCCGACTCGGTGATCAGGTTGATCTCAAATAGGCGCCAAAGGCCTCAAGTTGTTCGACTACCACCTGGACAGTGGCTACGACTCGGACATCGTTCTGCGAGACAGACCTCGACGCGTCCTGGAGTCGTTGATGCAGTGGAGTGTACGATTGGAACTCAGGTCGAGATGGCTATGCATACTGTAACGAGTCACGAAGTGAGGTCTTGGCCACGCATGTAGAAAGGTCGCGCTGCTCACTTATGGGTATATGGGGATATATGGTATGTCGTCGATTGTCCCGGTCTTGGCAAATCACTCGAACGTAGCAAATTATAATTTCATGCATTACGCCTCCCTCTGTTTCTAAACAAAGCGACACAGAGGTCAATCGACACAGAAGAGAATGATTCCAGTACCAGTAGCTAAAAACCGTTACACAACTGCTCGAGAGGACACTGATCGTCAACCGGGTATCGCCAATATTCCGGAACCTCGTCTAATTGTGGTATCGCCGCTAGAACCAGACTTCCTTCATCCCCTAGCATGTACTTCTTGTGAGAAAGCTTGATCCATTCAAACTCTCCGCTCGGAACATACGGATCATCAGGAAAGCGCACCCCTTCTGGGCCTGTCGAGGAATCTTCTGTGTGGTCGTCATTGTTACGGGCACCGGTAGGTCCCGCAACTTGAGAGCGTGAGGGAACACCCAGGGGTGAGGCAACCACACCAGGTGAAGGCTTTGTATATCCGACCTTTTCTTTGTTGGTCATGAAGCGTCGATGGAACTTCTCAATCCATTTCTGATAGTTGGGAGTTGTTCTGGGATGGAGCTGACGGGAGTAGTCGAGGAATGCACTGAAGATCGGATCCCACTCTCCGCATAGCTCTGCGCCGCTCGTCTGCTTCTTCATTGCGTACACACTTGGCACGGCCGTGACACCGTACCAAGGCAGGTTTCCGCGCAAAAGCGCAAGCAAACAGTATGAGAGCGACTCCACATCATCCCTGAACGCAGGGGCTATAAAGTACGATTTGATTCAGATATTGACTGCTGAATTATGATAATGGAAGAGACACACCAATGCGCTCGTGGCAATTGAGACTGGCATAGGAGAGATGACCTTTGAGATGCTTGGTACGCGTATATGTACCATTGTCAGGGTAATCCTCCGGATTGAACAGCTTGCAGAGGCCGTAATCGATCAGGTAGAACCGTCTCACACTGGTTTGTTCGCCTCCGCCTTCCGACACGATATTCCCAAGATTTATATCGCAGTGGACGATACGGTGTTGACGGAGGTGCGACAATGCAGAGAGCTAATAAAGGCCCCATGCGTCAGCATTGTACGAACCTGCTGATACGAGCAGTATCTTACCATCTGAGACGCAATATCCCCGAGGTCTTTGATGGTGAGGCGACTCGGACGAGTGTGTTGGATCTCATAGAGACTTTTACCGAGCTTTGGAAGCACAAGGTACTGGAAATATTGTGTCGTTCCAAAAGCATATGGATGAGGAATACTTGGATGCCCTGTCGCGTGTATGTCAGCCCGCTCAGCCTCAGTTCATAGCTCAGGAACACAAACCTTGGAGGATAACCAAGGCACACGCTTCATGACGTAGGATCGGATACTGAATTGCCGACTTCTTGACGTTATCACTATAGATGTATACAAGATGGCGTGCCCGCTTCACAGCAACTATCTTCCCGTCGAGGGTCCCCTCCAGCACACAGGCTATTGAAGTCAGTATTGGGGGCAGCTGTGACAGAGTGATCACAACTCACAAAAGTTACCATTACCAATGATTTTGGAGAGTGCAAGCTTCATGTTGCTCGAATACAGTGCGTGTACCGCCGGCACTTCCACAAAGACGCGGTGAATGGAAGGTGTTGTAGAAGGGATTGATGAGGTACTGATAGCAAGTGTCGCTCAGCCGTGATATGTGTATATATGTATATTCATAATGATTCATGATATTCCGGCACGATGAATCCTTTCTCTTGAAACCGGGCGTTTGAAGAGTGCTAAGGCCTTTTATGACGGGATATTCAAGGGACAGTTTTCATCGTGCCACCGGAATATACCATACCTATCCCATCCCTACTTGTTGGCCGGTGCACGTCGTGATAGACCTTCGAGAGACGTTGGGTTTTGCAAACCATGAGATACTTAGTATCACTGCATGTCGGATATGCTTTCAGATATGCAAGGATGTGCTTCCTCCACCGTGTCCACTCTCCTCGCAAACACGTTCTATACTGTCCAGTGTCCGCTGGTCACTCGTGAGTGTATCACCCGTCCACGATACCGCGTCGCCACTGGGTGATTGTAACTGACCGTGTCTGGGGTCGGTCGTACAGACGTCGTCCGCCCCGAACTCGACGCAGGATGAGTGGTCTTCTGAAGCTGTATAGCTCGGAGGCGTGGGCTCTGCCATGGGCTCTCTCGGGATGTGGACCGGCGCGTTTCACGAGGAGGACCCGATCGGTGTTCTCTGGCAATGGCGTGTTGCATAACCGGTGAGCACTGGGCGATATCGGACGGACGCGTTCTGGTGTAGGGTACCCGCAGACGGGGGCAATCTTGCTCAGCACTCCGAAAGCAGTTCAGGCACAATGTGCTCAACGAGTCAAACGCGGTCTCGCCCGCGGGCATGGCGTGGACGATAGATCTTGCGACTTCTTCACATCCCAGTTCCTGTCCTTGCTCTTAAAGTACCACACATGTTTGAATCTGATGCGTAGCGGCTATAATACAAGCAAGACATGAGTCCGTCAATGTGGAGATCCATGGAAGGCAAACATAATCATGAGAGCAAGTCTATATGATGATCCGCTTCACAACCTCGCCTCTTCCCTCATCCCAGCCCCGACACGCCGTTCGCCACCCTCGCGCCACCACTTCTCAGCCGCCTCATCCGCGTCGTACGCGAACTGCGCCATGTTCTTGTCCTCGTCCGCCCACTGGTTCGCGCTGCCTGCGAGCTTATCCTCGGGCGCCTGCCTACCCTCACGCCACCGCTTCAGCTCGACCTCGGTCCCCTTGCGCATGTCCGCGTCGCGCTTCTCCTGCTCCGGGCCGTCGGGCAGGTGGAAGATCTTCTGGTTCAGGCGAGATTGGTTCTGCGTCTCGGCCGTGCGCGGAAGGCGGAGGGCCTCGTACCCCTTGAGGAGCGCGGGGAGCTGCGAGGGGTGCGTGAGGCGCGAGAGCAGGTTACCGAGCACTGCGCCGTCCTCTATCGCCATCGCGGCACCCTGGGCGCGGTACGGCTGCTGAGCGGTGAGAAGGCGGCGATGACGTAAATGCGGGCGGAGACTGCACGTACGAGCATTGGATGGCAGGCGTCGCCGAGGAGGATTACGCGGTGTGAGGGATGGATCCATGTCGACAGCGGCTTGCGATCCATGAGCCGCCATTTCAGCGTGGATTTGACGAAACCCAAGATCTTGCCAAGGCTGTCGTTTTCGGTGCTTGGTTAGTGCATGCATCCGATATAGAGGCCGCTGAAAGCGCACCGTGGCTCAAAGTCTGCAAAGTCTGCCCGCATCTTGTCCGCACTACCCTCCGCCGTCCACGATTCGACCGAGCCGTCGTCCGGGTGTGCGAGGACGATGTTGTACTCGTTCTTCCCTCTCTGATTGGCCGGGTGAGTTGTATTCAGGGAATGATATTCGGGACTCACAATGTTATACGCCATGACGTGCCGCTGCGGTCCCATCCAGCCCGTCATCTCCGGCACATCAACGAGCTCCTTGAGCTCGGGGTCCGCGAGGAGCAAGCTGGACGGCACGATCGCGCGATAGACGGCGTCTCCGGTCGGTTCGGCGGGGTTTGTGTGACCGAGAACGACGCGCTGTATCATGCTCTTGACGCCGTCTGCGCCTACGATCAAGTCCCCATGCACGACCTCGCCCGACGCGAGCGTAAGCGAGGGCGCGTCCGGGTCAACGCTCACCACCTGCGACTTGAGCCGGAGCGTCATGTGCGGTTCCGCGAGGTCGAAGAGGAGCTTGTGGAGGTCCGCGCGGTGGATGTGGTAATACGGCGCACCGTACTTGTCATCCATGTCCGCCCAGCGCGTGTAGCCCACACGCTCGCCTGAGCTGTATCGCCTGAGGACGATGGCTTCGGGCCGGACGCCGACGGTCTCGAGGGCGGCACCTGCGCCCCAGCGGCGGAGCAGGCGGGAGACGTTCGGGGTGACCTGGATGCCTGCGCCGACCTCGCCGATTGCGGCGGCGGCCTCGAAGATAGTCACTTTGTGTCCGGCCTTGCCGAGACAGTGCGCGGCGGCGAGCCCGCCCATCCCGCAACCGACGATGAGGACGTGGAGCTGATGCGAAGCATTGCGGCCGTTGTAGAGCACGGTGTGCTGAGATGCGCCCTTTGCGCTAGCGGCGGTGTGTGCAGAGACGGGGGAGACCATGATGAGGCGGCGGAGAGCTGGCAGGGGAAGATGTCATTAAGCCGGAGGAGAATGTGGGGTAGAAATAGTATGGAGAGGGATAAACGGTTTAGACGGAGGCGGCGTCAGCCAGCGGTAGCCCTGTCCGGGGCGTCTGCCCGTCAGCCCCTTCAGAATGCTCATGCACTCATCGAGAAGCGCGGTACGCACCATCACTGGAACTGTGCGGACAGAAGTTGGGCTTACCTTAACGAGCGCGGGATACTCACACCCCGTCCCAGGCCCGAGCGACTCCTTCCCGTCGGCGCACAGGGCTCGCGGTATGCCGCCGGGATTGCTGCACCCGCGTAAGGGAACCGTGTCCTCACGTGGCCACTTCTCCGCTGCGCGCGCACCAGATATAGTGCCATGTTCCGAACGTCTCCAATGGTCCGTGCGCGGATTCGCCCAGTCGGAGCTGAGCTAGAACCTGAGAAAGGGAAGGTGAGATTGCGCACTAACCTCGCGAGGGACTTTGGGCCAAGGCGCTTGCCCAGGCTGCTCAGGAGATCGGGTAGATCGGTTATCTCATTATGCCCGATCGCCGCGGGTGGTGGCCCGTGGGTGGTGAGACTTCGCAAGGCATTCGTCCTCACTTGAGTGCTTGGTAGCAAGTATCGTGGCTCCGTATGCATGTTCTAAACATGTTTGGCATCATCATAACGCCCAGGAAGCAGGAGCATCAAAGCTTACGAAGTTTGGATCCTTGCAGCTGGAAGCGGCGACTCTGCGAACGTGGTATTTAGAGCATGACAGGTCAGGACGGGCGCAATCTTCAAGGGATAATAATCGCTTTGATCTCATAGTCTCAGGCGGGTTTCGGTCTACGGCCGTTACACGGTAAACCTCCGTGACATCTCGTGACATCCGCGTGGATTGGACCAATGCGATAAGTCATACGCGTACGTCACGTACACTCCAACTCCAAGGAGCGTGTACACATGTAAGCTGACTCTTGTCACTTCGATTCCGAAGCCAAATTCGCGTTATTCTTGTCAACGAGCGCCTTCACGGCTTGGGCGATCTCGACCGCTCCCTGTTCAATACCCTTAGTCGGCAAGTAATCGCAGTGCGCGGTGCTACACACTTACCGGGGTATCAGAGTGGCAGCAAATAGACACCTCGGAGACACCGTCGGAAAGAGGTAGCGCACCACCCACGGTCGTGATCTTCTTCTCGTCGAGTAATCTGTTTACCCTATCTTTGACCTCTCGGAGAGGGACGGCGTCGTGCTTTCTAAGAGCGTGCGGTATGCCGGTATCAGTAAGGCTGCAATTAGCAAGCTCGTGCTACGAGTAGAGAGCGCTCAGTAATCAGCAGCTTCCCCTCGGCACTGTAGTCTAGATCTGCGAACCATTCTGAGAAGCATAGCATGAGCGATGCGGGCGGGTGTGCTGACGAGAGTAAGAGATAGACATACCTGCAATAAAAGGCACGCCTAGCTCCGTACAAGCGACCTGGTGACATGTCCCTGCGAGACCCATGAAAGGCACATTGAAGAGTTTCGCGACGCCGACGACAGCGCGGGCCAGCGCCATATCTCGCGCCGTCATACCGTATACGGCTCCGTGTGGCTTGATCTGTCATCTCCTTCAGAGCCCCCCTTTCACTCGCTTCTGCAAATACTACTCACATGGTTCAAGGAAACGCCATGCAAAGCAAGAAACCCGGTGAGAGCCCCAACCTGGTAGATGAAGCATGACGCAAGCTCGTCCTACATCTTCATCAGCACAGCCCTTTTCATATAGCACCACGACATACCGGCTCCATAACCATCTCGCGTCTACCCCAACCCTGTCTGTCCGGGAGCGAAGGGTGGGCACCAACCAAGACGTTATTTTCCTTCGCGATTTTGACTGTCGTATTCATGATGGAGAAGTCTCTATAAAAGGTAAGTTTGTCAGTCATGCCCCAGTCTCAGTAATCCTCACCATACTCACGACGCGTGAAAACCACACGCAACGTTGGCCAAGTGGATGGTTTTCATCAATGCCTCGTCATCGCCCTGTAACCCGCGTTCGTGTTATGAGCGACTATGTCGAAGATCTTCGTCTACTCACAATCGTGTAAAGGGCAAATCCCTGGGGAAGATATCAGCATCATGTTTTGCCAATGTCGTGCTCGCGATGAAGTTAACATGGTTGAAGGTGGCGAAAATGCGAAATGAACCAAGTCAAGAAGATAAGCGCCAGGCAGATGACTTCCGTGTAAGGCAGCTATGACACAGCGCCTAACACGACTTGTAAGTCCACCACCACCACCACCATCACTGGCTAATCTATAGTAAGGTCCGCCTATGCCTCACCACAAGAAATAGCTAACAACTATACGCAGGCTTATAGCGAACAAGAGCATGGCATAACGCACCTCGCCCATATCGCAGTTCACCGTTGCGCGAATCCTCGGCGCCATGATGATAGCAGTCTTGGAGAAGCCAGTGAGTCGTCAAGAACACAACACTGACTTGCTCACGAAACATCTTTGCAGTATATGTACCCTGTATAACTGCTGCAGCTGAGTTCGCTACGATAACACGAGGTCATGGGATACAAGTCTATTCCTACCCTGTGGGACCGCCCATGCTCTCCACTCTTCCCTTCCCATGCTATCGCACTGCGGTCATACGCCGTATAGAACACTGATAATATAGGTATGAATTTTTGTACACTACATTCTTTGCCTTCGCGATGTCTGCCTCACCATTCTCCTCGATGGCGGCGACAGCAAAGCATGGAACCCACAAGATCCTCGTCGCAAACCGCGGAGAAATAGCCGTGCGCATCCTCAGGACAGCCAAACGCCTCGGCCTTCGAACCGTGGCGATATACACTCCTGCGGACTCGGCCGCACCACACATCGCCCTCGCCGACGAATCAGTCGCGCTCTCCACGTTCAGCGCCGACGACCATACAGCCAACTCGCGCGGATACCTCGACGCAGACGCGATCGTCACCATATGCAAGAGTCGCGAGGTCACGCTCGTCCATCCGGGATATGGCTTCCTGTCCGAGAACGCAGCGGTCGCGCAGATGGTCGCGGACGCGGGTGTGACGTGGCTAGGGCCCCGCGCGGAGACTATTGACGCGATGGGCTTGAAGCATCGCGCGCGGGAGCTGGCAAGGGAGGTGGACATGCCGGTTGTCCCGGGGTCGGACGGGCTGCTGAGAGACGCGGAGGAAGCTGCAGCGCTGGCGGAGCGGATAGGCCTTCCGGTGATGCTGAAGTCGACCGCTGGGGGAGGCGGGATGGGCTTGGTCGTGTGCAAGACTGCAGATGAGATTCGTGACAAGTTACCATCTACCCAGGCCCGTGCTCAGGTGAGTCATTCTGTGATCCGTCCATAACATCGCCTTCTTACACCGTCCTAGGCATTGTTCAACAATGACGGGCTGTTTGTCGAGAAGTACTACCCCGCTGCTCGTCACGTTGAGGTTCAGGTAAGGGTTGCATTCGTCCCAGGAGCGGAGACGCTGACGTATTCAGGTGTTCGGAGATGGGTCAGGACACGCGATTCACATGGGCGAACGCGAATGCAGCGTCCAGAGACGGCACCAGAAGGTCATTGAAGAGGCGCCTAGTCCGTTCATGCTCAACCATCCGGGTATGCTCCATCCACTGCATTCGTTCGCTGTCGAGAGCTAGATTCGGTACTACAGGCATACAGCAGAAGATGTGGGCAGCAGCGGTTCGCCTTGCCGAACATGTCAAGTATGCATCGGCCGGGACCGTCGAGTTCTTAGTCGACGACGCGACCGGGCAGTTCTTTTTCCTCGAGATGAACACGCGGTTGCAGGTGGGATTGCACTTCGTCACAGCGCGTTGGGCTAACCGTTAACCAGGTCGAGCATCCAGTGACCGAGCAGATCAATCCGGGCCTCGATATAGTCGAGCTCATGATTCTGCAAGGAATCGCTGCGCGTGACAACCCGGGCGATCGAGGACTCCCCTCCCCGTTCTATAACCAAGCTCTTTACACGGTACCTCCCGATCAACGAAGACAACATGCGATCGAGGTCCGCGTCTACTGCGAGAATCCTTCCGCGCAGTTCAAGCCGTGCCCAGGGATTCTGCAGTACGTCGATTTGCCGTCCCATGACTGGCTGAGGGTCGACTCGTGGGTCGAGACGGGAACCACGATCACCCCGTATTTCGACCCGCTCGCGTGCAAGCTCATCGTCACGGGGCCAGATAGAGCCGAAGCAATCGAGCGACTCTGCACTGTGCTGGCGAGGACGAAGGTTCACGGCCCGCCCAACAACATACAATATCTACGGGCTATCTGCGAGTCTGATGTCTTCCGGGCGGGCAGCGCGACGACAGCCTTCTTAGAGACTTTCGCGTTCACTCCAAGGTTGTGCCTTTCTATCTAGCTTTTCCCATCTATATACTGACATCAAATACCAGAGCTTTCACAGTTCTGAGTGGAGGGATCGAGACGACAGTCCAGGACTACCCGGGGCGACGCATTGGTCTGGGGATGCCCCGCAGCGGCCCGATGGACTCGTTCGCGTCCCGGACTGCCAACATCCTCGTCGGGAACCTTGTAGGAACGGAGGGCCTTGAGACGACGCTCACCGGCTGCCGTCTCCTCTTCCACGTCCCCGCCACCGTTGCAATAACCGGGGCCCCAGCACAAGTGACGGTAGACGGAGTAGAAGTGCGCATGTGGGCGCGTGTCGTCGTCCCGGCCGGGGGCAAGCTTGTGATCGGGACGACGAAGGGTGCGGGTATGCGCACGTACCTCGCGATTAAGGGCGGGCTGCCCGACGTCCCGCTCTACCTCGGCTCGAAGGCGACGTCGATGGGCCTCGGGGGCTACCAAGGCCGGCCTCTCACGGCCGGGGATCACCTCGCTCTTGTGGCAGAGTCAACTCCTGCCACCTCCGACCCGCCTGCAGATGCGGTCGCTCTTCCCGACTCGCACGTCCCGTCCTACCCCGCCGACGGCGACTGGGCGATCCGCGTCCTCCCCGGCCCGCAGTGCGACCGGACTTTCGTCACCCCGCAGGGGCTCGCGGAGTTCTTTGGGGCACGGTGGACGGTGAGCGCGTCGAGCAACCGAATGGGCGTGCGCCTCGAGGGCCCTGGGCAGATCCGCTGGGCGCGAGAAAGCGGCGGGGAGGGCGGGTCGCATCCGAGCAACATCCTCGACAACGGGTACGCATTTGGGGCGGTGAACGTGAACGGAGATACCCCCGTCATTCTCACGCACGAGGGCCCGGACATGGGCGGATACGTGTGCTTGTGCACGGTGGCAAGTGCGGACATGTGAGTGGCATGCACCGAGTCTTCTTGGTCTCGAGTAGAAACTGCTGAACGTTGTCTGTGTTTGTGTCCAGGTGGAAGCTGGGCCAGCTACGAGCGGGGAACACGGTCCGCTTCGTGCGGATCTCGTACGATCAGGCCGTCGCGCTGTACGAAGAGCAGGAGCAGTTCTTCACCGCTCTTGAAACGTCTGCAGGCTCGTCGACACCTCTTGCAGTGCTCCCTCCCCTCCCCACATCTCTGTCTCGTGCGGACCCGGACGCGTTGTTAGCCGAAGACACCGACGTCGACCCGCGCCTGCACACCATCCCTGCCGACCCAGCTTCAGGACGGCCGGGGGTCGTCTTCCGTCAGGCTGGCGACGGCGCGATCCTCGTCGAGTTCGGCGAGATGGTGCTCGACTTCGGCGTACGCGCGCGGATCCACGCGTTCGAGAGCGAGGTCACGCGGCGTGCTATTCCCGGCATCTGGTCCCTCGCACCGTGCATCCGCTCGACGATGGTGAGTCCCGTCTCCCTCCGGTCTGTTGTGTGCACGGTGCCGCGTGTTGTGTTCCACGCGCGCTCTGATCCTCCATCGTACAGGTGCACTTCGACGTCGGACGCACTTCGAGAGCCGCGCTGCTCGCTGCGCTCGTGTCCGCCGCGTCCGCGCTCCCGGCGGACGGCGGTGCGTTGACGTTCCCCGGGCGGCGGATCACGTTCCCGATGGTGCCCGACGACCGGTGGTGCCGCGAGGCGCTGGCGCGGTATGCGCGGAGCGTGCGCTCGGAGGCGGTCTACCTCCCGAGCAACGTCGAGTACCTCGCGCGGAACAACGGGCTAGGGAGCGGCGCGGACGCGTTGGAGAAGCTTGTGCGGACTGATTATGTGAGTGTGCCGTCTTCCCAGCCTGTGCCGCGGACATGGCTAGAGTGCTCGCTGACGTGGACTGGGGACGCAGTTGGTACTCGGAGTGGGCTTCTACCTCGCCTGTCCGTTCCTCGTCCCGGTGCGTGTCGCACCCGGCCCTCTTGGATCCTCGACGTTGACCATGTCCAGATCGACCCGCGCTGCAGGCTCGTCGGCCAGAAGATGAACCCGTCACGGACGTACACGCCTCGCGTGAGTACTTGACCAATGAGTGATGCCCATGCACAGTGCACACAGCACACACGTTGACTATCTTCATCGACGAACGGCCGTCGGTGAGCACAGGGCGCGATCGGCATCGCGGGCGTTGTCGCGGCGATCTACCCGATCGAGTCGCCGGGCGGGTACCAGTTGTACGGGCGTACGCTCCCCCCGTGGCAGACGTGGGGCAAGGGCCGGGACTTTGCGCCGGAGAGCCCGTGGCTGCTCCGCCCGTTCGACCAGGTGCGTCCACGCCTTACTACAGGCTACAGGCTGTCGTTGACACGTTCGGACTCGCGTGCCCGTGGCACCGTTCGGGTCGCAAGGTCGCGTTCAAGGCGGTGAGCGAGGAGGAGTACGTAGAGGTGAGTGGGCGTGCACGTACCTAGGCTTAGCTGACGATTCGGACGTCCCCTCGTGTGCTCACTAGGCTGAGAAGGCGTTCGATGCCGGGCAGTACGTCTTCGAGGTACGTCGCATCTCGCCTGGAGCATCGTTCCAGTGCTCTTGAGCGTTGACAGTGGCACGTCTTGCAGATCGAGGACCGGACGTTCTCGATGGCGGAGTACAGCGCGTTCGCGGAGAGCGTAGCGGACGAGGTCCTGAGCTTCAAGCGCGGACAGGCAGCGGGAGTGGCCGCCGAGGAGATGCGGTGAGTCTGCGTTGACTTGGGACGTGCGTGCATGCTCACGCGAGGCGCGGCAGTGAGCGAGAGTCGTTCGCGAGCTGGGATTGTAGACGTCGCGAGGAGATGGAGACCCGCCGAGCGGCTCCGTCCACTGACAACCCACCCTGTAAGTGCTCCTCGGTGCTGGAACGTCGTCGAGGAGGACGAATGGCGTTGACTGACCTCACCCTGCGCGGCTGCGAAGTGGACGACCGTGGCGAGCGCGGGCCGTGCGTGACGGCGTCGTTGACGGCGACGGTTTGGAAGATCAAGTGCGCCATCGGGGACGTCGTGCGGTCCGCCGAGGACGTGCTCGTGATCCTGGAGGCGATGAAGACGGAGGTGAACGTAGAGGCTGGGGACGAGTGCGTTGGCCGGAAGGTGAGCGGGTTTGGGAGGAACGTGCGGGAGGGCGCGGTGGTGCAGGCGGGAGATGCGTTGGTATTCTTTGAACATTAGCACTTCAACACGTATATATACTGTGCATATCCAAATTGTTGACTGCCACCTTGATGTTGTCAAGGGTCTTTTCGCGCAGTGTTCTGGTACGGGATCTCGGTGACTGCTGAAGCGCTGAAGTTTGAACTCCATGTTATGACGCCTTAAGTAGTACGATGGCGGATGCGTTCATATCAGGATCAATTCAATTTCAGTAAGACAGGAGTCTGCTTGATACTGTACTGTGGAAAGTAGAAGGCACAACTGGGGATGGAAAGTAAAAAAAAAACCACCTGGCGGCACAGTTCCGACACGGGGAATCGAACCCCGGGCTATCGCGTGAGAGGCGATAATGTTAACCCCTACACCATATCGGACATGTTGCTTAAGCATAGTCACACATACACTGACGAGGAGGTGCAAAGAGTGAGAGAGGAGCGCTGTTTTAGCGAGGCCCGGGGAGACGAGCCGAGTGGTGCGCACGCTGTCGGTCGTTGTCCTCGACGGCGACGACCACGTCCTGCTCACCCTCCGCCCCCAGTGCCAGGAAGATGGCCTCGCCCGCCCACGTCGGCCGAGAAGATGCCGTTGAGGAGGTCCACGCTGCGCAGAGCCTCCCCCACGCGTCCTCGGCAGCTCGGCATGCCGAAGACGCAGACGCGGCACAAACGTTGAGTCCCTCGAGCGGCATCGTCCCCATCCCCCTCCACGACCAAAATAAAGCATCTTCCAAGTCTTCCTTCGCTGCCGGCGACCTCGATGACGATCCCCGTCCTCCCCTTCCCCGCGGCTGTGAGTCCTCTCTCCGCTCCTCCATCATGCACTCCCCGACCATGTCCCAGTCTGGTCGCCCGAGCTCGCACCCCTCCGCCGCGAATACTTGAAGATCATTGGCCGCGCGACGGCGTTGATCATGGTCTTGATGTGGATCTGTCTTCCCGTGTAAGTCCGAGGACGGCACGCATACATGCATCCATACATACGGCCCCGCTGACGCCCGTTCGGAACAGCTACTGGGGCGCCCTCTCCAACTCGGCCAACCTGACAGGCAACCTCGAGGCGTGGTTCATCGACCGCGATGGCGCTCGTGTCGGCCAGGGCCTCGTACAAGCCGTCCTCAACTACTCTGCGCCGGGGCCCCAGCTCGACTGGAAGATCAAGGCGTCCCGCGACGTCGGCAACGACGACAACGTCCAGCGTATGATACTAGAAGACCGCGTGTGGGTCGCAGTCGTTGGTGAGCATCTTCTCTCTCTCCGGAACATATTCAGCACGCTGGCATCGGGACAGCGGCATCTCGGTGTACCATCGCATCTCCGCACATCAACTATTCCATCTCGAGCCGAGCTTCTCGTTTGTTTATGCCACTCCGTGGATGCTCGTGAGAACCACGAGGTGCGGGTCTTGACGCAACATCTCACCTGATATCCTGGATGTGCGGCTATGATCCCTATACTTGTGCCGGCTCTGATATATGCCCACCACCGGTTCAATTCCGCGAGTTGGGGTGCACTAGGATGGCGGTCGCCCTCGACGGCTGGCTGCGTAAATGATATGTCTGCGGTCTCGTAGCCAGTCTGCTGGAGCGCGTCTGAGAAAGGCAGGCGAACACGAGCTGCTCGTTCTCCTGCTATTTTTGGACGACTGGCTACGAGACCAGCTATGTGTCTGGTAGACGATAACGGCATGGCTTCCGACACTGCTCGATCCCTCCCCGTTGCTGACGCGTCTGGACGTGTACCGTCACACTTGCATGTCACACCCCATCCTCGCTATATATGTTGGCACCCGGGCACTTGCTAGCTGCTTTCCATCTCTCCCTCCTACGGCCACCCTACTAGACGCCGTATCTTTCCCTTTCGCTACCGCGCAGACATGCAGCTAAATTTACCCTTTGAACTCGGCAGTTCAGCCGAATGCGACCACCCAACTATCGCGGGCCCGTGCCAACGGTGATACAACTTATGACCCTTCCTCTGCAATCAAGGTCTTCTATTCGCAAGTGCGACATTCGCCCTCTCTTCGCTTCGCGTCTCCTAACGGGACACTCAGGCTCGCCAAGAGATCGCTACCGGGAACTACCTCGTCCCGCTCACCACCCAGATGCTCCAGTCGACGACGACCGCGTATTCCTCGCAGACAGCACAACGCTATTTCGCGCAGATCAACTCGAACGGCGAGCCCAATGCCACGGCGCTGCGGTTGATCGCGAACGCGCCCCAGACGATCACCCCGGGCATCAGCTGGACGATGGTCAATCTCCGGCCGTACAACGCCCCAGCCGCCCAGGCCGTCACCCTTGTCGGCAACATATTCTTATGCATCTTTGCGTGAGCCCCTCTCGTACACTCGTTGACGCACAACAATTCACACAGCACCCTCTGCAGGTTTATGATCGTACGTCGTGTTCACAAGGGCTTGGAACAATTCTGACAGCCTCCTCAGACTATGGCGAACTCGACGGCGCGCGCCCTCGTCGCCCCGCACATGCCGTTCCTGTCCTATATAGGGCTACGGATATCAGTTCCGCTCCTGGCGTACTTCCCGCTGAGCATGAGCTACGCCCTCATCAACGTCGCTTTCAAGCTCCCGCTAGGCACAAAGTGCGTAGCCTCCGCGTCATCGCGTCAAGTCACGCTTATGCATCCTGGACACAGGTTCGGAGATAGTGCCGGGTTCATCCTGTCGTTCTTCTACATCTATCTCGGAATGGCCGCGCTGGGCCTGTCGATCGAAGCCATGATCACGATCCTAACGCCGCGGTTTGCGCCATTCTTCCTCTTCACACTAGTGCGTATTCCGCTGTCTCTGGGTTATCTCCCTGACCGTGCGTCATAGATCCTTTACAACGTCTCTCCGGTGGTTCTTCCCGACGAGTTGCAGAATCCGTTCTACAGCTATGGTAACGGCTTCCCTATTTGGTGAGTGTGATCTGTCGCCTCGTGCAAGCCGACACTGATACACTTTCATCCAGGAACCTGTAAGTCGATAGGCGGCATGTACGACGCAATCGCTGACCCCCAGTTCCCGCAGTTCGCAGGCTCTCCGAACTATAATGTTCGACACGAACTCTCATCTAGGCCTCAATGCGGCGGTCATCGTCGCATGGATCATCATGTCGTGTGGAACACTAACAGTCTTTACTTGGCTCATGCGCCGCATAGACCTGCGCCGGCGCGCGCGGGCGATCCGACCAAAGTCTCCGACGAAGGCGAAGACGCTGTCAACCGTGGAGAAGGGCAAGGAGAAGAGCGTAGATTAACGCTTCACGTTGTCACTAACAAGCCTAAGGCACATCCTAGTCGTTGTATCGTTGGATAGTCGTCATGTTATGTATCATATCGCTGTCGTGGGAACTCGCGATATGTACGTGCTCCTCTTACATGCTCTGTAGTGCCCATTCGCTCATCCTCCTTGGCATGGCTAACGTTCAGCAGAGCCTGCGACCCTCCGGAGCGGCGGCGCGGGCTGCTAGTCACTAGTTGCTCGCCAGCCCACCTACTCAATGCACGCGAGATAAGAATGCGACCTTCTTGCACGGTGCCTGATGGAAGCACACCACCGTGCTCGGCGAGCACCACATGCCCCGCCTGCCTATCGCCGGCCATGAGATACTTATAAGTAGTGATCGCCCAGCGTGAGTGTCTTGTCGGTCGCGAGACTCGATAACCTTCCTTTCCCTCCACGCCCAACCCCCGGCAATCAGCGTCGAACGTCTGTCCGCGATGTCCTCACCAAATGCTACGTCGCTCCGCAAAGCCTCCGAGGCCGGCTCGTTCAGTGACAAGGAGAAGGATCTCGAGAAGGTCGCCTCGCCGAGGGACTACGAGGAGCCGGGCAGCGAGGAGGGCGTGAATGTCGGCCTACACGAGTTTGCACTCGCGAAGCGGTCCGGGTTGCGCGTCACTGCGGAGGAAAACCGGCGGTGAGTGTTGATATCGCGCTATGGTTCTCGTCCTTGCATCGACACTGATCGTGCGGGCTACCAGGATTGCAAGGAAGATAGACTTTTATATTCTTCCGATGGCGAGTGTCGGGCGTTGGCTGTTATCTGACGTGCGGCGGTCGCTTATCGCGCTCGATGCAGCTGTGCTTGTGCCAGGGACTAAGCTACTGTGAGCGACGGGCGTCGTTACCCGTATCGTCTGCTCATTGTCGAGCTCACGGTTTACCCATGACGCGCAGTGGACAAGACCGCGTACGTCACCCATATCTTCGAGCAGTGCGTTCCGACGGAAATCGCTGACACCTGAGGGGGTGGCGCAGTCTGAATTATGGGAACCTGTACGGCATGAAGGCGGCGCTGCACCTGTCCGGTGACCAGTTCAACTGGTTCGCGAGCAGTGAGTTGCGTTCGCACCGTTTGTCCTTCGACGTGCTGACCGGGGATCGTGGAGCGAAGTCTTTTAGTAGGCATACGTCTTAGCCGCTCGCGTCCTCGAGGTCTGACCGTGTGCTGCGATCGCCAGCATAGGGTACCTCGTCGGGAACTATCCCGACAGCTGGCTACTGCAGCACTACCCGACGGGCAAGGTCCTCGCTATCAGTACGTCCTGGCCTTTCGGCATGTGCTCGATGCTGATTCCAGGGCACAGCGACGTTCATCTGGGGCATGATCGTCATCACGTACGGCATATACGCCAATTACTAGCAGCTGGAAACCCGTACTGAGTTACCTACACATAGGACTCCGGCATGTACAAACTTTGCGGGGACCGTGGCGAACAGGTACGGATGAGATGGTGTTCAGAGAGGTGCGTTCGCGAGCTCACGTGTCTATCTCGTAGATTGTTCCTCGGGATGCTCGAGGCGATAGTTACGCCCGGGATGACGATCCTGACGTCGATCTGGTATTCACAGTCCGAGGTGCCGTTCCGGTCTCTCATCTGGTACTCGTTCAACGGCTGGGCGGGCATCTTCGGGGGTTTGTCGCGTACGGCGTGCGTCGCTCGTTTTCTGCCGTGCATATCCGTAGCTGACGGCCCCGGGGGCACGTGTCGTCTTGCAGATTGGACACGTCGAAGACCCGGAAATCGCGCTGTGGAAGTACATTTTCCTCATTCTCGGAGGTATGAGCATCATTTGTGAGTTCTGCACGTTGCTCGCTGGTTGCTCAGGCTTGCCCTTTGGCTCCGAGTCCGCTAACGTTCATCAGTCGCTGTCGCCCTGTGGTTCTTCTTTCCCGACTCGCCGGTCGACGCGCGCTTCTTGACGCAAGAGGAGAAGGTCCTCGCCGTCAAGCGCGTCGCCGAGGCGAAGGTCGGTGTGAAGAACACGAAGTTCAAGTGGTACCAGGTGAGCCTCGGCCCCATATTGATCGTCCATGAACATAGTCATGGTCTGATTACATTCGCTTCCTGCAGATCCGACACGCTCTGGTCGACCCGAAGACGTGGCTGCTTTTCGTCGCGTCTATCGCTGCGCAGATCCCGAACGGGTGAGTGCTCGGGCCCCGCCTTGTCTTGTGGACGCGAACTTGGTTCTCCACTCACAGATGCACAGGATCGTGTCAAACTTCTCCACTATCATCATCAAAGTACGTTCTCCGAGTTGCTCCCCGTGTGCCCCTGCTGATCCGCCTCTATAAGGGTCTCGGCTTCACCACGCTGCAGAGCACGCTGCTCGACGCGGCGTCGTCCGTGTTCCAGATCGGGAGCCTGCTCGTCGCCGGGTACGTGCCTACCCTGCGCCCTGTCTCTGGGCTCTCCTTGACATCGGCGCGTCGTCCAGGTTCGTCTGCATGCGGTTCAAGAACAGTGAGTGCGCAGACGTCTGTGGGGGATTCGGAGGGTGCTCAGCTTGCGCATGCTCCGTACAGTGCGTGTGATCACGATGGCGCTCGGGAATACTACCTGCATTATCGCCGCGGCGTGCTTGATCTACCTCCCGGACGAACAGAAGTGGAGCCGTCTGGTCGCGTACTGGTTCACGAACTTCCAGGTGCGATGCTGGACTTGCTCTCGCGCGGGAGGCGTTGGAGCTGACAGCGCGAGGGATACACAGTCCGTCGGGTTCTCGCTCTCGCTGGTGATGATCTCAAACAACGTGAGACTCAGAGAGACTTTGCCTTGATCTCTGACAATGGGCCGTGATACGCAGGTTGGCGGATTTACGAAGAAGACGTTCACGACCGCCGTCACGTTCATCGGCGTATGTCTGTTTCGTTTCCGATCTTGCGTTGAGCGCATGCTTATGGCTGACGCGTAGTATTGCATCGGCAACATTATCGGGTGGGTTTATACTTGTACCCGCCCTGTCCTGATGCTGATGCTGCCTTAGACCTCATTTCTTGATCGTGAGTCTGAGCAAAGCGACACTTGCGAATCAGTCAAAGCCTGATTCCGTCGCCAACAGGACAGCGAAGCACCCAGATACATCACGGGGATTGTGAGTATTCAGCCCCCGTACGAGTGTCCATACGCTGACCATTGCGCTACAGAAAGCGATGTTTATCGGTATGTCCTTCTAGCCTCTGAGTTCCGTCCATGTTCAGGGTTCGCTTACGCTCATCGCGATCCGTCCGTCAGGCTATGTCATCAAGACCAGTCAGTTTTTGGGTGTCGAACCTTGAATTCCATTACTCATTCATGTTTGATCCAGTATGCCACCTCGCGTTGGGCGCATACATGTTCTGGAGCAACATCAAGGTGCGTAGTCTTATTCCTTCTATCCTATTCGTGTTTCTTACGGGTACTATGTTTGCGAACGTCAGCGCGACCGCGAGCACGGACCGGTGACGTCACTGGAAGATCAGCTGAAGGGCGAAGGTGAGCCTCACTGAGCGTCGGATGTCTTTTGTGTCGTTCGTGTTTTGACTCGCTGAATGCGATCGAACAGAGGCTGGAATGCATGACTTGACGGAGATGGAGAACCCTTACCATCGGTGCGTTGCGAGCTGTCCCCGTCGAGGTGTGCATAAATGCTCATTGGAGATGACATGCATGCAGGTATGTCTTGTGAACGACAGGATACAAGGGGATGTGAAATATTGTATCATGTTGCAATGAAAGACAACGACGCCCGCCGCTACGTATCGCATGTTGCTCGCCGATGCTCCATAGCTCCAGCCGCAACGGCGTGCTTCAGGTCTACATGTAGAAGACTGTCTCTCTATCATCTCACGGCTTCTCGGATGGCTTTGACGCCTTGCGCGCAGAAGTAGCGTCTGTGAACATTCGCGCGACGAGACACATAGCGGCACGGCACTGGTGAGCGTTCATATGCACGACTACTCGGCGGCGGCGGGGGGCACTGACGCGACAGGCATTAATCCACCGTATGCTGCTCATGCGAGCGCCGCCGCCGTAAGAACACCTCAGCTCATCCCGCTCCAACTCCGACGCGTGAGGGACAAGCGGAGCTGTCAGACGTTCATCCCATGATCGTAGGGAGCGACAAGCATCTCGTCAGAGAGCATGCTAGATGTGAACGAGGAATTAAACACTCGAGGTGCAGCTTCATAACGCAACTCAGTTCGGGCGCTGACACAAATCAGACTATCTGTAGTACTACATGATCGTATGAATGCACGCAAACATTAGATGTCGCATGTCGCAAGTATACTACGAAAGCACACTTCACCATGGTGGCGAATCCTCGCTCGAGTACGGTTTGTATCGGTCAGGTGGTAGCTGACATAGAGCGGTTCGAACGCACTCGGGACAAGATTCACGTAGTACGTGGCGGATATGCAAAGAGTGGCTCACCTGTCATTACAGTAATCATTTAGGATGCACCTGCCAACACGGCGAACATTACCGCCGGTACGGGCATATATAAGCACTATCGCTCGTAATGGTTCTGCAGCAATTGCACACTCTGCATCGCTCAAGTGAGCATCTACCGTCTCCGACCTTCCCGAGAGACGACTGACCGTTGTCTCGGTACTCCCAGCATGCACTTCAATCGTGTTAAACTCGCTCTCTCCCTCCTTGTAGTCAGCTACCACTGCCGCTACCGTCGCGGCGACGACGCTCGAAGCTCGACAGAGTTTAGGGTTAGTAACCCGGCGAACAGTGCTGCGAGGGGTTCATGTGTGTGCTCGGGGTGCGTCTCACATCGTGCTGGATGGCGATAACTTTCCTCGTTCCATACCAATGCGCATAACAGGCCTGCCTAACTGATGTACCGTTTCTTGACGCGATTCTCTACGAAGGCGTGAGTGTCTCCTACTCGGCCCTCTAGTCGAGGGGAAAGGATCTAATCTGACGGCGTGTTTGATCTCTGCGCGCTTCCCTTGTAGATTTGAGCGTGCCGTACACCACGAACGAGGACCGGTGACGTGACTCGGACATGAGGTTCGGACTGTCAACTACCTGACATTGTACTTCGAAAGGCGGTACTACACAACTGCTTCTGTCCGCTCTGATACAGACAGTCTTTGCCTAAGATGATCGACTATCATATATCTTACTAAGTTCCCCGCCTGTAGCGACGACACGCGACCGCCCACGCGTTCCAAAGTTATCACTCGCCACTCCTGCTCCTACCAGCTATTTTAGACAGATTTGATTGACTAATGAGTATCCCACCAACAACACATGGCCATGATGCAGCCCGATAGAGCTGCGGGAGAATATCCGATGTCGGAACGCTTAAACACAGGTCCGTCTACTCTCTCGTCGGAGGCAGCAGTGACGTCAACTGAGCCTGGCAGATCCAATATACGTGAGCACTCTGTGTAGATGTCACTAGGTGAGGCGATGAAGGACTGAATATATTGTGGATTCGGCGATCGCAGGTCGGCATAATTGAACAAGGTAAGCATTCGGAAAACAAGGGAGATACACGAATGAGAGACTCCAAAACATCTGTGGATACAGTCGCTAGAAGTCAGTGCCTACTTACGACTGCGGGGTGAATATTCCACGGTTCAGCAAGTTCAATGCGTGCGCGCAAAAGGCGACTAGAGAAGGCCGGCAGGAAGGCAAACCTGTTGATCAATCCCGGTCGTCGCATCAGTTCTGACGTTCGAGGTCGTCTGGGAGCCACGGAAAACTCACTCCGACGGGGAGACCGAGAGCACCGGTGCTGCAGACCGAAGCCCCGCCAGGGCAGGAGGCGCAGTCGGCGTCCGCCTCGCACGTGTTGACGCAGAGCGCAGGCAGGCAGCGCTGGATAGCATCACAATGGAGACGGTACGGTCAGATGCAGCTTTTATGGAGGGACGGACGAGCACTCACGTTCAATATCGGGGAGCACTGGGCTTCGGCGCAGCACGCGGTGGCATCTCCGGGCGCGCACGAGTCGAGAATGCAGGTCTGGCGGGCCTGGAGAGTCGCAGCTGCGGCTATGTTGGCGGCGGCGAGGACGGCGACGGCAATGGCGGAGGTGAAGTGCATGATCCTAGGGATGGAAGGAAGAACGGTGAGTGCTGTGCCATGACGGAGTCGGGAGAATTGAAGAGATGCTCACTTGGGTGGTGTTCAAGTAGCGAGTGCTGAGAGGGCAGTTGCTGGAAAGAGTACGCTGTCGGTCGTCCAGCCTTTATGCTCTCGGCAACATTTTTGTTGGGTGTGTTTGTTCCGACGACTCGCATATCCTCTACGTGAGTAGTAGCGCATCATCATTCTCGAGCGATGTGCCCGGCTGACAGTCCTGTTCGTCTGGCGACACCTTCCGGAACCACCTCCACATGTGTTGGGAATGTGTTGTCGACAACTCCGACGGCGTCGAGTGTATACAACATCACAAGCTTGGCTACTTGTGTGGGTAATTTCACTGCGCTCTGTCCGAGAAGGGAGTGAGTGATCCTGCGTCGAACGACAGAAGCGAGAACACGTGCCGGCTAATAAGCTATAGCTAGAATGCCTCCGAGCGTAGAAGCCATCCGTGACCCGGGTCGCCAACGTAGGCTTTCACCACGGCTACCCCTAGTAGCCGGCCGCGTACGCACTGGGATCAGCTAGCAGGTGGGGTCGATATATCTACAGACAGCGACTGCTGGTGCATGCGATATCCTCCTCGTCTGACGACAACAGGCGGGTCTGACTGGCGCAAAACTGCCAGTTAGAGTAGCCGTTCGATGTAATCTGGGCGCGAACGCGTAGGTTCCTTGGCTTCTAAGCTGTGTATCTCCGACGTGATCACTTGCCAGGCAGCACGGTGCTGGTTTGCATGCATCTGAGCTGCGACATACCGGTACGATCACTCGCATGGTGCAATTTTAGGGCTCCATGTAGGCGAGGTAATCCATGCCCAGACATGCATTTCGTATTTGGAGGGCTAGAGAGAAGTTGTAGGCTCGGAATACCTGATGTCAAGGGGCGCGATGGGCAGCGCATCCTATTCCAGCTGCGATGTGATGAAGTCACACATAGGTTCACGTTGCCATTGACGCGGAGTCTGCGCATTCGCCAAGTTAGACCTACTATCGAGAGCCGCATGAGAGCCGCCGACCTATGATCTATCCCCGCCGTACGCCGAATCGTTGTTTCGCCGCGTATTTCTTCCACTTCTGAATATCTTCCCGAGCCAGTAGAAGGTCGAGGGTATAGAACTCCCGCGCTAGAACCTCATTGCTAGCGACGTGATGAACTGCGGAGTGACACGGTCTGTCATTGGAGCCGTCAGCGTCAGGCGCGTAAAAGGACACGCAGACACGTCAATGCACCGTGCGTCCTAGAAACGCAACGGAGGTACTAGACGAATCATAAGGTCCGTCGCCCCAGACTGACCTGCATAACCATGCGACCGAGTTCAACATCGCCTCCGGGTGCCACTTCTTCTTGCGGACCTTGTCGTGGACTTCGCGTGGTATGAGGTGGTGGTACGTCAGCGGCACCTCCCGCTCGCAGATTTCACATTCGGTCGTGCGCGTCTTGGACCACATTGGCGGAGGCGCGCACGCCTCGGCGACGTAGTCCCTAAGCACTCGTCTCAAAAAGCTCAAAGATGAGTCGGAATCCGCATTGGAGACGAGGCCACAGGAGACTAGCGTGTCTGAGAAGGACGGAGGTAGGTTCTCGAGGGGGAGATCGTCGACATCGGGAACTTGCGACCGATTTTCGTGTGTCGCTTCGTGGAGAGTAGGTGGTAGAGCCGGCCAGATCTCTTCCGCAAGGTACGAGGTGAAATCGTCGAGCGCGTCTGCATCTTCCAACTCGTCCGAAGACGGTCCTTGTACGCCTGGTTCGGCCAGGACGCGGCGCGCAAGGCAGTCCTTGAAGGTGGAATATTGCGGGGACCGTGGATCTGTGCTCATAGGTTTGGTATGTGTACAGGTTCAAGTCGGCGAGTGAGCTGTTAGTGAGATATATAGTGAGCTTCGAGCGAGAGAAGTGAGACTAAGTCCGTACTGATGATGCTCGTTGTGTTGAACAAAGTCAACATCGGCTCGATTCGGGTTGCGGAAGTGACGCATGCCTTCGGGTTAGGGCTACTCTGCGGTAGCCCGGCCCGCATCATCACCGGGATGCCCGAGTTGCCTGCCATGATAGAGTTGTACAGACACACATACCGCGGCTTTGAGAACGTACTGAGAGCAAAATCGAATTATCTGAGATAGCTGAGAGATTTTCGCCTATAGCAGGTTGTACAGTCGTACATATTTACGCTAGTAGAAACCGTCATCGTGACTGGTATGGTGAAGCGCCCTCTGAGTTCAACCGTAGTACTTACCGAGCTCTCGCGTTTCCCCATCACCCGCCTTCAATCCCTTCCCTCACAGTTACGGCCTCTTATGCTGTTAGAGCAGATATAGCTCACATGTATTTATTCTGACTCATATGACCACCTGAGTCAGTCGATGAATCATCATCAACGAACGCCCGAACTGAAGAACACTCTGAGTGTCTCGAGCCTCATGGTATGGGTATTCTACTCTGTCGAAGCTGTCATAGATGACCGAGTACTTCTCAGAAAGTCAAGGCAAAGCTTCAAGAGCAGTCACCAGAGTGCTAGTACATTGCGGGTGTGTTAATCTTGCATAGTCCGCTCACGGGCAAGTCGGAGTCGAGCCCTGTACATTTGTCGTTGTCCAGAGGTTGCCGTCAACGTACGGCACGCTGTTGTTCGTTATGCAGTGTAGGAGCTAATTGTCTCGCTTGCCCTGGTCCATGCTACGAGTTTCAGCCACCATAGCTACTGTGACAATCTGTCGCGTCTAACAGGGAGCTGGATGGTCAGATGACGAGGCTTTAGATGGTATATGCGGGCGGGAAGGTCGGGCAGTGGTTTTCAATGGCACGTGAGACATGCGCATCTGTTGGTAAGCGAGTCAATCCAACTGCCCATGGGAATATGCCATTCAATAGCTCCTAGTAGGCTCAACGCGTGCGATTCAGTACGCCTCTGGCACTACCGAGTCCGTCGGGACTTCTGGGTCATCACGATGCTGGACGCCGAGTCTCGCAAACCCTCATTGACAGAAACCGCCCGATACGCGACAAGGATGATCTCATCCTACAAGGAAGTTGGTGATCCGCGTCATTTAAGAACTACTTACTTCTTCTCCGGAGCCGTCAGGAACCGTACAGAACCAGGCTGCGCGATCCACATGTCTGCAAGATGTCGCACAACATGGGAGCAGCAAAGACCCTTATTTGACGTGCTCTTCCCAGCCCGGCTGCAAAGTTCCAGCCACCATAGTCTCTTTGACAGGGCGCCACTCTTCATAGGGCCTGTACAGGCCTGTACAGGCACCTAGTCTCATCAGATGATATGTCGGTACAACGCCTGCCCCATTGTGAGCGGTGGTTTGGGCGCGATCGCGAGCCTATGCATGGCTGTAGGTGATGCTGGGTGATGGGTCAAGTCAACGGGCATATGGTACTGGGGATTAAACTCTGCCAAATATATCCAGGAGCCGAGCAGGGAGCTGCTTCGCCGCCTACGATGTTTATGGTTATAGTCGAGCACGTGTCGGGTATTACAGTTGAGCGTGCAAGAGGACTCCGCGCACTCGCACCTCTGATGCATCTATAGTGAAGACATAGGTCTCAGCGACCTCAATACACGACTCTACGGAAAGGATACTTGAGATCCACTCAAGTTGCATCAATACGGTGTAGAATATCAAGTGTACTGGAGGTACGGGACAAATTTGCAAGAGTCTAACGCATTCCGAATTGTCGAACACACTCAATAACACGCGGCAGGGTTTACGGAATCTCTCACCGGACATCGAGGTACTAGATTGCGGTGAGAGGAAAATGTGCATCATGGCAACTTACTGAAGAAAATAATATTGTAGAAGAGACGGGTAACCGACTGGGGATGGTTCGTACTCCCGCTCGTTGCCAGTATAAAGAGGACAGCGACTCGCTCTGAGCTTGCAGCAACTGTCTACACAGAATTCGCCACTCCTATCTCAATTCCCTGCCATACAAGTACGCCTCGACGCGGCCATGTGCTCCCTATCACGCACTAATTTCAGCTTTTTCTCTTCAGGATGTACTTCGCTGCTGCCATCTTCGTAAAGCTCGTCGGTGCCGCCGCTGTTGCAGCGAACATCGCTGCTGCGGCCGCAACACTGGAGGCGAGACAGACATCATGTTTTCTGCAACCCTGCGGAGGGTCTATCGATCCAGAGTGCTGCGACGGCACTACGTGCGTTTCCCTGCCAATTCCGCTCCCCGTGGGGGTGAGTGACTCCCTCACGACCAGCTCGAGGCCTCTTTGCTGACCGGTATTTATGCATACTCATCTAGGTTTGCGCTCCTGAAGCCTGTGCCCTAGCTTGCACCAGTGACAGTGACTGCGAAGCTTGCCCGAGCGGCCTGAACACCTGCACCAAAGTTGTAGGCACGGAAGGAGTGAGTATCCTCTACATTGAATGCAACTGTTCGTCGTGATTTTGACTCGCCATTCATCCTCGTAGGTTTGCGGCCCAGTCTAATGTAGCTGCGATACGGGTGCACAGGATTGGCAGAAGGCTGACCTCCCGATCGTCTCGGGCTTGCGTCTCGGGCTCATGTGATGGATGTGCGTAGTCTATAAAGGGACCGAAAACTCGACATTTGTATGATAGCATAGGCGATGCTTGCGGCATAACTTGTTTGATGACTTGGATTTCGTCTGCATGGAGGGTTGGCACAAGATATCGAACGTCTGCCTCCATGTCCTGTGAGAGCGCAGGCAGAGCACTGGCATTCCGAAAGGTACGAGTCGATCTACTACGTCGCTTCCGGTGAACAGCGGGTAGACTGAACGGTGACGTTTCTCGCCGTGCCGCCCTATGCCGTCGACGGTGCCGGAACTATCGAACAAGCGTACGCACTGGTATTAGTACGGAGCGCAGAATCAACGTTCAACATAATAGCACATCGTAATAGGACTAACCTCGATTGGTGGTCAATAAGAGCGCTCGATTGCGACCCTCGTCTGTCACCGGGAGCAAAGTCAGTACAAGCACTGTCGGTGCAAGTATCGGACATATAATACACTGTAATAGCGTGATCAGTACGGGTAGGGTAGCCACGATATATCGCGAGCTATCGAGCATACGGTGATTTGATATAGGCATCAATATGCATCTGCTCGATACGGTCGGCAACGCTCACCTTGACACACATAGAGATACCAACTTACCTCCCAACACTCAGCCTTACAGCGAAGTGAGCTGGTCCCGAGACAGACCTGAGCGTTGGACGCTGACTCCTCTTGTCTTCTTTTCGCAACGTGCACTTCGGTATCGCATTCAAAGTCGTCATAACCGCCGCAGTACTGTCGCCGGGATATGGCCCTGTGGGGGCAGTCGTCCTCGACGCTAAGCAGGACTGCCTCGGACTCGGGCTGAATGTGAATTTGGCGGCCCCAAATGAGTGCCGCGACGGAGCCGGCTGCCTGCCTGCGCCGCCGGAGTTCGGAAACGCTATGGGAGTGAGTATTGGGGAATCCCCTGGCCAGAACGGGAGACATAGCTGACAGACACCTGGTACTCGCACTACGGTGCATTGCCATAGTTCTGCACACCGTATGTTTGCGAGGGAAATCAACGTGCATCCGTGCACCGTCGAAACGGACTGCCAGAATCTGAAGCCTTGCTTAGGCTTCAAGTCCGTTTGCGAGGTTACAAGGGTGAGCGGGATGCCAGTATCGATTGTGCATGGCCGGGAGTGCTGACGGGGATCTCTGGTTACAGTATTGCATTCCTCGACTCCAGTGAATGGCACAACGGCCGGAATACCTCAGTAGGAGCCTCCGGGCTGCTAGGAGCACCGGTCAATGTCTGCAGTATGTAGGAAAGTCAGTGGGTGTAGTTTGGAAAAGCGAAAGAAGCGTTGATTACCTTGCTCGACGAAAAGTCAAAGAAGGAAGCCAACCAAGCAAAAAGTAGACATTCCGACACGGGGAATCGAACCCCGGGCTATCGCGTGAGAGGCGATAATGTTAACCACTACACCATATCGGACTGACAAAGGTTAGAATATGCAAAACACCTGTGGCTGGAGCTCAGCGTTCAGATGAACGCGCCTTCACGAGCTCGTTGTCGTGAACGGCGACGACGGCAACTGACACGATGGCGCCAGCACGTCGGCGGGTGTCGTACGTCATCCCCCCGCCCTCTGACGCGCCTCCTCGCCTCCAGCTTCCTCCGCACGGCATCCCTCGCAACGGCTCTATCGGCCCATTGCTCGTCCCCGCCCAACCGGGTACATCAACCGCGACGGCAAGACCCGCTCAACACCCTCGACATCGCCTGGGGGTGTCCTGTCTCGCCCTCGACGCGTCCACGCAGCTCGTTGGTCGCGCTGCACCGGAAGGCATCCTCTACAGCGGCGGCCGCGATGGGCTCGTTATCTCCTGGGACCTCGGCGTGCCTATGAAGCGGCGCGCGCAGCGATACGGCGTGACCGGGAGGAGCCTGCGGAGGTGGGAGGTGATGACGAACTGGGCGGACGACGTGATTGAGGAGGAGGCGGACGAGGGCGACGAGTACCGCAGCGACGGCGACGTCCTCGGCGAGGTCACTGGCAGAGCCCATCGTCGGATCCCGGAAGACTACTCGATCCCCTACGAGGAGCAGTGGGAGACCGACCTGGACGCGTACCAGGCTGCGAAGGTGAGTCTCTCTGTACTTTGTCTGATCCCGACACCGTCAATGCGCTCTTCCATGTCCCCGACGAGCTACGCGTTGTGAGGTCGCGCGTGGAGTGCTCATCCTCGACTGACTACGATGCTCCTTCTTCAGGCGCATCCGCCAACAACGCACTTTCGACAGGCGGTTCAAACGCATACGGATTGGGTCAACGATATCTTGTTGTGCAACTACAACCAAACCCGTACGTGTCGCCACTCTTCGTCTTGTCGTCCGTATTCACACCTTCCAGTCGTATCTGCATCGTCCGATGGGACGATCAAGGCCTGGTCTCCGCACGTCCACGGCCAATCCTCTCCTCTCCACGAGCCTACTGTCGTGGGCATGCACACCGACTACGCTAGATGCCTAGCCTACTGGTGAGTGTCTCCGATTGCACTCTCTCATTCGCCTCATGTCGTGTAGCCGTGAACAACAGTGGTTCGCGTCGGGCTCGTTTGACCGGACGATCAAGCTTTGGGATCTTGCTTCGGCTTCCAGTAAGACTGAGCCGCTGCTGACCCTTCATCCTCCAGAAGCCGCGGGCCCGAAGGCGTCCATCTACGCGCTCACGACCGATCCTTATGGGTCTGTCATCGCGTCTGGATCCCCGGAGCGCGTCATTCGCATGTGGGACCCGCGATCGGGCAAGCGAATAGCGAAGCTGGTAGGGCATACCGACAACATCCGCGCGATCCTCATCTCGGAGGACGCGAAATACGTGAGTGTAGTGACACGCGTTGAGACGGTCTACTGATATCCTCACAGTTGTTAACCGGCTCTGCCGATGGTAAGGGCAAAGTACTTCACTACTGCATATACTGACATTGTCTGTAGCGTCTATCAAGCTTTGGTCTCTGTCCTCTCAGCGCTGCCTACACACATTCACGCACCACACCGAGTCTGTCTGGTCTCTGTTCTCTTCACATCCTGCGCTTGAGATCTTCTACTCCGGCGATCGCTCTGGCTTGGTGTGCAAGGTCGACGTTGAGAGTTGCACAGACGTTTCGGAAGGCGAGTGTATCGTGCTCTGTCAGGATAGCGGGACGGATCGCCCTGGAGCCTCGGGATCTGAAGGGATCAACCAGATCGTCGCGATGGACGACAACCTCCTCTGGACTGCCTCCGGAAGCTCTAGTATCAAGCGCTGGCGCGTGCCCACACGACGAGCGGTGCGCGCCGCTGCCCTCAGCACAGAAGGTGCCATGGACAGCCCGGTATCCTCACCGCCTCCGCTGGAGTCTCCGCGTGATTACTACATGCAGCGCTCCGGGAAGCGCAACTCCCTAGATCTCTCTGGTTCTCGTGCGAAGTCTCCTAAACGCTCGGCATCTCTCGCGGACTCGAGGAGTAGTAGTCCACTCGCCTCGCGATCTCACCGCGCGTCCCTCGCACCCTCTGTCACCTCCACGAACGCGGCGGCTATCGCAGACCTCGACATCGACCCCGACCGCGAAGGTGAGGACACATGGTACGGCATCCCCTTCGAGAGCCTGGTGCGTTTGACGTCTCCGAACGACGGCGGTTTTGGGATGGGTGGACCTTCACTCCGTGGGCACGACCCAGAGATCGCCACACTCTACTCGGCGGCGTCAATACTGAGCGTGCCTCGTATGGTACGTTCCCCGGTACAGAACATCTTCTCCCAATCAGGAGGCCCTAGGTCTGGGAGCCCCATGCCCAACGACACACTGCACTCGCGCACACGTTTGACGGATGAGAATATCGCTCAGACCGCTCCTCGGTCGCGGGCTGCGTATGATATCCGTGAAGTCGCGGCCGACGCGACGCCTTTGCGACTGGAGCCCGACGAAGTCATCCACGGCGAACACGGTCTTGTCCGCTGTGTCATGCTGAACGACCGTATGCATGCCTTGACGGTCGATACCGCGGGTGAGGTGGCGGTGTGGGACGTCATACGTGGGACATGTCTAGGTCGATTCACTAGCGAGGACGTCTCTACAGCGAGTTTTTGTGGGAGCGACCGGAGTGCGAGCGTCGCAGGGGATACCGATGGGCGGAGCGTGACGGAGAAGCACCGGAGTCCGCGAGAGGCCTTGGAGACCGTGCGGGAGCGCATCGAGGGCGAGGCGGTCGTATCCTCGTGGGCATCGCTTGACACGAAGACAGGTGTGCTGACGGTCCACCTCAACGAGCGGTGCTTCGAGGCGGAGATCTACGCGGACGAGACTGGGTTCGGTGCTGAGCGGCAGTTTAGCGAGGAGGCACGATGTACGTCTCGAGTATATCTATGTCTATATCGACTCACCCTCGCACGCAGTGAACATCGGCAAATGGGTGTTGCGCAACCTCTTCCAAGGTTTCGTCCGCGAAGAACAGCGGTTGGCTGCACGGCGCGCTCGCGAGAACAGTCACGACCCTTCGCAACATCGCCTCCAGCGGGGCACTGCGCCGACACACATCGACATCAACTCGCCGCACGCCATGCCAAATGAGCGGAGTCGCTCGTCTTCGGACGTCTCTGCCCGTAGTATTTCATCCACCATGGTGGGCCCGCGGAGCGCGACGATCATCCTCTCACCCAACATGCTCCCCGCGGTCTCGCCGGTGATATCCACAGCACCACGGTCGTCGCCGCTCATGACGCCAATGATCCCGCTTCACGGCAGCATACGCGAGTCCGGCCTCTCGCCCATTCCACAGTCCCCGAGCACGGCTGAGGCGACTCCTCTCCCCCACGGCCCCAAGGATTTCACAAAGGCCGAATCGGGAACGACGCCCGGAGGCCCGCCGTCGTCATTCCCGTCGTCGAACAGCAGCGACTATTTCTCGCTGCGGGCGCGACGGCCCTCGATCTCGGCCGCACCGACGCCGGACGACTTCTCTGGCTGGGGCGGCAAGTCGACGACGTCGAACTCGGAGCCGGGGCTGCAAACACCAAATACGCCGACGATGGGGAGCCTTATGGGCCGAATCAAGGCGTTCGGGAAGAGTGCGAAGCGCCAGGCGAGCGAGACAGCTGGTGCGGCGACACCAGGCGGCACGGCTATCGCCGCACAAGTCGGTGCGCCTGCAGAGGTGGGTTTTCCGTCTTCACGCTATGTCTGTAACGCACGCTGACGACAGTACTCTCGTCATCTAGGAGTCCGTCGCGCAGCCTGCGGTGAAGACGCCCGCGCAGGTGTTGCTTGCAGGACCAATTACCCCGCCCTCCTCGAACGAGACCCCGAGCGTGCCTATCCCGCCCAATACTGCCATCCTCATGTCCGTAGAGGCACCCTCCGGATGGTTCACGCTGTACCGCGGGCATGTCTCTACTACGGGGAGCGACATCCGTCTGTTGGAGGAGACGATGCCGATGTGGCTGCTCGAGTGCCTGCTGCAGAACAAAGTGCCCGCGATCCCGATCACGAAGATGAGCTTCGTGCTGCTGCCGTACAAGGAGCCCGACGGCGAGCAGCTGCCGGAGCTGTTGAATACGTATGTCGTCGTCATTTTTGCGCCGTATGTCTCTGGGGTTGACCGACCGTTTGCACTTGCACAGTCAACAGTCGAAGCTCACCGCGAGTCGTTTCTTGCGCGTTCGCAAGCTCACACTGCACGTACGTCCCCGTCTCCGTCTCGAGCAGACTTCGTGCTCGCCGCACGAGAACGTCGTGGCTGACGCTGACCGCCGCGCCGTGCAGGTCCAAGACAAGCTCGAGAAGATCGCCGGGGGCGGCTCCCCCGTGTCTACCGTGGCGACGCCGCGTTCCTCCTTCGAGCGCAGGTCCCTGTCGTCCGCGCGGGTGCACGATTCGCGGCCGCGGCCGGAGGAGCAGTACGAGATCTTGTGTAACGACGTCGTGCTGCCGCTCGACATGACCCTCGCGGCGGTCCGGCAGTACGTCTGGCGTCGACAGTCCGCGGAACTCGTCATGCACTATCGGCGCAAGCCCGGATCGCAGGTCGTGCATGCTTGATGCTGAGCCAGTAGGGTGGTTTGCCTTGATTTCCTTGGATTGGACTCGTCGTATTTATTCGTTTGTAGTAGTGTTGTATCTTGAATACTTGTATAATGGCGCGGTGTAGATGTCCCTTCCGGTGTTTCTGTAGCTTGCTCGGCGTACTCTGGAGACGAAGTTGAGAGATATATATGAACGACGGCCTAGGAGCAGATCAGTTGTCGCACTATGATATACCTGTATGACGCTGATGTTTTGTCTGCGGCGGTCCCAATGTTCGTGGCTGTCCTATACAGGTATACATAACATTGTTCATGTATGGAGACATCGTGGGGGAGTGGGATATCGTACATGGCAAGTAATCATACAGCGCAGCTAGCAGCAGCGAGAGAATCAGACCTATACGTCAGGACGAACAGGGAAGTAACCTCAAAGGGTACACGGGCAATATAGTCCAGCCTACACGCAGTAGTTGTCCAGACGAGCCTTGATGTCCTCGAGTTTTTGGCGATAAGCCCGCAGACGAGCACGACGCTGCGTGATCTCAGGAGCTTCTGCAAAGAGCTCCTGAAGACGTTGTAGAGCTGTCGGCGAGCTGAGCTCGAGCTTCATGAGGAGGTAGGTCCGGAGATCATCCACGAAGCGCTGCAGGAAGTCCCTGTTGATGGTAGCCGGGACGATGTCCGTGACGCGCTGGTATAAAGATTCAGTGCATGGTATTCGGGAATAGAAACTATGAGGGCAGGGTGCTCACCTTGTATGCGATGTGGAAGTAACTGCGAACAAAGGCCATTACACGCAGCTCGACATCGTATTCGCTGTCGGGGATGAGCCAGGCGAGTTGATGCTCGTGGACGGCAGTATATCCTGCGCTTCTGAGATGCTCGAGGGCCTTGGTAACATGATCTGAAATTGATACCAAGCGTGAATGGAATCAGGATCTGGCCTGCGGCGATAGGACACGAATTTAGGCTCACAGCTGTCAGTGTTGTAACGGTCGTGATGGAGGCATAGCGATCGATAGTGGGCATACCATTGACGTTGCAAGGTCACAAGAGAATCTCCATCCTGTGTCAGGTATGGTTGCCTCTCTTCACACTCCAGCAGCGCAGCAAGTTCGACGGTCGAAGCATTGACCCGCTCTGTCAACCTCTCGTTCAGTAGAAGCCTACCCACAAGAGCGAGGACATCAGTTCCAGCTACGGCTGTGATGAATGTCTTATACGTACTTAATGAGCTCCTGGAGTTTGGGGAAGGAACCGAAGTGAGCAGAGATACCGGTGTCGATGGCTTGCTCAACGATTTTCTTGGCTCGCTCGAAGCACTCCTTTGACGGAGAGTGCCATTGGACGACATATCGCTTGATCAGGTTCACTTTCACCTCGTATGGGAGGTGTGGAACGAGCTCCCATGCGGTGTACCTAGTGTGCGGTTAGAGTATACGCGTGGGTACAGGAGGACACTCGCTGACTCTTTGATCAGATCCCGGACCTCTATAAGTCCAATCGGCGTTTGGATAGCGAGTGAAATGTTGGCTAGGCTTGGAGCTGTCGAAGTAATGTACTTGCGGTCGTGCTCTATGCAGTGTTCGTCGTCCTCTTTCTGAAAGGTGGGATCGGTCGGTATAGGGTGTCGCGCCGGGAACTCATACGGGCGGAAGGCTGGTGCAGTGCTGCGGATATCGAGGCGGAGCAGGCGGTAAGCTTCCCTCCACTGGTGTACATACGACCTGTCTTCGCTCTTTCCGTAGACAATGTCTTGCATCTCCTTGCAGAACTCCGAAACACGCGCCATCAGCTCGGCAACGAAGTCCATGGAGTGGCGCTCGGGCCCGAGCTTCACGATCTGCGCGATACAGTCCTGGAGAAGCCCATTCACCTTCTCCCTGAGCTTGGGGAGCCTGACAGCGAGAGAGCGTCAGCGATGAATTAAGGTAGAAGTCACTCAAAGCGACGTACACCGCATGCAGAACCCGCATCAAGAGCCGACTGATGTCGTTCACGAGATTCTGGACCCCAAGCCGGTTCTGACATTGGAGGTTAGGGTTAGGGTTAGGGTTAGGGTTAGGGTTAGGGTTAGGGTTAGGGTTAGGGTTAGGGTTAGGGTTAGGGTTAGGGTTAGGGTTAGGGTTAGGGTTAGGGTTAGGGTTAGGGTTAGGGTTAGGGTAGCGAGGTCGAGAGAGCGACGCTGTGGTGGGCGTGGCGAAACAGAACAACGGGTGTTGGGGGATCCCAGCACCAACCCGTTTCGGCTTATATACGCCTCATCAGGTTCTGCTTAGTAAGTACCGGTTTGTACTTCGTACCGGAGCCGACGGTGACGTCGGCTTTAGGGCCGGTAGTTTTACATCTCGTGACTGCTTACTGATTCCCCGGTCGGGGATTCTTAACTCCGATCGGGATATGACTGATAGTCCGATCGGAAGTCCGGACAAGGCGGAGCGCCGCCTCAGCGCTCCGTATTGTCCGAGTGGCTGTGCATTCAGCGCTAGACCCTGTCTAGACCTGGTCACGTGACAGTGACGTCAGAGGTCTAGACTTTGAAGCAAGCGCGCATGAGAGCGCTTGTTCTAAACATGACCGATTACCTAATGAACGCGAAGCCATAGACGTTAGGGTCATAGGGTTAGGTTCGGTTAGGGTTAGGTTCGGTTAGGGTTCGGGTTAGCTAGAGTGTATTATGTCAGCGCACAAGCAGTGTATTCTCGTTAAAGATGTACGTACGGTTAGGGTTCGGGTTAGAATGCGTTTCATTGAATAATTACTTTGCGTCCTCGCTTGATGGCATACTGTGCAGCAGCGTTAGTATGTTAGCGATACGTTATAAAATAGCGTATAATCGTAGGTACACGAGATGTGAAGTGTCCGCTAAGGACGAGTTTGAGAGACAATACAAGTTGTAAGCTGTACTTGGGGTGGGCACTGCGAGTAAGTAGTGATCAGGCACCGTGCACTTTGCGCACTGTCATGTTACTTAGTTCGCTGTAAAGAGGAACGGCAACACGCGTTCTGACTATCCCATCATCTAGTCAGCCGTTGACGGTAATCCCGACCAGCCGCAATTAAGCAGTCCGGTCCGTCGCGGTTAGTTGTCGCGTCACTTGCGTACAGTTGTTTAACTACCTCTAGCGATGAAGCTCAGAGGTCATCCCGCATTAAAGTAGGGATGTGTGTGTCTCGGGGCGAGCCGAGGTGGATGTTTTGGTCGGTGTGAATCGCGTATTCAGCGCGCATCGACGTAGACGGTCCAGCTCTTGCGAAAACATGGGTGCTATCCCCTCCCAATGGGAGAGTCGTTGAGTGGGTCTTTCCGCTTGCGCGGTTGGACTTCCTCGTTGAGCACCCGCTCGTCCAACTTCTGGAGTACTGTCTTTTTCCAAAGACTGGTAAGGTCAAACATGTTACGGCCTCGTTTTTTCGAGACTATAACACGTTTGTTCAATATACTGAGTTTCCGAATATCCGGGATCCAGAACGGCTCGCCGCCTGGGGGACACACCTTCACCGTAGATCCGGGGTGCCCTCCTGACGACAATGAACCGAGTTGGGTCCGGGTTCGGGGGAGGAAACGGACGCGTCCTATCAGACACGCCGAACTCCCAACGTTCGGTACGCGAGTACCAATCGTTCCAGTAATTGAAGATAGTATCTCCAAGTTCCTTAGCGTTGAAATAATTCCATGCGGGGTTATAAACAGATTTTAGGACAAGAACACCTTCGTCCGCGCCAGTGACATGCACTGCTAGACGCTTGTTCCAACGTTCTTCGATATACGTCCTGTTCCATTTAAAAACCTCATCGGCAGGATAACCACGTTTAATGTAAAGGGCTACTACCTCCTTTACGGCTCCCAAGTAGACTGGTAAGGTCGTACTTAGCGTGGCTAGCCGAGATAGTTCACCGGAAATGTACCACGTTTAACGTCATACGGGTGATTACTAATCCATGGAATTCTTTCCATGTGGTTATGTTCTTTTCTAAACGGCTTGTGTTGTAGGCACGATCGCTCGTCCTTATACACGGTCATATCTAAAAAGTTAGCCGAATTATAGGAACATTCCCACGTGATTTCACAACCATCGAATTCAATTTTACTGCTAATTAAGTTGATCGCTTCATTTTCGCTGTTCGCGTAAACTAAACCGATGCAGTCATCGATGTACCTGCCATAAAATATTATAGACGGGTCGTGGAGAATACCTGACTTATTCTCGAAATAGACACCATAAAGGTTGGCTAAATCCGGGCTATCCGCGACGCCCATTGCGAGGCCTCGGAGTTGCAGGTAGTATTTTCCATCAAATTGTGATATTAAATCTGTGTTACCGATATGTAAACACTTTTTAAATACTTCATGGTAACGATTATGAAGTAAGAGAGCGTGTTCGTCGTTGTCGTTTAACAAGAGTCCCAAGCGTTCCGAATCAAACGCTTCTGCCCACATATCATAGACTATAGAAAGACATGAATCGAGGGGACATTCGGGTAATACGCGACGACGTCGCCGGTGACAATATACCACCGGCGATGCTTATCGATATTCAGTTTACTTAATTTTATCGCCAAATCTTTGGATCCATGGATAATGGTTGGCGCCGATTGGATAATCGGTTTAAGATGTTTTGAAACAAATTTAGCAGCAGGGTTCATAAGAGCGGAGTGACACGGTACTATCGGTCGATATCCGGTAGGTTTTTATGAATTTTCGGGATTACATAAAAGTCCGGGTACGCGTGAGACTCATTGGCACGTGTGAGTTTACTTTTTAAATAACGGTCGACACGTAACTCTGCTAATTCAGGAACGTCCTCGACGACGCTCGCAATCTGAATTAATTGCTTTTGTTTTTTACTCATAATGTTATCTGCTTCGAGCTTAGTTAATTCTACATAATCTTGCGCTGAAGCTAACGTTTTGAGGGTGGCGCTGACGATCCAGTCGCGCTTTGACACCGCAATTCCCAAGTTCTTATCAGTTGGAGTAACAACGTAATCGTGTTCCAACAAGAACCGGCGAATAAGGGCAGGTTTGGGGGCAAGCGCTTTAAAGTCGCCCCTACTTCCTTTTTCGTTATCTGTGGGTAAATTGGCGATCGTCGAATTAACGAAGCGCCGACCCATAACGAGCCCGAGTTCTAGCCATGGCGGTAACGATGGCGCCTTTTTCTTACGTGCTGACTCTTTGTCAACACCGACGTCATAGTCTGGATCGTATCGTCCATCAACTCCATTTTCGAACGCAAAATATATTTTATATCTAAGACGACGTTGAAAGTCGTTCCAGGCGTCGCTAATTAACTTAGCATTTGTAGGAGAAGAGTAAAGATACCTTAAGCCGACACTTAAATCGTGTTGTACCCAATCGGGCAAGTGGACGTCAGGAGATAAATGTACATTGTCCTTGAACCGGGAAGCTAGTATTACATCGTAACTAGTATTCAAGAGTACATAAGATATCTGCTGTTTGACAGATAATGTGAGTATTCTGTCGGGGATCGTCACAGCACGGCCGTATACATACCGGCCCTCTATTTGCGTGCGACGCCCTTGCCCTTGTCGGTCTTCTTCGCGGCCGGTTTCGTCTTGGTCTTGGCGGCGGCCTTCGTCTTCTCGCGGCTCACGTGAGCCTTGAGTGACATGGTCCCGAGCTTGCGCATCGAGGGACGCATGATGCGCTCCGCGGAGCGCTGCGACGAAGAGGGTTTCGGGGCCGGCTTCTTCCCGCCCTTTCCCTTTACGGGAGCCTGGGAAGTTAGCGTTAGTGAGAGACGAGAGGTCGGTGCGAATGAACTCACTTGCCCTTGCCCTTGCTCGAGACCTCGAGCTGCTTGACGCGCGCGTTGACGGCCTTGTCGACGAGAGACTGGATCGAGGGACCCGGCTTCGCGACGTCGGCCATCTGCACGTCGGCAGACTTCTGGACCTCCTTCTTCTTCTCGATTTTACGAGACAGCGCATCATGCTTCGCTGCCGTAATACCGAGGACCTTCATGAAGAAGGCCGGAGGTCGCGGACCACCTGATCGAAACTCGACGATCAGGGACGCGTCCGGCACCCAACGGTCAAGCTGGATGTCGCGGACGGGACCGCTCGGCTGAGCCCCACGTGACGGCCCTGTCATGGGGTCGTCGACGTTGTCCTCGATGTATGAGAACACCGGGACGCGGGCATCCGCGTATGCTTTATTAAAAGCGACGCGCACCTCGTCAAGCGGGGCTTGGACGAGGTTAGCCGGAGCGATCTGTTCCCGCAAGTACTCGACCTCGTCGTTCTTCGCCTTGACGCAGAAGCGAGGACGGAGGTCTGGTAGTCGGCCCACTCGGCCTCAACCCGGAGGGTCGAAGCCGCGTAAGCGTCGTACTTGGCGTCGGCCTTGACGTCCGCGGAGGTGAACTCCTTGGACGCCTGCAGCGTCGGCTTCGCAACCCGAAGGTGCGGCGGAGGTGGGGGAGTCCTTGGACAGAGCCGAGTACGGAAGGCGGTCCGGCTGCGGAGCTTCAGCAACCGCGCCACCCGGGTAGGTCCGTCTAGAGGTTAGGGGTTAGGAGGTTGTAGGGGTTAGGGTTAGGGTTAGGGTTTAGGGTTAGGGTTAGGGTTAGGGTTAGGGTCGCCCCCTTCGCGCAGGTTGTGGGAGGGGAACCCACGAACCGACGACGAAGAGTTCGCCTTGTGTTCGGCGTCTTTCGTCGGGAGGTCATTGACCCCCGTCGGATTGACGACGTACAACGTCGGCTTGGGGGTGAGGGAGGCGGCGAGTACCGGGGAGGTGGCGCGAGCGAAGGCGAGGCGGCGGCGGCGTCGGGAGGAGGACATGGCGGCGCGGCGGGTGGGCAGAGTCGGTCGTTGGGGTTAGGGTGGGTGGAGCGAACGAAGACCGAGCGTAGCGAGGTCGAGAGAGCGACGCTGTGGTGGGCGTGGCGAAACAGAACAACGGGTGTTGGGGGATCCCAGCACCAACCCGTTTCGGCTTATATACGCCTCATCAGGTTCTGCTTAGTAAGTACCGGTTTGTACTTCGTACCGGAGCCGACGGTGACGTCGGCTTTAGGGCCGGTAGTTTTACATCTCGTGACTGCTTACTGATTCCCCGGTCGGGGATTCTTAACTCCGATCGGGATATGACTGATAGTCCGATCGGAAGTCCGGACAAGGCGGAGCGCCGCCTCAGCGCTCCGTATTGTCCGAGTGGCTGTGCATTCAGCGCTAGACCCTGTCTAGACCTGGTCACGTGACAGTGACGTCAGAGGTCTAGACTTTGAAGCAAGCGCGCATGAGAGCGCTTGTTCTAAACATAGCCGATTACCTAATGAACGCGAAGCCATAGACGTTAGGGTGGGTGGAGCGAACGAAGACCGAGCGTAGCGAGGTCGAGAGAGCGACGCTGTGGTGGGCGTGGCGAAACAGAACAACGGGTGTTGGGGATCCCCAGCACCAACCCGTTTCGGCTTATATACGCCTCATCAGGTTCTGCTTAGTAAGTACCGGTTTGTACTTCGTACCGGAGCCGACGGTGACGTCGGCTTTAGGGCCGGTAGTTTTACATCTCGTGACTGCTTACTGATTCCCCGGTCGGGGATTCTTAACTCCGATCGGGATATGACTGATAGTCCGATCGGAAGTCCGGACAAGGCGGAGCGCCGCCTCAGCGCTCCGTATTGTCCGAGTGGCTGTGCATTCAGCGCTAGACCCTGTCTAGACCTGGTCACGTGACAGTGACGTCAGAGGTCTAGACTTTGAAGCAAGCGCGCATGAGAGCGCTTGTTCTAAACATGACCGATTACCTAATGAACGCGAAGCCATAGACGTTAGGGTCATAGGGTTAGGTTCGGTTAGGGTTAGGGTTCGGTTAGGGTTCGGTTAGCTAGAGTGTATTATGTCAGCGCACAAGCAGTGTATTCTCGTTAAAGATGTACGTACGGTTAGGGTTCGGGTTAGAATGCGTTTCATTGAATAATTACTTTGCGTCCTCGCTTGATAGGCATACTGTGCAGCAGCGTTAGTATGTTAGCGATACGTTAAAATAGCGTATAATCGTAGGTACACGAGATGTGAAGTGTCCGCTAAGGACGAGTTTGAGAGACAATACAAGTTGTAGCTGTACTTGGGTGGGCACTGCGAGTAAGTAGTGATCAGGCACCGTGCACTTTGCGCACTGTCACTGTTACTTAGTTCGCTGTAAAGAGGAACGGCAACACGCGGTTCTGACTATCCATCATCTAGTCAGCCGTTGACGGTAATCCCGACCAGCCGCAATTAAGCAGCCCGGTCCGTCGCGGTTAGTTGTCGCGTCACTTGCGTACAGTTGTTTAACTACCTCTAGCGATGAAGCTCAGAGGTCATCCCGCATTAAAGTAGGGATGTGTGTGTCTCGGGGCGAGCCGAGGTGGATGTTTTGGTCGGTGTGAATCGCGTATTCAGCGCGCATCGACGTAGACGGTCCAGCCTCTTGCGAAAACATGGGTGCTATCCCTCCCAATGGGAGAGTCGTTGAGTGGGTCTTTCCGCTTGCGCGGTTGGACTTCCTCGTTGAGCACCCGCTCGTCCAACTTCTGGAGTACTGTCTTTTTCCAAAGACTGGTAAGGTCAAACATGTTACGGCCTCGTTTTTTCGAGACTATAACACGTTTGTTCAATATACTGAGTTTCCGAATATCCGGGATCCAGAACGGCTCGCCGCCTGGGGGACACACCTTCACCGTAGATCCGGGGTGCCCTCCTGACGACAATGAACCGAGTTGGTCCGGGTTCGGGGGAGGAAACGGACGCGTCCTATCAGACACGCCGAACTCCCAACGTTCGGTACGCGAGTACCAATCGTTCCAGTAATTGAAGATAGTATCTCCAAGTTCCTTAGCGTTGAAATAATTCCATGCGGGGTTATAAACAGATTTTAGACAAGAACACCTTCGTCCGCGCCAGTGACATGCACTGCTAGACGCTTGTTCCAACGTTCTTCGATATACGTCCTGTTCCATTTAAAAACCTCATCGGCAGGATAACCACGTTTAATGTAAAGGGCTACTACCTCCTTTACGGCTCCCAAGTAGACTGGTAAGGTCGTACTTAGCGTGGCTAGCCGAGATAGTTCACCGGAAAATGTACCACGTTTAACGTCATACGGGTGATTACTAATCCATGGAATTCTTTCCATGTGGTTATGTTCTTTTCTAAACGGCTTGTGTTGTAGGCACGATCGCTCGTCCTTATACACGGTCATATCTAAAAAGTTAGCCGAATTATAGGAACATTCCCACGTGATTTCACAACCATCGAATTCAATTTTACTGCTAATTAAGTTGATCGCTTCATTTTCGCTGTTCGCGTAAACTAAACCGATGCAGTCATCGATGTACCTGCCATAAAATATTATAGACGGGTCGTGGAGAATACCTGACTTATTCTCGAAATAGACACCATAAAGGTTGGCTAAATCCGGGCTATCCGCGACGCCCATTGCGAGGCCTCGGAGTTGCAGGTAGTATTTTCCATCAAATTGTGATATTAAATCTGTGTTACCGATATGTAAACACTTTTTAAATACTTCATGGTAACGATTATGAAGTAAGAGAGCGTGTTCGTCGTTGTCGTTTAACAAGAGTCCCAAGCGTTCCGAATCAAACGCTTCTGCCCACATATCATAGACTATAGAAAGACATGAATCGAGGGGGACATTCGGGTAATACGCGACGACGTCGCCGGTGACAATATACCACCGGCGATGCTTATCGATATTCAGTTTACTTAATTTTATCGCCAAATCTTTGGATCCATGGATAATGGTTGGCGCCGATTGGATAATCGGTTTAAGATGTTTTGAAACAAATTTAGCAGCAGGGTTCATAAGAGCGGAGTGACACGGTACTATCGGTCGATATCCGGTAGGTTTTTTATGAATTTTCGGGATTACATAAAAGTCCGGGTACGCGTGAGACTCATTGGCACGTGTGAGTTTACTTTTTAAATAACGGTCGACACGTAACTCTGCTAATTCAGGAACGTCCTCGACGACGCTCGCAATCTGAATTAATTGCTTTTGTTTTTTACTCATAATGTTATCTGCTTCGAGCTTAGTTAATTCTACATAATCTTGCGCTGAAGCTAACGTTTTGAGGGTGGCGCTGACGATCCAGTCGCGCTTTGACACCGCAATTCCCAAGTTCTTATCAGTTGGAGTAACAACGTAATCGTGTTCCAACAAGAACCGGCGAATAAGGGCAGGTTTGGGGGCAAGCGCTTTAAAGTCGCCCCTACTTCCTTTTTCGTTATCTGTGGGTAAATTGGCGATCGTCGAATTAACGAAGCGCCGACCCATAACGAGCCCGAGTTCTAGCCATGGCGGTAACGATGGCGCCTTTTTCTTACGTGCTGACTCTTTGTCAACACCGACGTCATAGTCTGGATCGTATCGTCCATCAACTCCATTTTCGAACGCAAAATATATTTTATATCTAAGACGACGTTGAAAGTCGTTCCAGGCGTCGCTAATTAACTTAGCATTTGTAGGAGAAGAGTAAAGATACCTTAAGCCGACACTTAAATCGTGTTGTACCCAATCGGGCAAGTGGACGTCAGGAGATAAATGTACATTGTCCTTGAACCGGGAAGCTAGTATTACATCGTAACTAGTATTCAAGAGTACATAAGATATCTGCTGTTTGACAGATAATGTGAGTATTCTGTCGGGGATCGTCACAGCACGGCCGTATACATACCGGCCCTCTATTTGCGTGCGACGCCCTTGCCCTTGTCGGTCTTCTTCGCGGCCGGTTTCGTCTTGGTCTTGGCGGCGGCCTTCGTCTTCTCGCGGCTCACGTGAGCCTTGAGTGACATGGTCCCGAGCTTGCGCATCGAGGGACGCATGATGCGCTCCGCGGAGCGCTGCGACGAAGAGGGTTTCGGGGCCGGCTTCTTCCCGCCCTTTCCCTTTACGGGAGCCTGGGAAGTTAGCGTTAGTGAGAGGACGAGAGGTCGGTGCGAATGAACTCACCTTGCCCTTGCCCTTGCTCGAGACCTCGAGCTGCTTGACGCGCGCGTTGACGGCCTTGTCGACGAGAGACTGGATCGAGGGACCCGGCTTCGCGACGTCGGCCATCTGCACGTCGGCAGACTTCTGGACCTCCTTCTTCTTCTCGATTTTACGAGACAGCGCATCATGCTTCGCTGCCGTAATACCGAGGACCTTCATGAAGAAGGCCGGGAGGTCGCGGACCACCTGATCGAACTCGACGATCAGGGACGCGTCCGGCACCCAACGGTCAAGCTGGATGTCGCGGACGGGACCGCTCGGCTGAGCCCCACGTGACGGCCCTGTCATGGGTCGTCGACGTTGTCCTCGATGTATGAGAACACCGGGACGCGGGCATCCGCGTATGCTTTATTAAAAGCGACGCGCACCTCGTCAAGCGGGGCTTGGACGAGGTTAGCCGGAGCGATCTGCTCCCGCAAGTACTCGACCTCGTCGTTCTTCGCCTTGACGGCAGAAGCGAGGACGGAGGTCTGGTAGTCGGCCCACTCGGCCTCAACCCGGAGGGTCGAAGCCGCGTAAGCGTCGTACTTGGCGTCGGCCTTGACGTCCGCGGAGGTGAACTCCTTGGACGCCTGCAGCGTCGGCTTCGCAACCCGAAGGTGCGGCGGGAGGTGGGGGAGTCCTTGGACAGAGCCGAGTACGCCCGAAGGCGGTCCTCGGCGCTGCGGAGCTTTTCAGCAACCGCAGCCGCACCCCGAAGGTACGGTGCCAGGATGGAGCGGTACCTCGAGGGCACAAGGCCCTCGACGTGGTCGACGCTGGTGCAGGACGCCATGGCGGCGAGCCTGACCTGGTCACCCGCTACGCGCGGGTCGCCCCCTTCGCGCAGGTTGTGGGAGGGGAACCCACGAACCGACGACGAAGAGTTCGCCTTGTGTTCGGCGTCTTTCGTCGGGAGGTCATTGACCCCCGTCGGATTGACGACGTACAACGTCGGCTTGGGGGTGAGGGAGGCGGCGAGTACCGGGGAGGTGGCGCGAGCGAAGGCGGAGGCGGCGGCGTCGAGGGAGGAGGACATGGCGGCGCGGCGGGGTGGGCAGAGTCGGTCGTTGGGGTTAGGGTGGGTGGAGCGAACGAAGACCGAGCGTAGCGAGGTCGAGAGAGCGACGCTGTGGTGGGCGTGGCGAAACAGAACAACGGGTGTTGGGGGATCCCCAGCACCAACCCGTTTCGGCTTATATACGCCTCATCAGGTTCTGCTTAGTAAGTACCGGTTTGTACTTCGTACCGGAGCCGACGGTGACGTCGGCTTTAGGGCCGGTAGTTTTACATCTCGTGACTGCTTACTGATTCCCCGGTCGGGGATTCTTAACTCCGATCGGGATATGACTGATAGTCCGATCGGAAGTCCGGACAAGGCGGAGCGCCGCCTCAGCGCTCCGTATTGTCCGAGTGGCTGTGCATTCAGCGCTAGACCCTGTCTAGACCTGGTCACGTGACAGTGACGTCAGAGGTCTAGACTTTGAAGCAAGCGCGCATGAGAGCGCTTGTTCTAAACATAGCCGATTACCTAATGAACGCGAAGCCATAGACGTTAGGGTCATAGGGTTAGGGTTAGGGTTAGGGTTAGGGTTAGGGTTAGGGTTAGGGTTAGGGTTAGGGTTAGGGTTAGGGTTAGGGTTAGGGTTAGGGTTAGGGTTAGGTTAGGTTAGGGTTTA